>CM018692.1:71220967-71820967 GCA_009363875.1 Mikania micrantha
ACCCATATGCCCCTTAGCAACCTCTACAGTCACTTTATCAAAGTTGTCTGTCTTTAGACTGGTGACTGGTTGACTACTTTCTTTCTGAGAGCTGGATGATGAAGATGATTGACTGAAATGAATCTGATTGGAAGATGGAGCTTCAGTAGTCCGAGAGACAAAGCAGTCTTCAGTGGAGCATGAGAAGAGGCTCTCTCTACAGTAGGAGTAGACTAATACAGTGAAGTGTCCTGAACTTGAGCAATTCTCTTAGCCTTCCACTTGTTCTCAATTTCCTGCCTTTCAACTTCTGGATGAAATCATTGATGTCCATACTTGCCATCATCTCATTCTGCTTTAGAACCATAAGAAAAGACTCCCACTTTGGAGGTAGGACATCTGCCAAGCACTGAATCTTCTCGTGAGTTGTAGTCTTTGACCTGATGATTAAACAGCTCACTCAGAAGATGGTAGAATCTTGCAATCAGATCATCCATTAGTTACTCGTTTCCCATCATACATGAAACTGTTAAACTCCTTCCTTAAAGCTTTAGACTTGATGTTCTTCAATGCATCATTCCCTCGTATCTCTACTGTAAAGCATCCCACAGAAACTTAGAAGATGTAAACTGTCTGAACTGATGAAAGATATCAGTTGCAATGGACTGGGACAGAATAGCATAGGCTTCTTCTCATAATCATAAAGTTTCCTCTGTGCTTCAGTCACCGTGTGACTAACATTGGAGTCCTCTTCAATAAGAGGTATCAGATAACCACCCTCAATCATCATCCACAAGTTGGTGTCAACTCCATTGACGTGGATCTCAAGTCTGTACTTCTAGTGGGGATAATCATCTAATGAAAGCAGCTTGGGAGCTTTATTAGAGTTCCCTATCTCTGTCTGTCTCAGTGAATAACAGTGTCTGAATACGATGATTCTGGTTCGCCATCAAAGCTAAGTCCTCCATATGGTAAAGAACAGGATTGTCCAACACTTAGAAAAATTCTGAAATCTGATGGCCGAATGAATCAATCTGGGCCGAATATCGGGGAACGAAAATATTGAACTTGGTGAATGAGCTATATTGGGCAAATGACTTGAGCAGAATGGATTGCAGTCCGAATGAGAAGCTCAGAATGACACTATGGCCAAACGAATGAATCTGACGAATGAGAGGATGACCAACTGAAGCTATTCGGCTAAAGGGTAGGTGAAAGGGAGCTATTCGGCGAATGAGGCTTACTTGGCCGAATGAGGGTGATTCAAGAGATCTATTAGGTCGGGTGGTTCATTCGGACCATCTGGGGCTTTCAGCTGCAAAAATCAGGATAACTTTCGATCTAGACCAAATCTAAGCACCAAAATGTGGTACACAGAACATATTACATGATGACCAACCAATTGGGATGAACTCTTTGACAAAACAACCACAAAACCCACAAATTTGCAATGAAATAGTAACTTGAAGGGCAAGGCAATTAGGTTTTTGCAGATCTCCGAACAAACAATCAAAGATATGATGATTTGGGAATGGAAATCTCGCAGAATCAAGAGCCAAAGCTCTGATACCACTTTGTAGGACCAAGAAAGAGCACAGAAACAACCCGGTTCCAATGGAGATCTGCTCGACAGCCTTTGGAAATAGTGCGCAATCCTTTTCTAGGGTTTTCCAATCGAAACCAACAGCACCCGTGGTGATCCGAAGGTGAAGGATGAACATTTGATGCAAGATAGACACACAAGGGATTAGAATCGAACTTGGACAGGCAAGAACCGCTCAAAACTTCTAGGTTTGAAACTAGAATGCTGATGTGTGGAAAGTAGTTTAATTAAAAATAAACAAATCAAAACTAACCTAGACCAAGTATTTAACTCTAGAGTCTTTAAAACTAAACTACATACATAAAAGTGTCCCTATCGAAACTAGTAAGCAAAAGTAAGTCCGGATATCGAGCCCAAAGACTTCTACAGAAAGCACTAACTAGAAACTAAAAGACTTATCTATACAAAATTTGTACTTAAATAAAATATTAATAAGGAAGGGGGTTACTAACAAAACAAAGAATAACTTAAAGAAAAACTATAGAAAAGACACCAAACTGAAATGAAGATAGAAACGAAAATCAGACGAAGAAAAAGCACTACCTAGGCATGATCCTACACATGCTCAACAAAGAATCTATCGGTAATGGAAATGATGTGATACCGGGATCTTAATTACTAAACTGAAAAGAAACCTAGAGCACCCTCGACCCTTCTCAAGGATTGTCAACTAAGAGTCCTAAAAGCCGTCAAACCACCGGTTGAATGGATTTCCCTCACAAGTCATCCAATTATACTCAAAATGTATCCGCTAGACAATCTACCTTACAGCGCGAAATCTCAAACACTAGGTGTAAGGATAACTAGGATTTTCCTATTGAATTCGGTAAACATGGATGTAAGACGAACTAGAAAGATCTTCTCACAAAGTCTCTAAACTAGAACATCTACACCTTAGACAAACCGACAATCTCTTACCTCACGGCTATCGAGATTAGTTGCGCATTTAATATATAATATCAAGATAATAACTCCAATGGTAAACTCGTACGCAGTCAACCATCCATTAATCAAAAACACACCAGTAATTGATCTAGCGTGCACCTATTATATGAAAGACGTTCAACAAGGCACACGAGGAAAAATCACCAATCCACAAACAATCATAAACTACATAAAAACATCAATAATCAAACCAAGTTTTTCACATCATGAGTTCATCACTACCACAAAAATCCAAAACCGATAAAAACTATTGTTAAACATGTACAATCATCAAAACCTAGGTAGTTCTACAGAATAGCCGCCAAAACATGATACGAGTACAATCCATAATTTGTTTAAAGTAACGAAACATGGGAATCAAAGAGAATCAAAGTGAAACAAAGTAAACCGAATGATGAACACCCGATATCGTTAATTCTATGCCTTGGTTCTTCGATCCTATGCATTCCAAACCTTTGATTCACCTTGAAACACAGCCTTTTTTTCGTCCTCCTCGTCACCTCTAGCCGTCCCAGATTGTATATCCCCTTAGGGTTTTCAACGTTTTGGTTTAAAAAAAATTTTCTGCGATTTTCATCCTGTCGCGTAGCTCGACAAGTTTTCAGGAAAATGTCGCGTAGCTCGATGGGTTTCAGAAGGCGACAAAACAGTCGGGTCAACCCTAATGATTAAGTGAGGGCATTTTTGATCCTTTCCTACCTGTGGCGTAGCTCGACAGGTTTTCAAGTGCCCGTCGCGTAGCTCGAGGGGTTCCAAAAATCCATTTTCTTCTTTTCTTATTTCCGGGTCCGTCCTCGCCCAACCGAGAGCTCGCTTCTCTGTACTTTAGCACCAAATATGCATGTTTATTACCTGCAGCATGAAATTACCAAATTGTGAAGCACCAGCTAAATCGATTCCAAAACCAACACAAACTGTACAGAAACTTGACAAATCAAAATTGAAAAATAGATGTGTTTTGCAACACATCACATCCCCCACTTAATCTCCTTTTTTGTCCCTGAAAAAGGCTTATGCAAATATCTGGGATCATAGCTAAGTAAAAGGTTTCCACACAAATATACTTATCAAATCAAAATCAAATGATTGGAAAAGATTCCAAGTATTGTTATCCTTTTAAACCCATACTGATTATTCAAATCCTTAGCCATGGTTCTGTTTATGTTAATGTTCTATATTTTATCTCATTAGACCACACTTTAGGAAATTTAAATCCAAATCAATCCTGGATTCTAGCTTTCAAGTTACCCTCATATATAAACAAGACAAGAAGTTTCTCAATCAGACTTTCAAAATGGAAGCAAATGAAAGAGTGAGCATTTTTCTTTAATTTTTTTTTGCTTTCCATTGAACTTAACTTAGTGGTGTTTCAACCAAGCTGCAACCCGACGTGTGACACATAAATTTCGTCCAACTTTTATTTTTTGCTCAGCTTATTTGGTGAAATGTAGGCCCCATAAGGCTTGGATTTATTCTCATAAAAAGTACTTATGTGCCAATCAGAAAGATCAGGTTTTCAAAAACTCTAGTTTGTTATTATGCATAGGCTCCTTAAACAACTAGAAAATAGTTTCATTAGTTCCAATTCCCAAGATGTTTCCCATGAAAATCATGCATTTAAGTGATATTAAACCAATCCTAAGGAACAGAAAAATCAGTTGAGTCTGCCCACACATCCTATAACCATAGCATAAATCCCGATCCAACAAGTTAAACATGAAAGAAACCATCAAACCTAACTTTTCTAACATTTCCCATCACACTTCTGCAACCGACTTAAACATGGACAAGAAAGATCTAAGCTCAAAGTAAAAAAAAATTAAAGATTTTGACTCAAATAAATAAACTAAAATTCAAAAACTACAAAAACAAAATTTAAACAAAGTTTCCCATCCCCACACTTAAACTTTACATTGTCCCCAATGTAGAGAGGAAAAAAAACAAAACTAAAAATACATACTAAAAACTAGAAAAGACTTAGCTGGTTAAGAATAAGACAGTCAAGTGCTAGTCTTTCCAAGAAAGCTCCTCAATCTGCAAATGCTGCACATGCATATAACACAAACAAATCTACACAAGACAAAGATCAAACAAGCATCAACACATCCAGAAGATAATAATAAGAGAATCCACTATCAAGCCCAAACAGAAACCAATCCTACCACTTAACTAGAATTAACAAAGAAAATACAAATCAACCTAAGAAAATTAAGAGCTAACTAAAAATTTGGAAAACATCGGTCCAATGCAACAAGAACGAAATTAGAAAGCCACCTTACCTTGAAATCGACTTAGAAAAACCTCGCCTTTGTGCCAAACCCGTCAATGGAGATGAAGATGGTGGTATAATTCGAAAAACAGGGTGTGAAAAGCATTTTAACACTTCAGGGACCTGTCGCATACCGCGATGCTGAGGCACAAACCCTTCACGCTTCGCGACGCAAATTTGACCAGCGTTGACGAGTTTCTCTCGTGTAGCGCGACAGATGGGCTTATAGCCGTCGCGTAGCGTTTCCTAAAGAACTGACACCCCCGTAGATGTTGACTTGAAGTTTTTTTTGCATCCACCATAATCTGAATCACTGTAAGCAGTCAGGTCAAAGTTATCATCATTAGGGTACCTTAAACCTAGATCCGGAGTACCCTTCAGATAAACCAAAATCCTCTTTAAGATGAGAAACTCTTGGCTTTGATGGACAATGAGCACACAAACAAGTAGCAAACATGATGTCTGGATGAGAAGCTGTGAGATACATAAGAGATCCATTATTCCTCGGTACAGAGTGGCATCAATTAACCCCCCCTTTTCGTCTGTAGTAATCCTGTGATTAACAGCCAGTGGGGACTAGCAGGTTTTGCATCCAACATACTGAACCAGCTCAGAATGTCACCAACGTATTTGGTTTGACGAATAAAAATTCTGCCTCAGACTGGTCAACCTGCAATCCCAGAAAAAATTTCATCTCGCCCATGGAACTCATCTCGAACTTATCTTTCATAACCTTCTCAAAATCTTTACACAAAACATCATTTGTGGATCTAAAGATGATATCATCCATAAACTTGCACCAAGAGCAAATCCCCATCCATCTCTCTAATGAATAAAGTGAAGTCAATGACACCCTCTTCTGAACCTGTTGTTCAGAAGGTGAGTAGAGTGTCTCGTACCGCGCTCGCGGAGCTCGGTGCAATCCATATATAGGCCTTGTCTAGCTTGTAGACTTGGTCACGATGCAATGGATCTTCAAACCCGGGAGGTTGATTGACATACACAACTTCATTAATCACACCATGAATAAATGCACTCTTAACATCCATCTGATAAACTTTGAACTTTTTGAAGGATGCATAGGCCAGAAAATGCAGATTGCTTCAAGACTAGCAACCGGTGCAAATACTTCATTATAGTCAATCCCTTCAATCTGTCTGAAACCTTGCCCCACCAGACGTGCTTTGTTTCGTACCACAATGCCATGATCACCGCGTTTGCAACGTAAAACCCATCTCGTGCCAATAACTTTTGCACCCTTGGGTCTATCAACAAGCTGCCAAACTCCCTGCTTCTTAAATTACAACAACTCCTCCTGCATAGCATCTACCTAAGATTCTTCTTTCAAAGCTTTAGTAATGGTTCTGAGGTCAACTTGGGAGATTAAACAAGAATGGGCAGAAAAGTTTACATATGCAAAGTCAAGTATGTCAGCAAGACCTCCTGAAGATAACTGATTTCTGGTCTTCACTCCATCAGTTGGATTTCCAATAATATTGTCTTGAGGATGAATTTCGTTTGTTCTGCCAACAGGGTGAGCAGGAACCTCAACCTGTGGATCAAGATTGTTTAAATTGAGATCCTCAAGAGCAGGTACAATATTATCAACATCTGGTTCTGGAACATATGGATGTGAGTGATTATCATCTGAGTTTGAACTGTCATCATGTGCCTGCACTGGAACCTGAACTGAAGAAGGTTGCACGGGTTCATCAGGTACATTTTGTGCATCATACATCATCTGAGCAGCAACATCTTCATCAGAATACATAGGAGGTATGTTGAAACATTCAAATAGATCAGAATAGTTGACCATCTAGTCAGGACCCTTTCCAGGTGGTGGCATAGAATATTTCTGAACATCTACATGGTACCACTCCTCCACATTGTCAGTTAATCTGTTGTAAACTCATTTATTTGGAGTGCTATACCATGAAAATAGCCTTCTTCCACCTTTTCATTGAACTTGCCTTGCTCATGTTTCTTAAGCATTGTGCATGGAGCACCAAATGGTTCAAGATACTTAAGATTTGGCTTTCTGTTATGGAGCAATTCAAAGAAAGTGTTCCCATGTCTCTTCACAATCAACACACGGTTCAAAGTATAACAAGTATTTGCAACAAGTCCGTTCCAGAATTGAACCGGTAGGGAGGAATCAGCAAGCATAGTCTGAGCAGGCTCAATTAATGTTCTGTTCTTTCGCTCAGCAACACCATCATCATCTGTGGCATACGGAGCACTAAATTGCTGAATAATACCACATTCATTGCAGAAAGTCTCCATATTATGATTCTTGAATTCAGTCCCATTATCTGTTCGAACCATGGGAACTTTGAGCTTATACAGTGATTCAAGCTTAGTTACCAGAACTTGAACACCTTCGAACGTTTCAGATTTCTCCTTCATATAGAACGTCCAAGAGTATCTGGAATACTCATCAGTAATGAGTAGGTAGTATTGATCTCCAGCAATGCTCTTGCGATTGACAGGACCAAAAAGATCCCTGTGGAGAAGCTCAAGTGGAACAGTAATTGAATGAAATTTTTGGGTTTGTGAGACTGCTTGGTTTGCTTTCCCTTTTTGCATGAAACACGGACATCAGACAGTTTGAAGTTCTTTAAACTCACTCCCTAAACCAGATTGTTGTGAACTAGATGATTCATTTTCTTTCAACTCAAATGACACATCTTCTTATGCCAAAGGATAAAATCTTTCTCTGTTGCCTTAGACATAAAACATGAAGCTGTAGAAGATGCAGTTGAAGCTGTGGCCATATTGAGAACATACAAATCTTGATTTCTTGGAGCAGACATCAAAATCCAGTCATCAGGAATGGTAATACCTTGCTTGAGAATGTAGCAGCTAGAATCATCAAACAGAACCTTGTATTTCTTGTACCAAATTTTGAGACTGAAAGTAGATTGTTCTCCAGCTATTTCACATATCTGACCTTGTCAAATGAAACTTGACCATTTGAAAGAATTCCTTCTCCAGTAATAAATATTCCTTTGTCACAAGCAAAAGCTACATATCCTCCTTTAATTGAATGAACATTGGAAAGAAGAGATATGTCTCCAGTCATGTGCCTTGATGCCCCACTATCAACAATCCAAGTGCTGTTAAGAGCAGCATTTGGGGCAACCTACACATACATAAATCATAAGTTGAATTTGGGAACCCAAGCCTTTACAGTCTTGGCTTGACCTAATGAGTCTAGGATTTTCATTTCAATCCACTGTCCATCTGAGTTTAGTTTATCAGGAATTTTAGAAACAGGAGTTTCAGAGGACTTGGCCATCCAGACAGTGTTTTTACTGAAAGATTTTTTTAAATACACTGAAGATGGCTTGGATTGTTTGTCAAAAACGACCTTGGGTGTATCATGTTCAACAATAATCTGTTTACCCTTATCTTGAGATTTGATGGGTGAAGGATGTTTGGGTTTAACCTGAGCTAAGCGTGAAGCATATTTGACCTCTTTAACAAAATGTTGATTTTGTTTTTGATGTGGTGCAACTTGTGGTCTAATCAAATGAGGACAAAATCTAGAAATATGTCCAGGTGCACCACACTCAAAACAAACTCATATATCTTTTTGATAAAATTGTTTGGGTTTAGAATAAGATTCTTTGTTTTGATTAAAAGCATTTGTCTTTGTTTTGTCTTGCTTGAAACCCAAACGCTTTGTCCCATTAAAAACAAGATTATCAGTCTTGTTGGACCCACTAGATGGGATTGGGTCAACCTTTTTGACACTAGATGTCTGATTCTTAACAATGAACACTTGAGGAGAAACATCAGAATCATCCTCAGAATCAGAAACTCAATCCTCAACCACTCCCTCCACAAAAATTCCTCAGACAATGAGGAACTCTCATCAGAAATGATTCCAATAGGATCAATTGCTAATGGGGTTCTAACTTGAAAGTCTTTAACTTCTTTGTCATTTGGTGAATTAACAAAACAATTTAAGACTGGTGGAGGACAATGATTGTACTTTATTTCTTTTTCCCTTACCCTACAGATCAGTCCCATTACTGTTCATGTGCTCAATGATGTATGAGGAGCTTTCATAGCTCTTGAGCGTCCGACTCAAGGTTTCATAGTCACATTCGACTATGGCTAATTTCTTCTTTATCTCATTGATGGTATTTAGATAAGAAGTGACAGCTTCTTGTTTATTCAGCACAGCGATCTCAGCGTTATGCAATTGCTTGTTTAATAACTCAATTTTAGCTTGAAAATCGTTTTCATTTGATTTTAAAATCCTGTTTGCCTCAATGCATTGGTTGAGATCACTAATCAGGTCAACATTATGTTGCTGATAAGCCAACACCTTACTCTCAAGGTCAACACAATTAAAGCAACTAGAATGAGATGAGGAACAATCATCATATACCTGATCAGACTGAGATGAAGCAGAAGTATTCACCATCAAAGCAAATTGTGTAGCGGATTGTTTTTCAGACTCAACATCTGACTCTCCTTGATTTTATGAATCTGATGTGCTTTCTGATCCTGATCCTGATCCTGATGATTCATCCTGACTAGTCTTTGTTTATTCTGAATTGCTATAATCAATAGATTCAACGGCTTCTTTGGTTTCTGCAACACAAGCTTTGTCTCCTCCTTTTTCATAGTTGAATATGAAATCCCAGTTTTCTCCTTCATCATTCTGAACCATTAAAGCCTTGTTTGCATTTGATGAGCTAGCTTGAGCAGGAGTATCACTTGGTACTAATCTTCTTTTTGGGTTAGCAGCTGATGACCTTTGATTCTGAAATGGATTGTGGTTACCCATCTTCTTTGGCTTGTTGCGTTGTCTTGCGAAATGTCCTTTATCACCGTAGTTGTAGCAAGTAACATATGACATATCAAAACCAAACTTTGAGTCTTTATTCAGATTGATGTCTTTCCCACTTCTTTTGACAAAGTCTTTTGATTTTCTGACAGCACTTGCAAGAGCCCACATGATGTCAATCCTTTCCATATCATCTGGATCAATATGAGAGTAGTCATCATTTGTCAAGTGTGGATTACCAATTTTCCCAGCTAACAACCCATCATAAGAACTCACAAGTGTAGAAAAAAGGCCCATATGCTCTTTGCCAACCTCCACAGTTACGTTGTCAAAGTTGTTTGTCTTCAAATTTGTTAGAGAATGATTTTCCTTTTTCTGAGATGTGGAAGTTGTAGCTGACCGACTGAAATGTGTCTGGCCTGAAATAGGAGCTTCTTTGGTCTGTGAGACAAAATCTGTTTTCAGAGGAGCATGTGAAGAAGCTCTTTCCACAGTAGGAGTAGAGTAATAAAGTGATGGATCTTGAACTTGTGAAACTCTCTTTGCTTTCCACTTCTTCTCTATATCCTGTTCTTTCAGCTTCTGAATAAAATCATTAATGTCCATGTTAGCAATCATCTCACTCTGTTTCAGGACCATTAGAAAATATTCCCATTTGGGAGGTAATGCATCAGCCAAACATTGGGTCTTCTCTTGTGTGGTTGTCTTGACTTGATGATTGTAGAGCTCACTGAGAAGATGATAGAATCTAGCAATCAAATCATCCAAAGATTCATTTCCCACACACATGAATCTATTGAACTCTTTCTTATAAGCTTTCGACTTGATGCTCTTCAGTGCATCATTCCCCTCATATCTTTGTTGCAAAGCATCCCACAGTAGTTTTGAAGAAGTAAACTGTCTGAATTGATGAAATATATCCGTAGCAATAGACTGAGACAATACTGCATATGCCTTCTTCTCAAAATCATATAACTTTCTCTAAGGCTCAGTCATCCTAATAACAAGCATAGGTGATCCATCCTCACTAATGGTCACAAATACCCACCCACAATCATCATCCAAAGATTGGTATCCACTCCATTAATGTGAATCTCGAATTGATACTTCCAATGTGGATAATCATCCAAGGATAGTAACTTTGGAGCTTTGTTTGAATTCCTCGTCTCTGTCTCAGTAAGCAATAAGTTCTGAATTATGTGGTTCTGATTAGCCATAAATGCAATTTCCTCCATCTTGTCAAGAATAAACTGATCCAACACTTAGAAAAATTTGCAGAACTGATAGCCGAATGAAGAAGGACCAGCCGAATGTCGGGGTTCGAATGAAAACCAAATGAACTGATTTGAAGCTTGACAACCGAATGAAGCTTAACTTGCCGAATGAGTGGCTATTCGTATCAACCTTTGAACCGAATGAAAGCTATTCGACCGAATGAACCTATTAGTACGATGGCTATTCGCCCAGTCGAGTCATTCGCATAAACTGGGCTTTTCAGCAACAAAAATTCTGATATCTTTGGATTTTGATCGAATCTGACCACCAAATTTGGTACACAACCTCAGGACAATATCCATAAGCTTTAGGAATGCTGTATTGACCAAAACAACCCAAAAAACCCACTGTTTACTAATGAAACAGTAACTTGGAGCCCAAAAACTTAGGGTTTTCAAATATCTCGAATCAACAATCTATAATATGATGATTTGGATCGAAAATCGAGCAGAATCAAGAGCCTAAGCTCTGATACCACCTTGTAGGACCTTGTAGAACCTTGGAAACCTCTCAGTTCCTTACGGATTCTGCTCAGCAGGCCCTTGAATAGTGCGGAATCCTATTCAAGTGTTTTCCAATCGAAATCACCAAGCCCCGTGGCAATCCGATGATGTGGAGTCAACATTTTGATCAAAATCGAACACCAAGGGGTGAGAAAAATGAAGTTGAAGAAGTGATGGCAGCTCAAAACCCTAGGATATGACACGGAATGTTCAGGGGTCAGAAAAGTGATTTATAACATTCTGTTTGCAGGTCTATATATAGACTAAACTCATTCGGCCGATTGAGTTGTGCGAAACACTCGTTCGGGTGAAAGGCTCAGCCGAATGAGCTGATCAACTGAATGAGTCATGCGAGTGACTCCTTCATTCGCCTCAGTCATTTGCTAGTTGTTCATTCTTGTGAATGGACTCATTCGGAGGTACCATTCGCACGAATGGGTTTGTAAAATAGACAAAGTTAAAGTCAAACATGGTTAAACATATTAAACTCAATTAAACATATATGAACAATATAGAGTAGTCGATTTCATTACTGATATAAACTTTATACAATCAAAGTCATACAAAATACAGAACAAGGGACATTACATGCACCAACACTTAGAATTAAATCAAGTTAAAACTGAGTTGTCTAATACAAAATCAAAGTTGAAAAATATGATTACTCAAGTAACTTGGTAGCTGGTATGATCAATGCTCAAGTTCGGGAAAGGAGGGTAACAGGACTTGGTTATAGTGAGGTTGAACCTCCTTTTAACCATAATTACTTTAGCATGTCAAGAATCTACCTTCTGTTGATGATCTGATTTTAAGGTCAGACCGTGGGCATGAATTCACTACAGGTTCTAACAAACCAGTTTCTCTCACAGTTGATCCTGATTTAACTGATATAAATCGTTCTGATGATTCTGAGGTTTGTGCAGAAAGTTTAAGTGTTTCAGGTCAGGATGAGGAGAAGAAGGAAAGAAGTGCTGGGAAGAGCGCATTGTTTTGTTGTGTTTAACAAGTCAAGGTTTTTAGTTCTAAAAATTGACTATGTTGGCAAATTTGAAACAATCACTATCTAGCTAAATGAAATGACTAACAATTTTAAAACTAAATTTGTTAAAACTAATGTTGATGTTAGAAACAAATGTCTTGAAAACAAGTGCTTCTCATTTGAAAGAAAATGTAAACAAGGCTCATTCCATAATCACAAAAGAGACTAGTTCAAAGTTAAATCATAACTATGAACATTATGTTCCAAGTGGTTCATTGTAACAAGTCTCTACAAGTTCATCTCCTGGTTTAAGTGATTGTGATGTAAAGCCTTTTGACCCAAATGAGTTCTATCAAAAGGTATGTTGTTATGCATGTGGAAGACCAGGCCACATTGCTAGACAATGTCTCCATAGACCCACAGAGTTCTTCTATGGGAAGAATCAGAAGATTACACCTAAGGCAAGATCAATTAGTAAAATAGTAACGACTGACCAACCCTCGAAGCCTAAGGTGAAATAGCAAAAGAAGACTCGAAATCATCACAATGCTAGAAATAACAAAAGGGCTAAACGGAATCAAAGAGGTTTTCATAAACAAAAGAAAATAAAAGTTTTTCAATCTGAAGTCAAAACACACTGGAAAAAATAAACCACCAGTAAAACCAATTGATCTTGGCAGTGTGAACAAGTCCAAGTGCAAAGGCAAAGAAAACCCCAAAGTGCCTAAAGCACCTAAATCTGTTAAGATTTGGGCATCTGCTTCTCACTAAACATGTGTGTATTGTGCAGCGACAACCGAATAAGCTGAAAAATGTTTGGTATGTTGATAGTGGTTGCTACTGGCACATGACTGCGAATTCTCTCAGTTACATGAAGTTACACCATTCAATGGAGGTTATGTCTCTTTTGCTGGAGACAAAGGTGGGATGATAAGCAGGAAGGCAACAGTGACAAATGGAACTTTATGCTTTGAAGATGTGTACTATGTGGAGGAACTCAACCATAATTTATTGAGCGTTTCCCATATCTGTGATAAGAGCTTCTCAACATACTTCACAAACAAGGAGTATTTGATTTTAAAGCCTGTATTTGTCATTCTCAAGAAGTGGATCCTGATGAGAACTCCAAAGATCAACAATGCCTATATCGTCGACGTGAATTCAGATTCATTCACTGAAACACATGTTTGTTTTCAAAGGCATCAGAGACTGATTGTTTGTTGAGGCATCGCTGATTAGGTCACGTCAAGTTGAAGAATCTCAACAGATTGACCAAGGGAGATCATGTAATTGGGCTTCCTTCAAAAGACTTCTCTTTCATAGAGAAATGCATCACATGTGCCAAAGGGAAGCAACATAAGAAACCTCACAACCGAAAACTGTTCAACTAAATTTTTTCCATTCTGCAACTTCTTCATATGGATATGTTTGGACGAGTAAACGTTATGAGCATCGGGAAGAACTCATGTTGTCTGGTGATTACAGATAACTACTCCATATTCACTTGGGTCTTCTTCCTTGCTAAGAAAGATGAAATAACACAGATCCTGGAGAAGTTGATCACCTTGATTGAGAAATTAGAAAAACTTAAAGGTGAAGGTGATCAGAGCTGATAATGGCACAGAGTTTAAAAACCAAACTGTTATTGACTTTTGTAATGAGAAGGGGATAGCTCGGCAGTATAGCGTAGCTCGAACACCTCAGCAAAATGGAGTAGCTGAGAGACGCAACAGAACACTTATCGAGGCTGCCAGTACCATGCTGTCTGAGCCAAAATTTCCAATCTTCTTCCTTTAAAAAGTTGTTAAAACACCTTGTTATGTTCAAAACCAAGCCCTACTGAATAAACGCCGCCAGAAGACTCCCTATGGTATTTTCTTCAATCGAAAGCCAAAGGTCGGTCACTTCAAATCTTTTGGATGCCCTTTCACACTACTACATACAAAGCCCAATCACAAGTTTGATGGTAAAATGATGCGTATTTCTTTATGGGCTACTCTGCTGAGAATGCTGCTTATCCTTTTAAAAACAAAATGACTCAGCAGATCGTGGAGTCATACTACATTGACTAGAAAAAGATGGATCACATTGATGCCGGTTCAGGTCCACTCTTGCTATTCCAATAAGATTCTACTTTTGTGCCTTTTAAAATTTCTTCTGAGAGTGCAGGCCCCACTAAACATGAAGACAACTTCTAAAAGAGTGACGACATGGACTGCAGAGTTAAATATGTTCCATGTGACCCCAAGCTTCCGAGTGTTGACCCACCAGGCATGTATCAAAGAGCCTAACCACTCAATGATGTTCTCCCACAAGATCTGGACACTTCTTAGTCAGTTCAACCAACTCCACATACCGATCAAACATCTGCATCTTCTCACTAAACCTTTGACAAACTACTGTTCTCATACCACATCCCTGCTAAACATTGTGTGGATAATGATGCTGAAGAAAGCGAGATTGCTCCTGTTGATAACACCGTGTCCTCCAATGAAGAGCAACTAACTCACATTAGCAATCTCCTTGATAAAATTTTTGTGGAGGACACACCCACTTCAAGCATCAACAAAGATCATCTAGTGGAAAAATTAATTGGACCGCTTTCAGAAGGAGTTCTCACTAGAAGCAGATCTATTCTTGCTCAGACTGCTTCAGCTGAAAGAACTCTTACGCGGCCAATAAGGTCCAATTAATTCTTGTTTATATTCGTGTTTCATTTTGCAGTTTGAACCCAAGAATATCAAGATGGCACTTAAGGATTCAACCTGGATTGACGCGATGCATGAAGAACTGATGCAATTTCAAAAGATCAGGGTGTGGAATCTTGTTCCTTTGCCCAAAGGGAAACTACCTATTGGAACCAGATGGGTCTTCAGAAACAAGCGGGATGATTCAGGTGTTATCATCAAATATAAAGCAAGGTTGGTAGTTCAGTGCTTCTACCAATAGGAAGGGATTGAATCTGAGACGGTCTTTGCCCCGGTTGCAAGACTTGAGGCAATTCACATATTCTTGGCCTGTGTATCTTACATGAACTTCACTGTCTATCAGATGGATGAGAAGACAACTTTCTATATGGAAAGGTCAAAGAAGAAGAAATTTACGTATGTAAACCTCCTGGGTTTGAGGATTCGTAGTATCCCGACCATGTCTACAAGCTAGACAAAGCCCTTTATGGTCTTCATCAAGCACCTCGAGCATGGTATGCTACACTTACTAATCATCTTCTAGCAAATGGATATACCCGTGGAGCTATTGATCAGACATTGTTTGTTCGCAAAGAAAAGGATGACTTGATTCTAGTCCAGATCTATGTGGATGATATCATTTTTGGTTCCTTGAACTCGGTGCTATGTAAAGAATTCGAGGTCGTGATGAAGAATAAGTTTGAGATGAGTGCGATGAGGGAGATGACCATCTTCTTAGGTCTCAAGGTAAAGCAAGATAGAAGGGGGTGCTGATTCATCAGGGCAAGTACGTGACTGACATACTTACCAAGTTCAACATGTTGGATTCCAAGCATGCCTTCTATCCTATGGCTGCATGACCTGCCTTAACTTAAGATTCAGATGGTGAACATGTTGATCAACATCTTTACAGATTGATGATTAGCTCACTGATGTATCTAACAGCTAGCCGACCCAACATCATGTTCTCAGTATGTCGGGTGCATAACATCAGTCGAATTGAAGGCATTTCATCTAATTATTGTCAGGAGAATCTTTCGCTACCTTGCCGAAAAACCTCGACTTGGTTTGTGGTATCTTAAGAACTCTGAATTTAAACTCTTTGCTTATTCTGACAGTAATTTTGGTGGATGTAATCTAGACAGGAAGTCGACCACTGGCGGATGTCAGTATCTAGGAGATCATCTTGTGTCATGGCAATGCATGAAGTAAACCACAATATCTACCTCTACTACTGAAGCTGAGTATTTTGCTGCATCAAGTTGTTGCTCTAAGGTCATTTGGATGCAACACAAGCTTCTGGTCTACGGTTTGAATTATCTTGACTCTCCTATTTATTATGATAATGAGGCAACCCTTCAGATCATCAAGAATCTTGTACAACACTCCAAAACTAAACTCATTGACATCTGGATTCACTTTATCCGTGACTGTTTCGAACGTAAGCTTATTCATCTTGAAAAGGTCCCAGAGATGACAATCTTGCAAATCTTTTCACTAAAGCTCCCTTCCACCACTTGCTCGCCTCACTCAAACAAATAAGTTTTGATTAAAAAAGTTTTTGTAAATATGTTAAAATTTGTGTTTTGTTTTATTATATTTTTATATCACAAATTTAGGGGGAGAAAAATTACAAAAAGATTTTCAATTTTGGAGTATGTTTATAAGTTTAAGGAGAGAAAAATACTGAGAAAATACAAAAAGATTTTTTGGTTGATATTGAGTAACGTAAAAGAAAACTCACAACAAATTTTGTTTTTCAAAAGTTTAAGAAAAATACAAAAAAGATTTTATTGAATAGTTAGGTAAAGTGGTTCAATGGGAAGTGAAATGATTTCTGATACTTAGAAATTTATTATCTTAGTATAACATCTTAAGAATAACAACTTTAGATAAACATAAATCACTAAGAAATAAATGCATGTTTTGCAATAAGAAGATTAGATATGATCACTCAAAACTATTAAAATGAATAAGTGAGAAATTTCGGTAAAATAAGATAAAATAGACAAATGGAATAACTATTTGACTTGTTGTAGAAATCTTTAAGTCAAAATAAGATTATGTTTTGACAAACTTGAAAATGTTTTGAGAAAAATTGTGTTTTTTCTATGTTTGGTGAAAACAAAAAGCGGAAAATACTTACTGAAGCATCTTCTGTTTTGCGTAAGCAAAGACCTAGATGCGTGACGTTAAGACAAATGTGTCTGCAAATTAGTAAAATAAAAGATGCCAATGTGCACAAAGATAAAAAAATCCTTTCTTGTTCTTGATTCTAATATGATAGATATGTTCTTTCTTTTCTTATCTAAAACTCTGTCAAAGCATTTTAAGTTCGTCAAAACATAATCAAGTTTTGAAACAAAAGATTTCAAAAAATTGATAGGTTGCATATAATCAAGTTGGGTTTTTATAAGAAAATATAATAAGATAGTCAAATTTCTGAAAAAATTTGATCCCACAAAATTGACCAGACTAATCTTGAACTTGTCCGAAGTTCATGTTATTTTATTTTATTTTATTTTATTTTAAATTTTAACGTAGAAAATTTCCAAATAAATAATTTCACGAAAAAGCAATCGAAATGAAAGTACATGAAAGTGAAGTACACGAACTAGTTCATGTACATCTCTTCGCCTATATATATTCCGAGAACCCTCCATTTTGAATACCGGACTTCATGAACTTCAGAGCTTCTATATAGGCGATTTTCATTTCCAGTGCATTTTGGACATTTTCACTCCGACCATCTTGTAGATGCACTTAAAGCTAATCTAGCTGTAGATTTTGACAAGATTTTGACCGCTAGAATAAAGGATATCAAATTTTTTCGATTTCGTGAACTTTGTTTCGTAAACTTCCACTATTTTGGTCAAAATCCTAAGAAATAATCAAAATTGGAAACCCATCTTCAAATATGTTGTTCAGTATTGGATTCCGAGCATTTTGAGATCAAAATGGGCATTTTTAGAGAAAAATTGAACAAGTTATGAAGAAAAAATAGTGCACGAAATTCTGTCTTCCTGAACTTCTGAGTTCGTAAACATGGACTTCGTGAACTCTCGTTCGTGAACTTGAAATTTCGTGAACTATTAGAATTTTGTGAACTTTAAAAATTTCGTGAACTATCTTTCCTTCGTGAACTTGTTTTTCTCTTTTAATTATTTAATTTTTCATTTTGCTTTCTAAAAATTTTACTTTTTCTGATTAATTTTTAGATGGCTGAACTTCGGTTTATACTTGATCACAACATGACTGCCTTCCTCGATGATCCAGCTGAGAAGCATAAGATGTTTAAGTCCATGGTGCACGGGCTGATCCTATCACCTGTCATCGTTTCTACCTTCATCTATCATTTCTGGAACTCTGTATCAGAAGACAAGGATGCAAATGTGAACATGTGCTTGACTGGAAAGGTGCAAGGACAGTCGGTGGTCATTACAGAGCAGATTTTTCGAGAGTGCTTACAGTTTGGAGACATGGAATCATATCCTGTTGAGCTTGATGACCAGCTCGTTCACACTACCTTACTCAGGATAGGATACAAGGGTCTTTACCCTCCAACAGAGAAGAAGCTTCAGCGTCGTTACTGGATCTATTTGGCTCGCGTCGTTACTCAGTGCCTTTTCGGGAGGAAGGGAGGATATGATGTACTTAACCATACGTTGAGATCATGCACAGTAGCCATTGCCCTTGGAGCCCACTTAAACAACTCCAGAATGGTTTTTTGAGACATGTACGACAATATCAAACGCCACTAGAACCTCGTCCCGACTGTTGGCATGTTAGTCCATAAGAAGATGAACCATGACATTTTTTCATAAATGGTGATGAAAAAAAAGAGGAAAGAAGATATTTACAAGTGTAAGTCCACTACAGAAGTTCGGTAGATTATTTTCTGGTTTGGAGAATGACATAGCCGATCATGCCACTTCCACAGCCTTTGTTGCTGAAGAGCACGATAATCGGAACTGTGACGTGTATAGTAGATTAGGTACGAACTATGTGTATTACATTTGTACTATTATCATTTGATGTTTAATACAGAACATATTTCGGACTCATTTGAGAATCAGAATGTAAATTCGTGATTTAACAGTCAGAAACATATCTGACAACATAGAACTATTATGTGGCTGTTAGTTAGGATATTATTATGTATAAACGTATGCGAGATGTATAGAACAAAACCATAAGGGATGTCATTACGTGAATGTTAAATAGACGCAATATTCGTGTAGGTGACGACCTGTACGAATAAATCTGTAAGTTTAACTCTCTGAATAACGTCCAATAATTAGAAAATCAAATTGAAAAGTATAGTTGTCGTCGTGTTCGTACAGGTGACGATCTTAACGAATACGCGCGAAAACCGTACGATTCGATTAAACAGGTAAAATAAACGTTTTCAGAAATTTAAAATATAAATTAAAAGATAATTAGTTAATTTACTAGGATTTTCCACCTAACTTAAATTCGAACGCTTCGGAACAATTGAATGAGTTAAATTGCATTAAATGTCATCAACTCCCACTCACCAACCACACACTCTCTCTCAAACCCGTCACTCTCTCTCTCTAAAAACCCTAGCATATTTCATTCAATCCTCCACCAAATTGGGCGTTCTTGGTGTCAAAAGGACAGTAGAAACGAGTAGATCGCGAAAACACGAAGAGATCGAGCTCAAGATCATCAAAATTGAGGTAAAATTGACCTCAAACTCGCGATTTTTGGGTTTTTCCCTTGTTCGAAAACTCGGCCAGTTTAGCCGACCTTCGACTTCCAAAACCTGTAGGTTATGCACAAAACCAGCCTAGAAGGATTAGGAACATGAGAGACACCACGAATGATCCACGAACGCGAAGATAGGGTCTTGGAAGTACTCGGTTACAGTTGGTACGAATAAGCCTAGGCTGATGCAGCTCGGGCGAAGAGCTCCGTACGAACTGGTTCCATGGACGAAGGAATGTCTAATTCGCATGCAATGGGGACTAATAAATGGGTTTCATGCGAAGGGGAGAACCAAGCACGGTTCATGTAACATCAGTGCCGGAACCAGCACCGGAACAGTGATCTCAACAGTGCCATGAACAGTAAACAGGTACAAACCACACGTATTTCATGCTATTTCATGTTCATATCAATAGTCAAAGTCATTTCGTGTTATCAAACCAAAAGTTCATAAACAGTTAACAGAAACAAAGTTCATAACCATGGTTCTTGAGTCAGATAATTATCTGGCAGTACAGAACCATCATGTGATTATTTGTTAGGATTTATTATGTATAAATGTATGTGAGGCTTTATAGAACAAAACAGAACGGATGTTGTTATGTGAATGCTAAATTGACGGGTTATTCGTATAGGTGACGATATATACGAATATATCCGAAGATTTAACATTTTGAATAATATCCAATAATTAGAAAAAAATATTGAAAAGTATAGTTATCGTCGTGTTCGTAAGGGTGACGATACGAACGAATACGCGCGATGACCGTACGTTTCGATTTAAACAGTAAATTTATATTTTAAAATTTAAAATAAACAGAAGATATTAGTTAATTTATTAGGAATCACAACTTAGAATCATTAAATAAATTCTATTTTTATAAATCGAGTCGTTTCGCGGTGAGACTACGCGATCCGACATTTTACGCGAAACTGAACGAGATCGATCTACCGGGTATCTCTAAGACATTAAAGATGGTCTTAAATGCATCACCAACCTCCACCCGACCCTCTCTTTCCCCTCATTTTCGTTCTAGCTCACTCCCTCTCTAAAAAGTGTTTCCTCCACTTTATCTCTAGAGGATCTCCTTCATATCTAGCCGGAATCGAGCATAGTTGGTGTCATTACGATCCTTTCATCTTGTAGATTACAGAAGTACAAGTATTTTGAGCTTCCATCCACAAAATCTAAGGTAAATGACCACTTTAAATTCGGTTTTAGGGTATTCACGAGCCCTTTTAGTTGTGGTCATGATAATTGGTTTTAAACACTTATGAACATTGAGATGAGCACTAGTAAACAACTAGGAATGTGTAGAATTTGTGTTGTAACAGATCCAAGTCGATGGTGGACATGAGAATTGCAGGTTCGTGAAAACTAAAGGTTGGCCGAACCCTCATCAGTAGCCGGCCGAACCAAATGAACCTAGCCGAACCTTTTCTTGATCACCGAACCTTCAATGGATGGGGATGAGCCTGCAACGAACCCTGCAAGCTCTGACCCACGAACCCTGAAGCTCTGGGCACACGAACCCTGCACCACCACAACTAGCAGCGAACCTAAGTGTTATCTCTTGAACCAGCCGAACCCTAATGGGGGAACGAACCTAAGTGCTGGAATCAAATAGGTCGCGAACCTCTAACTTTTGCCGAACCTTAAGGGTTCGTGGATGCTGAGTTGTTGGCCGAACCCTAAGGGTTCGTGGGTGAGGCGATGTTAGTCGAACCATTGGGGCAAACCCTAAAAGGTTCGCTGCCTTGGGAAGATCGTAATTAGATGGACACTACAATCGTTAGTTTCATGGCACATAGGACTTGTATACACGAGCATGCATGAGTTAAGGTTATGTGTGTGTGCATGGGAATTCACGTAAGCTATGCATGGAATAAACAACTTAGAAATTTGCATGGGAGCATGGGTTAGGGATGACTATATCAAGATAATTCTTAACATACAATAACAACTCCACATGAGTTGTTAATGGACATAGGATGGCTTAACAACTGGAACCAAGGATTTTCAATTGGGCCTAAACGGGCCCAATGAGGCTTAGTTAAGCCCAACACACGTTCAAGTTTACTTAAACTTATGTAATGAGATTTTAATAAAAGAAACCTATTTATAACTTGTTAGATTTCATGAAATGGTTTTGACTTAATATTGAATTAAAAAGGAAGTTAATTGTAATTTTTTGATTTAAATACTTATTTTGATTTAATTGTTTGGGAACTTGTTGAAAAATAGACAATATAATTGTCTGGATTTGAACTAAATATAGATAAAGATCATTCGGCCAAATGTTTTACTTGTCAATTCTTCTGATTTGATTCAACTACCTAACTGAGTTGTACTGACATGTTTATTTTTTGTTTTTCAGTATGGCTGAGTATAAGGCGGTGACAAAGAACAACATCTGTCGCACTTGGACCTGTTTACCAAGCATGTCGTGCATTTCAGAGATATTATCACATTTCTTAGACGTTCCAGGATTTTCACTGCCAAGTCTATTGTATATGTGCCCTATCAGTCCCATCAGCAGGAATTCTGGAGATCTGCAGACATTGATTGTGAGGTCGAGCCGCAAGTCATCAGAGGGAAGGTGCATGGCCATGATGTTGTTATCTCTGCTGAACATATCAGGAGGATATGTGGTTTTTCAGGATACACCGGATCAACCAATTCTACTCGATCGCTACCTAGTTCGGGGTTGTTGTATGCGGTGCAAGTATGATGGTGATCTTGGAGCTGGGATACTCAACAAAGCATTTATGTCTCCTCATTTCAAGTATCTAGCATATGTGCTTATTCATTTCCTGGGTTCTAGGAGAGGTGGATTTGATGATATGAGGGAGACTATCCATTGTGCATTCGTAGCTTTGGTGTTGAACCGGCCTTTCAACTTTTCAGAGACGGTCTTTACACATCTTAAGGAGAACGTCATGCTGAAGGGCGACAAGAAGTTTCTCATGTATCCCCGATTTCTACAGCAACTATTTGACGCTCAAGTGCCCAACCTGCCAAAGAACAGCACTGATGTTATTCGTCTAGAGCACATGAATGATATCACTCTCAACAGAGTGATGTCAAACAGAGGGAAGGAGAGGAAGCCTCCTGTTTGTTCATTGTTCGGTCATCTTCAGAGACCAAATTATGTTGCTCCTGGTGGCAGGAAGTGGAGGCATGATGATTCAGACTCTGACATAGAGGATATTGTGGTTCCTGGTGATGATGGTGCTGGTGATGCAGGTGGTGGTGATGCGGGTGAGTATTGTTGTGAGTACAGTTGGTGTTAGTGTTGTTGAGGCTGCTGTGACAGGTGTTAGTGCAGGTGGTGTGAGCACTGTTGCTGGAGTCAGTACATCAGCTGCACATGATGATGATGATGTTGACATTGATTCTTTATTGGAGTTAGATTTCATGGCCACCACTATAGCCACAGTTTCTACACCACTAGAGATGACCGGTACCACCTCTGTAGAAGACAAAGATAATTCAGAGGAATCAGGTGATGATGGTGGCGAGGCTGGAGGAGAAGAGGGCCCTGAGAGCTCAGATTCAGAGGACACCCCTGATGAGTTTGAGGATGTTTGGGTGGGAGGTAGATTGGTGAAGAAGAGGAAGAGACGGAGTGAAGCCAGGTTTGAAGAGATTCATGATCCTAACTTTATTCCAGAGTTTGATTTGTCACCTCCTCCACATACCTCTACTGCTACATCCCCTGCAGCTGTGACTACTACTACAGGTAGTGCTCATGTCACTGCATCTCCTTCTGGCAAGAGGAGAAGGACTAGGTTTGTCATGCAGAGAAGGTCAGAACTGGCAACTGCTGCTGCATCTACTGTTACATCAGCAGCATCAGTTACAGTTTCTTCATTGACCAGGTCATGGGCTATTCCGACACGAGTTACCATTCCCCTCTGACCTCCACTAGTGTTCCTGCTGTTATATACACTGCTGCATCATCTGGTCCTTCTACAACTCGTTCAGATCAGTACATACCTGCTGTTTCAGTTTTTGAGCAGCTGAGTACACTGAACAGCATGGTTCTTAGGTTGATGGAGAGGAATCTGGAGCAAGAACAGAAGAACAGAGAGTAGGAACAAATGATTGCCCAGCTCACTCGAAGGGTAAATGATTAGGACACTTTATTACTCCAGTCCGCTGATCAGTGAGCAAATCTGAGAGCTCGATCTGCTCAACAAGAGGAGCATCTGCTTAAGTATATTGATGAGCACAACCAGCTGGCTTTGACTGCCACTGGTTTCAGTGACCGTATCCTTGCACTGGAAGCTGAAAATGCCAGACTTACCGAGTAGGTGGAAAGTCTTAGGGAGGGCACCCCAAGGATTGAAGGCACCGCAACTCACCCCGATGATTCAGAAAAAGAGCAAGAAGAAGAGTCTGATGAGGAGAAAGTAAATCATGAAGATTCAGATCAAGATGATGACTCTGATGGTGATGATGAGGATGGTTCATGGAGCAGGTCTGCAAGTTCCTCAAGTTCAAATGATGCAGATGAGCAAGCCCCTCCTCCTGAGATACGGACAAAGACCAAGCACGATAAGAGTGCTCATGCTCCTCCTCCACCTCCTGTAACATCAGTGCCGAAACCGTCACCGGAACAGTGATCTTAAACAGTAGCATGAACAGTAAGCAGGTACGAATCATATACATTTCAGTACGTTTCAGATTCATATCAATTATCATTATCATTTTGTGTTGTTAGAGAACAAATTTAGAAACATTTAACAGAAACACAGTTCAGAACAATAGTTCTTGAGTTAGATAATTATCTGACAATCCAGAACTACCATGTGATTATTTGTTAGGATTTTATTATGTATAAATTATGTGAGGCTTTACCGAATAAAACACACGAATGTTATTATGTGAATGCTAAATCGACGGGTTATTCGTATAGGTGATGATCTGTATGGATATATCTGAAAGTTTAACGTTCTGAATGATATTCTCTAATTAGAAAACAATATTGAAAAGTATAGTTATCGTCGTGTTCGTACGGGTGACGATTCGAACGAATACGCGCGACGACCGTACGATTCAATTTAAACAGTTATATTATATTTTAAATTTAAAATAAATTGAAGATATAAGTTAATTTATTAGGAATCACAACTTAGAATCATTAGATAAATTCTATTTTTAAAATCGTGTAATTTGTCGCGAAAACAACGCGAAACCGGCACGATACGCGAAACCGAAAGACCGGGTATTTTCCTAAGTCTTTAATGAGCCATTAAGGCTCCAACAACCACCACCAATACCCACTCTCCCCCTTATTTTCGTCCACCATCCTTCTCTCTCTAGAAATTGTTTCTCCACCTTCTCTCTAGAAAATCTCATTCGTTTCAAGTCGGATTCAATCAAATTTGGTGTCATTACGGTCCTCTCATCTTGAAGATTACAGAAGTACAAGCATTTTGAGTTTCTATCCACGAAATCTAAGGTAAAAGTTCACTTTAAATTCGGTTATTAGAGGGTTTTCTCAAACTTTTGTGGTTTGATATTATGACCGACATTAGGCACTTGGAACACTTAGATCAGGTTATCACATGGGTTAGGAACTGTTAGTGCGAACTTGTAACAGGTTTAACATTCTGGGATGAAGGTGATGGTGCTCAAGCCACGACAGGTTCGTGGGATTATAGGCCGAACCTTTCCTCAACAACCGGCCGAACCCCTACCAACTTAGCCGAACCATCTCCTGCTGCAACGAACCTATGGAGTTTCTGCAACGAACACTGCAAGCCCTGAGTCACGAACCCTGCGACCTGCACCGAACCCTACTGGCCACATGCACCGAACCTGTTAACATAACCACCAGCCGCAACGAACCCTGTGATCACATACAACGAACCCTATTGGTACGAACGAACCCTTGCAGGCGACGAATCCTCTCCATCCGAACCTTGGGGTGACGAACCATGGACCAACGAACACTTCTTCTCCACGAACCTGGAACCAAACGAATACACAAGGGCCGAACCTTGAGGGTTCGTTGGAACTAAAAGAGGCAGCCGAACCCTAGGACCACTTTTGATGTAGCCGAACCCTTGCATGAAATAACACAGCCGAACCTATGGGTTAAGACTATAGGTTCGCTGCCCTGGACCTCATGCAAAACCTAGAGATCGTTTATTGAAGTTGAGATGGGACTAGGATCAACGAAACTAGTGGTGATGATCTAAGGAATGATTAGTTGTCCATAAAAACCTAAGTAGCATGATAAGTTAAGCCTATAATGAACATGCATGGGTGTACATGGACAAATCATATATATATATATATGTGTGTGTGTGTGCATGAACAAGAAGGAAGCCCTAATCATGCATGCATATATATGACTAAATGTTGAACATATAAGATCGTTTAATAAATAAAGTAAAATGATTATAAGTCCATAAGAATCAAGAACACAAGTTGGTAAATCAATTGAGAATCAAAGGTATTTAATTGGGCCAATGTGGGCCCAATAGGGTTTAATTAAGCCCAACATACATTAAGTAATAATGTTTTAACTAAAATGAAGGTGTTACAAATTTATAAAAGATAATTTAATAATTTCTAAAAGTCTTGTTAATTTGAAATTTATATATAAATATTATTGGTTTCCTTTTTAAATTAAGTTTTGTTATAAAAGTTAGTTGTAATATCATTAATTTGGGATTTTGTTGTAAAATAGACAATGTAATTGTCTGGATTTTAAACAGAAAACAAAGGAAACTCTGCCGAAATTTCTAAAACTGTAAAAGTAAGTATTATAACTAACCATGGGATTTGGGATCATAGAAGGGAGTAATTGAGTTAGATTAGATTCTAGATACACTTAGTACTAAGACACCTAGTGGCACACACAATAAGACCCAACCTTAGGCACAACGACTATTACGTGTACTTATCGTATTCAATTCTTATAAAATAACTCAGGAACCGAAGACACTTAGTCTACAAACAGGAGTGCGCATTCTGTGATAATACATTAGACATCAACACAGGTGAGTTCATTGCCCCTTTTCTAACATTTTTGTTTTAAAACGCGGGGCTGAGAAGCATGCGTAAACTGTTTATTAAGTTGTTTACTTAAATGCTTTTAATTTCATATGTTTACATATGTAAATGTTATTCTAGAGCATGTCTAGGAAGATTTTATGCAGGTTTACTAACTGATTTACTTATAAATTAAGTGATTAATTGGGTTACACTAAAACATTTCAACAGATCAAAACATTTCAAAAGAATCAAATCAGACATTTTGACAAAACAAGTGTGGGAGTTCAAGGAATCAAACGAAAACATTTTGACAAATCAAATGGGTGAATTCAATGAATCAAACGAAACATTTTGACGAAACAAGTGTGGGATTTCAATGAATCAAACGAAACAATCTTTGCAAAGACAATATTCAATGTTCTACAAATCAAGTGTTTGTTGAACTATGAATCAAGTGTACATTTGATCAATGAATCTAGTATTCTACGATCAATGAATCAAGTACATCTTGTAACAGAATCAGGCAAATCAATAAATCATTTTCAAGGGAAAGCCTGGGAAATATCAGAGATAACATATGCCAAAACAGACGAAACAAAAACCCTACATTTCAAGAAGTCCTAGCTATACCGTTTGATTTGTAGGTCATATGTTTGAGGATATTTACATATTCCCTAACTACTAAGTACCTAGATTGACTGACTAGTCTACTCGAGTTGACCAAGGCCCCAATCATTTGGACTTAGATTTTATTAAATGTTTATTTATTCATTTACTTAAACATTTATAACTGTTTATACAATTACTGTGGTTGATCATATTATGTGATGAACTTATGAAATCAATATGGATTTCAAATAATTGTAATTACAGGGAAAACAAACAGAAGAACTTATGGGTGGTGTAAGGGTAAAAATGCTTAATTATCATTAACAACAGTGTCATATACGGATTAGTATGTGGTGGGACGGTGGCTGGGCAGGCGGTAAGTTCGACCCTACATATGCCCTATATATAAGCATACTGATTCGAATATTACATGTGGTGTTAATGAGGTTAGGGTCTTTACCAAAGGAGGTTTTCAAATCATTTTTAATTACTAAAACTATATGAACTCACCAACCATGTGTTGACTTGATCTTTTTGCATGACTTCTCAGGTGACGAACAGGTTAATTAAGAAGTCATTTCTTTTGGACTAGGGCTTCAGATAGAAGACTTAGTATTTTGTACCGGCATACTTTTGAAGACATCATTACACAATTTATTTTGTATATCTTGTGTAAATACAAGATAGTCATTTTATGATGTTTACAATAGATTTGCATTGTTAAATTATAACGGTACTGATGTAACTTAACTTTGTAATTCTATTATCTTAGCTTTTCTCATTTATATCATGTGCCATGTAAACAATCTGATCACTTCCGATTATCACTCACGATATCGCGCTCTGGGAACTTTCCGCCCGACGGGGACTCCGATCCTACCCCGCCGGCTTCGGGTGTGACACCTCCTCCTACTCAGACAGAAGAACCAACAGCTATTGAGGAAGTAGAAGTTGTGCCTTTGAGACGTCGATTAGATGAGACACTGACGATGATTTTAGACGCTCAAGGCATTATACAGCACTCAATTACCTACGAAAAGGAAGAGGGAAAGATTATACACTGCTTAACCAAGGAACAGATTGCGGAGCTGTTCAGGTTGAATCCTGACGAGGTTGTGATTGATGACACCTCAGCTCCTGTTTTTGGTGAGCCTTCTCCAGGGAGTTTTGATGACATCATTGAGGTTATATTGGAGGAAATCATAGAGGAGGAAACTACGAAGTATACTTCGGCTGATGGCGAACTACCAACTTTCACTGACCTTTTTGGACAAGCCACTGAAGAGGAACTGAACAGGAGAAGCTGTGATAGTGCTCTGCAAAGAAAAGAAGTGGGAGACTGAACATATATTTGACCTGATGTGGTTGACATATCTTTCACACAGCGACGTGAAATCTCCTTACATGCACCAGATTTTCTTTGATGTAGAAGACTTGGAACATGCATTACAGTTTATGAGAGTACTCCGATTCTGTATGGTTTTTAGGATTCATGCTGGAACATACTGAAGGCCATATCAGACAAGTACTTCAAGAAGGATGATGCAAAATAAGGAACTAGGTCCAAGGGGGAGTATGTTGGTGCACAAATGTCCCTACTTCAGTTTTGTATGATCTATTGATGTATACAGTTTATATCATTAATGAAATCAATATTTATATCTTGTTCTTAATGTTTATTTTGATTGATATATGTTTGATTATGTTTAAATATGATTAAGTATGTTTATAGACCCATTTGGGCGAATGACTCTACGAATGAATTTATTCGCTAGTTCAAACTCATTCGGCTGAGCCATTCGCCGAATGAGTTGCTTCGGCCACTCATTCGGCCGAATGAGTACAGTCTATAAATACCAACTCAAACAGATTCAAACCTAACTTTCTCGAGCCCTCCTTCTTCCCAGAGCACTCTAGTGTCAAACCCTAGAAGTTTTGAGCAGTTCTAGCTGTCCAAGTTCGATTCTCAACCCGTGGTGTTCGATTTAGCTTCAAACGTTCATCCTTTACCTTCGGATCACAACGGTTGCTGTTGGTTTCGATTGGAAACCCTGGAATAGGATTCTGCAGGATTCCAGAGACTTTTGAGCAGATCTCCATTGGAACCGGATTGTTTCTGGGCTCCTAGTTGGTCCTACACATCACTAATGAGTATTCCATATATTCTTGGGTTCTATTTCTAAAGGAGAAATTTGAAACATTTGAGTGCATTCAAGTGTTGTTGACCAAAATTGAATCTCACCATAAGCTCAAGATTCGTATGCTCTGAACAGAAAACAGGTATTGTCCAATAATTCAGCGCTCCATATGTCCCGCAAATGAAGGGTGTTGTTGAGCAAAAGAACAGAAATTTGATTGAGGCTGCTAGGACAATGCTTGTTGATTCATCTCTTCCAGTTCAATTCTAGAATGAAGCTGTAGCAAATGTTTGCTACACACTAAACCGGCTTTTAATAGTCAAGAGACATGGGAAGACTTTCTTTGAGCTGCTCCATAACAGAAAATCTAACCTTAAGTATCTTGAACCTTTTGGTGCTCCGTGCACGATGCTTAAGAAACACGAGCAGGGCAAGTTTGACGAGAAGGTGGAAGAAGGGTATTTTCTTCGGTACAACACTCCTAATAAAAGGGTCAACAACAGATCAACTCAGAATGTGGAGGAGTGGTACCATGTTGATGTTTAGAGAAAGTCTGTGCCCCTACTTGGAAAAGGTCCAGACTGGATGTTTGATTATTCAGACCTTTTCGTCTCATTCAATATGCCTCCCATGTACTCATATGAAGATGTTGCTGTTCAAATGATGTATGATGTACAGAACGCACCTGATGAACCTGTGCAACCTTCATCAGCTTCAATTCCCATAGTACAGATAAATGATGACAACTCAGACACAGATGATAACCTAGTTCAGCCAGCTGCCCCCGAACCAAATGTTGACAACATTGTACCTGAACTTGAGGATTTGAATCTGAACAACCTTGATCCATAGGTTGAAGTTCCTGCTCATCCTTTTGGAAGAATCAATCGCATGCATCCTGAGGAGAACATTATTGGAAGTCCACTTGATGGGGTTATGATAAGAAATCGGCTATCTTCAGGAGGCCTTGCTGATATCCTTGACTTTGCTGATGTAAACTACTGTGCCCATTCTTGCTTCATCTCTCAAGTTGAACCGCGCACCGTGACCGAATCACTAAGAGAGGAATCATGGGTTGATGCAATGCAAGTAAAACATCTGCAATTCAAGAAATTAGGTGTTTGGCAACTTGTTGACAGACCGAAAGATGCAAATGTAATAGGCACCAGATGGGTTCTTCGTTGCAAAAGAGATGATCATGGGATTATTGTGCGAAACAAAGCACGTCTAGTGGTTCAAGGATTCAGACAGATTGAAGGACTTGACTATAATGAAGTGTTTGCACCTATTGCTCGTCTTGAGGCAATCCGTATCTTCTTGGCATATGCATCCTTCAAGAAATTCAAAGTTTATCAAATGGATGTCAAGAGTGCATTTCTTCATGGTGTGATAAGTGAAACTGTGTATGTCTATCAAACTCCCGGGTTTGAGGAGCCATTACATCGTGACCAAGTCTACAAGCTAGACAAGGCTTTATTGCATCAATCTCCGCGAGCGTGGTACGAGACACTATCTACTCACCTTCTGACCAACGGGTTCAGAAGATGTGTCATTAACTGCACATTGTTTATTCGAGAGAAGGATGGTGATTTACTCTTGATACAAGTTTATGTGGATGATATCATTCTCGGTTCTACAAATGATAGTCTGTGCAAGGAATTCGAGAAGGTCATGAAAGACAAGTTTGAAATGAGCTCAATGGGGGAGATGAAATTTTTTTCACGGGTTGCAAGTGGATCAATCGGAGGCAGGGATCTTCACTCATCAAACCAAATACGTTGGTGACATTCTGAGCCGGTTCAGTATGTCGGATGCAAAACCTGTTGGTACCCCACTTGCTGTTAATCACGGGATTACACCAGAAAAAAGGGGGAGTTAATAGATGCCTCTCTGTACCGAGGAATGATTGGGTCTCTCTGTTCGCTACATGCTTGCGTGCTTGCTATCAGTCCAAACCAAGAGTATCACATCTGATTGCTGTGAAGAGGATTATGTGTTATCTAAAGGGTACTCCTGATCTTGGCTTATGGTACCCTAATGATGATAACTTTGAGCTTACTGCATACAGTGATTCAGACTATGGTGGATGCAAAAGATATTTCAAGTCAACATCTGCTGGATGTCAGTTCTTTGGAACCCGTTTAGTTACCTGGCAGTGCAAAAAGCAGACGTCGGTGTGTACTTCAACATGTGAAGCTGAATACATTGCTGCTGCTAGTTGCTGCTCACAAATCATCTGGATACAACAGCAACTCAGGGACTATGGGTTACATTTTTCTAATACTCCTATTTATGTTGATAATACTGTTGCGATAGCTGTCACTAAGAACCCAGTCCAGCACTCGAAAACCAAACACATCGACATCAAATATTACCTTATACGAGATTGTTTTGAAAAGAAACTCATCAATGTCGTTAAAATACACACCGATCACCAGAAATCCGATCTTTTTACAATAGCTTTTGATGAACCCAGATTTTTATATCTGCTATCGGCTAATGGTGTTTTTCAAAAAGATGAAGTCATTCCTTCATCTAAGCCTAACAAATGATCATCGCTTTTATTAGTTATTTTCGTTTGTTTTATTTTTCCTTTGTTAAGTATTTCTCTTATTAACCTATCATGTCTTAAAAGCTAAGGTGAATGCGTAAACTGAAAACACATGAGAATTGTGAATTGATGTGCTGATAGGCCGACTTTACAAAATGTATAGACTAGTTGTGATTACTTAGAAAGTCTGATTTGTGGGATCCGTTTTAGAAAGTTAGCTAAGTGATAAATAGTTTTTGACTCAAATCAGGGATACACCTGTTATCATATGATCTGAAAAGGTTTCCAATGATTCATGAATTCAAGTCTTAACACGTGCAATACTGCTTTGTAAAGACCTAGCTGAAGCCGTCCATTCAGATTATAATGATTGAATCACAAGAAAATAAAAGTAAATCAAGCTGTTATTAAGCTTGGAAATTAAAAAAACTTAAAAATTAAATAAGTTCGATTCCATACACATACCATATTGCTTTGTAAAGACCTAGCTGAAGCCGTCCATTTGGATAGAACAAGTTAATCGTGTCAACACAATTCTGTATACGTGCCATATTGCTTTGTAAAGACCTAGCTGAAGCCGTCCATGAGAATGTGTTGAACATGAGAGACAAATCAAAAAGAAAAATACAAAAAGATAATAAAATTGAAATCTTGTGGAATTTATGATTTTAGGTACTAAGTTATGCAGAAATGAGTTAAAAAATGGATTTGATCCTTATAGGTTAAATAAAATGGGTAACTCAGTCAGAAAATATGAGTGATCATCAAATTTTGTTTATAAGTGATGTATTGTCAGGCTTAAAGTGGATAAGTATGTCAGTAATCATATCACAAGACAAATGTGTCTGAAGTAGAACATTCAGTAATGCTGATTTGATGTGATTAGGTGAATGTGTTATTTTCTTGACAGAATTCCCACAAAAATATGTGTTTCTTTATTAATTACTTGTTAGTTTTACAGTCGTATTTTGTTTCAGAAAATTACAAAAATATTTTATATTTTCAAATTTGTTTTAGATGATCATTTGTGTGTTCCGATGATCAATCATCTCTGAATCCATCACCCACCCGACTAATCTTCATATTGGCATCTGTTTAACTGATCATAATGTTAAATTTTGAAATTAAGTTATGTCTTGTAAGTGCATAGTTTTCATTCGTGCGAATGAACAAGGAGAATAGCTCATTCGACCGAATGACATCATTCCAGGGCATGAGTCTTTCGGCCGAATCAAGCTGGACCGAAGCAACTCTTTCGGTTAGTTCATTCGCCGAATCAAACCTTATGTTTAAAGGGTTCTTTTGGCCGAATGAAATTGGAGCAAAGCAACTCATTCGGCTGATTCATTCGCTGAAAGAAAATCCTATTTATAGGACTCTTTCGACCGAATCATTTCATTCCCCAAAAATTCATTCGTTCGTTTAACTGTGTGCGCCATTCGCCCGAAACACACTCTTTATGCTATTCATCGATTTTTCTTGGATCAAGCCACTTCTTTTGCTGAGATTTCTTCTTGTGATTATCACAGGTACTTCTGGATCCAAGATGAGAGACTTTTGTCTGTGGATTTGTTGAGAACAGAACTGATTTTAGGGATTTAGGGCTCGAAACTGTCGCCCTTTAATAACTGGCAAAATCGAACACAAAATCACTACATGTCTTTTCTAAATACCTTAATTGGACATTTCTGAGTGTATTGGTGTGATTTTTGTGTACTGATTTGAGATTTTGTGATCTTGGAATTTGAATCTCATACGGCCGACCGAATGACGTCTTTCGGTCCTAAGGATTCGGCCGAATGAACTCAGTGATCGAATGGAGTCATATGGCCGAATGAACCTCTTTCGGTCACCACTCTCATTCGCTGATCATATGGTTGAACAACCTCATTTGCTGATTACTTCGGTTGAGTTTCCTCTTTCGGTCATAGGTCAAACTGAATGAGCTCTTTCGGTTGTCATTCGGTTGACTGATCCCATTCGGTCAACATATTCATTCGTCCAAGGGTCATTCGTTCAAAATGGTCTCATTCTTACAAGTGTTTTAGTTGTAAAATTTTCTGATTTAATTCAATTTTTTAACTTATTTGTACTGACACGTTTATTCTATTGTTTTTCAGAATGGCAGGATATAAGGCTTTTCCTAAGAACAACATCTGCGCTCATCTTGATCTTACCACGGCGAATGCCCGGCATTTTACAGAGATTAACACTTTCTTGAGGCGTTCCAGGATATTTCCAGCAACATCTACTATCCATGTGCCATATCAGTCACATCAGCAGGATTTCTGGAGATCTGTCGATATCGATTGTGAGGTTGAGCCACCGGTGATCAAGGGAAAGGTGCAAGGACACAATGTTGTGGTTTCTGCAGAAAATATCAGGAGGATATGTGGATTCCATGATGCACCAGACTAGCCTATTTTACTTTATCGCTATCTGGCTGTTGGATGCTTTATGCGATGCAAGTATTATGGTGATATGGGAGTTGGGATCCTCAACAAAGCTTTTCTGTCTCCACAGTTCAAGTATCTAGCACATGTACTTATCCACTATTTGGGTTCGAGGAGAGGTGGATTTGATGATCTGAGGGAGACCATTCAGTGTACTTTTGTCGCCCTGGTGCTGAATCTGCTCTTCAACTTTTCTGAGATGATCTTTACCTAGATGAAGGAGAATGTGGTGCTCAAGGGTGACAAGAAGTATCTTATGTACCCTCGGTTTCTACAGCAGATTTTTGATGCTCAGGTGCCTAACCTGCCGAAGACCAGCACTGATATCCTCCGATTAGAGCACATGAACGACATCACTCTCAACAGAGTGCTATCATACAGGGGGAAGGAGAGGAAGCCTCTTGTTCATGCTCTATTTGCACATCTCTAGACACCTGATTATATTGCTCCTGGTGGTAGGAAGTGGAGGCATGATGACTTAGATTTAGACATAGAGGACATTGTTGTTCCTGGTGATGATGATGGAGATGATGGTGCTAGTGATATGGGTCGTGGTGATTCTGAAGTTGGTGTTAGTGTTGCTGGTGTTGGTACTTCTGGTGGAGATGTTGGTGAGGCTGGTGCTGGTGGTGGTGGTGTGGGTGTTGGTAGTTCAAGATTTGGTGATGATAATGTGGATGTAAATGCACTATTAGACTTGGATTTCATGGTTACTACTCAGGCCACTGCATCTACACCACTAGAGATGACAAGCACCACTTCTGCAGTTGATAGAGATGATTCAGAGGAATCAGGTGATGCTGGTGGTGAGGGTGAAGGTGAAGAAGGCTCTGACAGCTCAGACTCTAAGCATACTCTTGATGAGTTTGAGAATGTCATGGTGGGCACTAGGCTGGTGAAGGCGAGGAGGAGACCTACTGACACTGAGCTTGAGGAGATCAGGGATCCTTCCTTTATTCTTGAGTTTGATCCTCCTCCTCCTCCACGTACTTCTACTGTTACATCCACTGCAGCTGTGACTGTTGCTGCTTTTGCTGTTCAGGCACATCATCTCCCTCCAGCAAGAGAAGAAGGACAAGGTTTGTCCTGCAGAGGAGGTCAGAACTGTCAACTGTTGCAGCAACCACTGTTACATCAGCTGCAACAGTTAAAGTTTCAGGTCACGGGCTATTCCTACACATGCTACTGTTGCCCCTCTGACATCCTCTGGTGTTCATGCTTCCATCCATTACTTCAGGCTGCTGACCAGCGTGCCGATTTGCGGGCTAGATCTGCTCAATAGGAGGAGCATCTGCTCAAATACATTGACGAGCTTAACCAGCTGGCCTTGACTGCAGCTGGTTTCAGTGACCTGATCCTGACTCTTGAAGTAGAAAATTCCAGACTTACAAAGCAGGTAGAGAGTCTTAGGGAGGGTACTCCCAGGATAGAGGGCACTGAAGCTCACTCCGATGATTCAGAAGAAGACAAAGATGAAGAAGAAGATGAAAAAGAAGAAGAGGAGTCTGATGAGGAGAAAGTAGATTATGAAGATTCAGAGAAAGGTGATGATTCTGATGATTATGATGATGGTTCTGGGAGTGGGTCTGCCTAGTTCATCAGGTGCAGCAGCTGAACAATCCCCTCCCACGGAAATCCGAACAAAGACAAGGCACGACAAAGGTGCTAAGGTTCCTCCTCCTCCTCCTACTCAGACAGATGATCCAAAAGCTATTAAGGAAGTAGAAGTTGTGCCTTTGAGACGTCGACTGGATGAGACATTGACTATGATCTTAGACGCTCAAGGTATTATACAGCACTCAGTCAAACCAGTTCTAAAACCTTAATCGGATCCCTCTGAACTAAATGTTACCAATTTTATGGTTTGATTTGTAATTTTGGGAGTTTGGGATTTGAAGGCTCTTCGGTCGACCGAATGAAAGTCATTCGCTTCAAAGGGTTGACTGAATGAGGGATTCAACCAAATGAGAGCCTTTTAGTCAAAGGCGGACCGAATGATGTCATTCGGGCCATCTATTCATTCAGCCAGTTTTCTCATTCGCCTGAGTCTCATTAGGATGGTGTTGGTTCATTCGTACCATTTGAACACTTGTGTTAAAATTTTGATTTTGTTAAATTGTTTACTGAACTGAACTGACTTGTTGTTTCTTTTGTGTTTCAGAATGGCAAGTTACAAGGCTTTTCCGAAGAACAAAATCTATGCACGCTTAGATGCTACTACGAGGAATGCTGGGCATTTTACTTAGATCACTGCATTTCTAAGACGTTCCAGGATATTCGCAACCATTTCTACAGTTCATTATCCTTATTTGTCCCATCAAAGAGACTTCTGGAGTACAACAGACATTGACTGTGAGGTAGAACCTCCAGTTATCAGAGGGAAGGTCAGAGGACAAGATGTTGTTATCTATGCTCAGTACATTAGACGGGTGTGTGGATTTCAGGACTCACCAAATCACCCTTTCACTCTTGATAGCTATGTTCATGGATGTTTCATGAGGTGCAAATATGACGGAGATTTGGAAGCTTGAGTGCTGAGCAAGGCCTTCCTATGCCCATAGTTCAAGTATTTGAGTCATGTACTTTCTCATTGCCTGGGATCAAGGCGTCGAGGATTCGATGATCTTCGAGAGACTCTACAGGGTGCCTTTGTAGCTTTAGTGCTGAACATCCCGTTCAACTTCTCAGAGATGCTGTTTACACACATGAAGGAGAACGTGTCTCTGAAGGGTGACAACAAGTTTTTGATGTACCCGAGGTTTCTACAGATGATCTTCGATGCTCAAGGGCCGAATCTACCCAAGGACAACTCAGATATCATCAGACTAGAGCATATGACTGATATTACCATCAATAGGGTTCTCTCATATCGGGGAAAGGAAAGGAAGCCTCCTACTCGTCGTCTATTTGGTCACCTCCTCAATCCTAACTATGTTGCACCCATTGGGAGGAGGTGGACACACGAGGATTCAGATTCTGATCAAGAGGACAATCTTGTTCCAGGAGGTGATGATGGTGATACTGATGGTGATGTTGGTAGTGGTGCTAGTGGTGTTGGAGATGTTGAGGTTAACACTGGTGTTGCTGGTGTGAGTGTTGTTGCTGATGTTGGTGAGAGTGTGCATACTGTTAATGCGGGTGATGTTAGTGTGGGACGTGGTACTACTCCTACTGATACGGGGGAGAATGTTGAGATGGAGGATGTTGAAGGTGATGATGATGATGCCACTGATGACACTGATTCAGAGGACACCGAGCCTGCTGTTGTGACTACCTGTTTCAGATCTCAAGTAGTCTTTCTTGAGACAAGGTCTAGGGAGCAGGCCTTTGTAGATGAGAAGGAGATTCGAGATCCGTCTTTTATTCTAGAGTTTGATTTTGATCCTATCCCTCATACTTTTACTACATCTACAGCTGCAGAGACTTCCTCTCCTCCAGCCAAGAGGCAGAATTAGGCCAGATTTGTGTTACAGAGACGGTCAGAGTCTGTTTATGTTGAAACAACCACTGCTACATCTGCTGCAACAGTCACGACTTCTTCACTGACCATGTCGAGGGCTATTCCTACACGTGTTTCTACTTTCCCTCTGACTTCATCTATTGCCACTACAGCTGTTTTTAGTGCTTCTTCCTCTGGTCCTTCTATCACACGTTCTGATCCATACACTATGACTGCTTCAGTTGTTGATCAGCTTAGCACGCTGAACAGTCTAGTTCTTCAGTTGATTGAGAATAACCATGAGCAGGATCAGACTATTTCTCAGCTTACACAGAGGGTCAATGAGTAGGATGCTCAGTTGAGACAGCCTGCTGATCAGAGGGCCGATTTGAGAGCCATATCTACTTATTTGGAGGAACGACTGCTCAAGTCTATGGACAAGCACAATCAGCTAGCCTTGAATGCTGTTCGCTTCAACGACAGGATCCTAGCTCTTGAGGCTGAAAACTTGTGTCTTGCTGAGCAAGTTGAAAGCCTTAAGGATTCCACTCCGAGGATTGAGGCCTTTGAGCCTATCTCCAATGATTCAGACAAGGAAGATGAAGAAGACGAAGAAGATGAGTAAGACTCTGATGAGGAGAAGGTGGATTATGATGGTACAGATGATGATGATGGTGCTGGGAGTGGCTCTACAAGTTCCTCTAGTTCAAAAGAGCAGTCCCCACCCACCGAGATCAGAACCAAGATCAGGCAGGATAGACGTATTTGATGATCTTGATGAGGTGATTCTGGAAGATATTACTGAAGAAGAGAGCACAAAGTACACTTCAGCTGAAGAGGAGCTGCCTACTTTTGCTGATCTTTTCGGTCTACATACTGAGGAGGAACTGAACAGAAAGATAGACGAGACGGTCAGCGGCAGCGAGTTTTCAGCAGAAGACATTCAAAAGAGGAAAGAAGAATGGGCAGCCTACCGGGAAGTACTAAAGAAAGAAAGTGTTCCACTGATGCTAACTCCACACACCAAAGTCTACAGGACCAAAGGATATACATCTAGCAGTCATAATCTGAGTTGGGCACACATTCATGACTTGCGCTGTTATGCAGTGAAGAGAGAGAAGGGGATCCAGTACTTCCGTTTTCCTCATGATTTCAAGACGTTGATGGGATTTGAAGTCAATCAGCTTGCACGTCTGAAGATGTTGTACTGTGAGGATTTGGCGATGTCGTCCTGGTTTGCTAGATAAATCCAGTTTGAGTACAGAAAGAGATGGGTGAGTTTCAAGCCATAGCAACCGGAACATTACTATCAGACGGAGATCGATGCTAACACCCGAAGACATAAAGTGATCCTGAAGTGGTTGCCTCCGAATGTCATGAGGAAGATTCCTTTACGGAAGATGCGCTAAGACTATTCGGACAGCTTCAGATGATGGTATTATGACGGGAGAACTGCTGAGACGATGATTGTACTGTGCAAGGAAAACACGTGGGATACCATACGTATTTTTGATCCCATGTGGCTGACAAATCTGTCGCTAGAAGATGTGAAGACTTTATACAGGTGTCAAATTTTCTTTGAAACTGGAGATATGGAGCAAGCTCTACAGTTTATGAGAGTCATCCGGCTATGCTTCACGTTCAATATTCATGCCGGCTCTGACTGGAAAGCTCTTTCAGAAAAGTTTTTGAAGACCGGTGCTGACAAGTTGAGAACTAGGTCCAAGAGGGAGTTTGTTGGTGCATGTAATGTCCCTAGTTCTGTATTTTGTATGACTTTGATTGTATAAAGTTTATATCAGAAATGAAATCGACTATTCTATATTGTTCATATATGTTTAATTGAGTTTAATATGTTTAACCATGTTTGACTTTGACTTTGTCTATTTTACAGACCCATTCGAGCAAATGGTACCTACGAATGAGTCCACTCACACGAATGAAAGACTAGCGAATGACTGAGGCGAACGAATGAGTCACTCGCATGACTCATTCGGCTGACCAGCTCATTCGGCTGAGCCTTTCGCCCGAATGAGTGTTTCGCACGACTCATTCGGCCGAATGAGTTCAGTCTATATATAGACCTGCAAACAGAATGTTTTAAATCACTTTTATGACCCTTGAACATTCCGTGTCATATCCTAGGGTGTCACACCCCCAATTTTCAACTAACGGAATCATGCCGTTTGGGAACGTGACAAACCAGGATCTCAGATCATTAGACATAACGAAGACATCTATATGAATTTCAAATCATACTTTAGTCTTAAAAACATAACATCAGAGTTTTCAAAAATTGCGGAAGCGTTTAAATATCAATAACAGTTGTAATATGTAAATTACAAAACAAAATCCTCAAATGTTCAATTTCAAATATCCAAAATGTTTAAAATGCATGCGACACTATCTCCTAGTCCATGCCAGTCTTTATTGCGCGCCTTAGCGTCCTGAGAAAACATGTAAATCAAGTCAACACAATGGTTGGTGCATAACACAGGTTTTAAGCATTCACAATGTTTAAAACAGCAGTTTGAATATCAAGTTTGTAGATAACATAATCACACATGCACAGTCATGATAGCTAGTCATATAAACTATTTACATAAGTGTTCGACACCGAAGCTGACGAATTGTCATGCTATAGCATGTTTTTGCCTTGCCACTATTGTCTAGCACAACAATAGTAAAATGTGTTTGGTCAGTCAAACACCTGCGTAGATCCTATCTACCAGATGAGGTTTGTCAAACCTAATAGATCTATTTCCAACTACCACGCTTTGCGCTACGGCAAACTAAACGGTTCGAGGTGTGTAAGGACTTTCAAGTTGCTATGTTGTCACATAATGTAAACAGCTAACTCATGCAAGTGATATGTATCTAAAAAGAGTTTGTTGCACATGTTTTCTCCCCCAAAACAGTTTAAAATAAGAAAGGGGCCGTGTACGCACCTTTAATAGTTGCAGAATGATCACACACTAAAAGCTCGTGTAGGAAATCCTCCTACGAAGAATCTGTGATTAAACAATAACCTAAAGTTATTCGGAATGTCGTTTGTGCTTGAAATCACATACGTGTCAACACACGTATGTTTGACTTGTTAGAAATATGCATACGAAAGTACGCGTGCTTTTGAAATCGTTTAAATAAAATCACATACGATTTTATTTAAATAAACATAATTATACGCGATTTCGTTTTCGGATTAAAATACAATTTTTATTATCTTAAAACATTCGGAATTAAATTTTGGTTCTAACGCAATTCGAACGGATAAAAACGGATCTAAAACGAACAAGTTATGACTTAAAAACCAAAATGGTTTTAAAATTCCAAAAACCGGCAGCCCTCGGGTTCGAACCCGGGACCTCTCCGAACCAAACACACGCTCATTACCAGTCAAGCCCGCTAGGGGAATCGCATTAGAACTCACAATTAAATTGTTTTAAACACTCATTCGATCTAATTCCCCTTAGATATTATAGCCGAAGCATCCTCCACCCAATTGACCACGAATTCGAATCCGGTTAATCCTAAAAAACCAGGGTTTTTATTAGAAACGTAATTTCGATCCTACTTGTGAAATTTAATTTGCGTATCTAAATCATTTGGATCGAAATCCCCAAAACGTTTGAGCTTATGAACCCTAAAATTCAATCCCATCCAATTCAATATCATTAAATGAAATTGACATTATGTATTGGATCAGTGACCCATCTCGAAACTTTCTGTAACAATTAATTTGATTATCCAATTCGTTTGCTATGAAATCCCCAAATCCATTTTACAACAAGAACCCTAGAATCGAACACCGCGAATTCGTAATGTTTCGGTGAAATTAACTTAGTATTAACCTTAACCGATACACTTTGAAACTACCTAGACACTTTAATTCGATTCTAAAACTCTTTAAGATCAAAACCCCCAAAACCGTTCTTAGTATAAACCCTAGAATCAAAAACCATATGAGTCGATGTTAAATCACGAATTTGTTATATGGGTTAGTTTAGTCGGCCCTTTTAGAAAGTTTAGGATCAATTACTAACCTGATTTGATATGGAATTGAGGTAGAACCACTTTGAGCCCTAGATTCGGCAACCTTTTGATCGAAATCCTTCTTCCCGAACTTCTGAAATCGAATTGTGATATAGGAAAGCTTCTAAGTAAGCCGACTAGAGGTTCTGAAGTTTCAATTTCAAGAATTATGATCCAATGATACGAATTTGATAATGACTCAAAACGGTTTCGACTTTTGAGTTAATATCATGATTAATTCGAACGTTATGATAGAATTAACTGGTTATAACCGATAACAATCATCAATATGATGGTTATGAATGATTATTACAATTAATTATAGTGTATTGCATAGAATTCCGAATTCCCCTCTTGCGTGATGACGAATTTTGACTCCTGAAGTCAAAATTGAACCTTCCTTTAACTAATTACAAGTCTAAACTTGTAATTAAAGCGTATTAGGATAGATTTCAGTTAATACTAATCCTTTAGGTTGATTTTTCTCAATTACCTAACAATTCGGTTTACAAAGTTGAACCGAAATTCCCTAACTATCACTAATTTGATCAATTGGAATGCTATTGGACTCAATTAATCCATTTGGGCTAATTGGGCCTACCTTAGGCTCACTGGGCCTATCTTGAGCTTACTGGGCCTACCTAGATCTCAATGGCCTACTCTTGCTTTATTGGGCCCACCTTGGCTTCTTGGGCCTACATTTGTCTTATTGGGCCTTCATAAACTTCATTGAGCCTGACTTGTCTTGTTGGGCCTTCCTTGACCTTACTGGGTCTTCTTTGGCTTACTGGGCCTTCTGGGCCTTACTAGGCCTTCTTTGACCTTATTGGGCCTTCATTGGCCTTGTTGGGCCTTCATTGGCCTTGTTGGGCCTTCATTGGCCTTATTGGGCCTACGAGGGTTAACGAGGTTAACTCGAAAAGTCGGATTGTCACATCATCCCCTTGTTGAAGGAATTTTCGTCCCGAAAATTAGTAAATGTTAGGAGTAGTTAGGAAACTACTTACAAGTTTAATCGTAATGTTAGTGTTGTGTTTGATCATTCTGTGTGCTTGTGTGTACTTACACACATAGTTTAATGCTTGCAACATCACCACTCAATGTGATCGTTCAATGTGACTGTTTGCGTGTACACTAGTTAGTTCACCTAACTGTGACTGTGTGTGTTTGATCATACTGTGTTGTGTAACCTCACACATAGTGAGTGTCTATAACCGTTTGTACTATGCAACCCCGCACATAGCAAAATGTGTGCAACCAATCATGTATGTACTACCATAACACGTAACATATGAAATGTAGCACATAAAATATATAGAATGTAATGTAGCACAAGTGTTAATAACAAATCAATTGAATAAAGTGTTTGTGCTTACAGTTTGAAATTTGCAATGTTGATGTGTGAAGCATCACGTTATCCCCTTGTTGAAGGAAATTTCGTCCCGAAATTTAACGTGCGCTCTAAGCATTAGCAGTAGTTGTTTTGAATAGATGAGGATATTTCTTCATCATTTGGTCTTCCCGTTCCCATGTGAATTTAGGACCACGTCTTGAATTCCATCGAACTTTGACTATCGGAATCTTGCTTTGCTTCAGTTGTTTGACCTCTCGGTCCATGATTTCTGCCGGTTCTTCAATGAATCGTAACTGTTCATCCACTTGTATTTCTTCCAACGGTACAATCAATGTCTCGTCAGAAAGACATTTCTTTAAGTTCGATACGTGAAAAACATCATGAACTCCACTGAGTTCATCCGGTATTTTGAGTTGATACGCAACCGGACCAATCCTTTTCAGAATCTCAAAAGGTCCTACGTAACGTGGACTAAGCTTCCCGCGCTTGCCGAATCGTATCACACCTTTCCAAGGTGATACCTTTAGAAGAACTCGGTCTCCTACTTGAAATTCCAACGGTTTACGACGTTTGTCAGCATAACTCTTCTGTCGATCTCGGGCCGCTGCCATACGGTTCCGGATTTGAACTATTTTCTCTGTCGTCTCGTGCACCAGTTCAGGACCTGTTATCTGACTGTCACCAATTTCAGCCAAACAGACTGGTGAACGACATTTGCGACCATACAAAGCTTCAAACGGTGCTGCTTGAATACTCGTATGATAACTATTGTTGTAAGAGAATTCCACTAACGGTAAATGATTTTCCCAACTGTCACCAAAATCAATTACACATGCTCGTAACATATCCTCGAGCGTTTGAATCGTACGTTCACTTTGACCGTCGGTCTGCGGATGATAGGCGGTACTCATATCCAAGCGAGTCCCCAATGACTTATGAAGAGATTTCCAAAAGTTGGAAGTAAATCGGGCATCCCGATCTGATATGATAGAGATTGGCACGCCATGCCGTGCTACTACTTCCTTGATGTAAATGCGAGTTAGTTTCTCCATCTTATCAGTTTCCTTGATTGCTAAGAAGTGAGCAGATTTCGTTAATCGATCAACAATTACCCATATCGTATCACAACCACTCGGTGTACGGGGTAACTTAGTAATAAAGTCCATCGAAATCTGTTCCCATTTCCACATCGGTATCTCTGGTTGTTGCAGTAAACCAGATGGCTTCTAATATTCAACTTTGACTTTCGAACAAGTCAAACATTTTCTAACGTACTTAGCAATGTCAGCTTTCATGTGAGGCCACCAATACAGTGCCTTCAAATCATGATACATCTTGTCTGACCCTGGATGGACTGAATACCTGGACTTGTGTGCTTCATCCATCACGAGTTCCCTTAAACCTCCATACAAAGGTATCCACATTCGATTAATGAAATAACGAATTCCATCAGGTTTAACATCCAATTGTTCTTCCATTCCTCGTAAGGATTCCGGTACTAAGTTTTCCTTTTTCAAGGCCTCAATCTGAGCACTGCGTACCTTGTCAGGTAAGTCAGTATGTATTGTCATCATAAGTGCACGAACCCGTCTTGTTCCTGTTGTGTCTTTTCTGCTCAGAGCGTCAGCTACTACATTAGCTTTTCCCGGGTGATATTTAATCGCACACTCATAATCATTCAATAACTCAACCCATCGTCGTTGTCTCATATTGAGTTCCTTCTGATCAAAGATATGTTGCAAACTCTTATGATCAGTATAAATAGTACACTTAGTTCCATACAAATAATGCCTCCAAATCTTCAAAGCAAAAACTACTGCTCCTAACTCCAAATCATGAGTAGTGTAATTCTTTTCGTGCGTTCTTAGTTGTCTAGAAGCATAAGCAATCACTTTATCTCGTTGCATCAACACACATCCCAAACCTTGTGCAGATGCATCACAATACACCACAAAGTCTTCCGTCCCTTCCGGTAAGGACAGAATCGGTGCGCTGCAGAGTTTTTGTTTCAATAACTGAAACGCAGTTTCCTGTTTATCCGTCCAGTTATACTTCGTTCCCTTATGCGTAAGAGCTGTAAGTGGTTGAGCGATCTTCGAGAATCCCTCAATGAATCGTCGGTAGTAACCCGCCAAACCAAGGAATTGTCGTACCTCGGTAGGGGTCTTTGGTGCTTCCCAATTCTTAATCGCTTCAATCTTCGCTGGATCAACATGTATACCCTTTTCATTAACTATATGACCCAGAAATTGTACTTCACGCATCCAAAAATCACATTTCGAGAACTTAGCGTACAATTGTTCTTGTTTCAATAGCTCTAGCAGTAATCGAAGATGTTCAGCGTGTTCCTCCTCAGATTGTGAATAGATGAGAATGTCATCAATGAAAACTATGACAAACTTATCAAGATAAGGTTTACAAACACGATTCATGAGATCCATGAATACAGCTGGAGCGTTTGTCAACCCAAATGGCATGACCAAGAACTCATAATGGCCATAGCGTGTCCTGAATGCTGTCTTCGGGATATCCTCCTCCTGGAATCTTAGTTGATGATAACTAGACCTGAGATCAATCTTCGAGTAGTAACTCGAACCTTGCAACTGATCGAACAGATCGTCAATTCTGGGTAACGGATACCGGTTCTTGATAGTAACCTTGTTCAATTCCCGGTAATCGATACACATACGGAAAGTCCCGTCCTTCTTCTTAACAAATAAAACTGGAGCTCCCCACGGTGAAAAACTAGGTCGTATGAAACCCTTATCCAACAACTCTTGCAATTGTGTGGATAACTCTTGCATCTCTGACGGTGCAAGTCGATAAGGCGCCCTAGCTATCGGTGCTGCATCTGGTGTAAGGTCGATTCGAAACTCCACCTGTCTGATAGGCGGTAATCCCGGCAAGTCTTCTGGAAATACCTCCGGAAATTCACAAACTACGGGTATATCTTCTATCTTCTTCTCAACTACCGGTTTTTCAGTTATAAGGGCTATAACTGCCGTATGACCTTTCCGCAGACATTTGTGTGCTTTCATACAAGATATGAGACGCAGTGGCGTACTGCTCTTCTCGCCTTGTACATACAATGTCTCTCCCTGCGGAAGAGGTATGCGAACGATCTTTTCATGGCATACTATTTCAGCCTGGTGTTTGGACAACCAGTCCATGCCAATAACTACATCAAAACTGCCTAAGGCAATAGGCATAAGATCAATCTCTAATGTTTGACCCATCAAATCAAGTATACATCCCTTAAAAATACTTTCCACTACAATCAACTTACCATCAGCTAATTCCACAGTATATGGACTATCTAAGGCAGTGGGACTAACATTTAGCAACTTAGCAAGTGAACAAGATACAAAACTCCGATCGGCACCAGTGTCAAATAACATAGAGGCATAGTGATTATTTAAGAGGAACGTACCCGTAACGATGTTGGGATCCTCCCGTGCCTGACGTCCTCCAATCACAAACGCCCTGCCTCTAGCACCATTGTTGTTGTTATTATTGTTGTTGTTGGTGCCATTACCATTACCATTGCCGTTGCCGTTGCCTGTTGCATTATTAGTCTCCCCACTTTTCTTGAGTTGTGGGCAATCCTTCTTGAAGTGTCCCATCTTGCCACACTCATAACAACCCTTCTGTGCGTTGTTCTGGTTATCGTTCTGTAGCTCCCCGCGACAATCCTTAGCCGCATGTCCAATTTTGCCACACCTCTGGCACTTAGCTCTCTCACATTGATTACCTGCATGATGATACCCACACCTGTTGCACTTGGGGTGTTTACCAATATAACCCCCCGATGATGACGATTGCTGACCACTGCTTGAACCATGATAAGACTTGTTTGAGTCTTGCTTCCGATTCTGCCGGTATGATTGTTGGTTGTTGCCCTTTGAGTTGTTACCTTCCCACTTTCTTTTATGATCTCCCACCTTGGTAGCAGATGTTCATTTAGGTAGAGTCCCTTGTAACACTGCCTGGTCAGTAAGCTGATGCGCTAAACGAACAGCTTGTTGAATGGTGGTGGGATTTGCTGAAGTAACCAACCCCTGGATCTGAGGCACTAGTCCTCCAATGTATCTTTCAATCCACTTGCTGGCTGGAGTAGCCATGTGTGGTAGCAGTCTGGCCAACTCATGTGACCTGGTCGTGTACTCTTCAATATTTGACCCCTCCATCTTGAGGTGCCAATATTCCTCTTCCAACTTCTGCATCTCACTGCGAGGACAATACTCCTCTTGCAGTAAAGTTTTGAAGTTGTTCCATGTCAAGGCATTTGCCTCACCCAACCCCAGAGTCTGAACATTTGAGTTCCACCAAGTTAATGCTGGACCCTCCAATGTTCCCGTAGCAAATTTCACCTTGCTTTCGTCAGGGCAGTTGCACATTTCAAACACAGACTCCGCCTTTTCAATCCACCGAAGGAGTCCAATGGCCCCCTCCGACCCTTTGAAATTGTGTGGTTTACAGTCCAAGAACATCTTGAACGTGCAGACTTGTGGGTTAACCAATCCCCCAGCTGGACCCTGTGGTCCTGTGTTGTGTGTCTGAGCATACTGTGCGATTGCCTCAGCGACTCTGTTGTTAATTAGCTCGTTGAGCTCAGCGACTGTCATGTGAACGTTTCCCTCAGCCATTAGTTTCCTATTTACAAGAAGTGTTAGCATGCTTGCAAAGTCTAATGTAACATGTGTAAGTAAAATAACAAACACAACATATAATATAAATCAACACAACTGTTGGGAATAAATAATAATCCTTCAATAGATAGAAACTTTGATTTGAGTACAATACTTTTGAAATCAAACATAAGTTTTCAAACTACTAATGTAGGAACACAACCCGTTCCTAATAAGTTTAAACAAAACAAGAAAGAAAAGAAAAAAAAATCAATCGTCCTCAACGGTGGATTCAGGATCGGAATCAACAACTGGTGCTGGTTCCTCCCCTTCTTCCTCTTCATCCTCTTCCTCATTCTCAGAGGCCACTAAATCCTCTAAGGCTTCTATCCTGCCCTCCAAGAACTCAACTCGGTTCTCTGAAGCTTCGAGACGATCAATCAAGTTAATTTTCTCATTCCGCATATCATGAACCAGATGGGCAAGTTCCTCTTGCCTCTCATTAGCATCCCATTGTTCCTGAGAGTGTTGTGCGATCCTTTCTTCTGCCTCGTACAAATCCTCGCGCAGTTTGGCGATCTCCTCAGCGTCCGTCCTTTGCCTCTTAGGCTCAGGAACATCTAGTACTGGTGGTGGATGTGTAGAAGGTCCCTCAGCAGGGATCTGCTGAGTGCCCTCCACTGGCTCCTCCTCCGGATCCTCATCCGGGTCCTCCTCTGGATCCTCCTCGGGATCCTCGTCTGGGTCCTCCTCCGGATCCTCCTCCGGATCTGAGTCATCCATCTCATATGATGGAGGATATGGAATAGGTGGTGGTGGTGATGACGGTGGTGCTGGAACTATCGGTTCCTCGTCCTCAGAGTTATCAATATAAATGTACGGTACTGATGATGATGCCATGCCTGTTACATAATACCATATGTAAGTGCAGTGTCATGGAATGTGTAAACAAGTAAATTACATAATGTCATATGTAATTTCTAAGCAATGTGTGTAAACATATGTGTCTAATGTCTAACAGTCATAGTCTAAGCCTACAAATGCAAACCTAGTTCGCTATAACCAATGTCTCTGATACCAATCTGTCACACCCCCAATTTTCAACTAACGGAATCATGCCGTTTGGGAACGTGACAAACCAGGATCTCAGATCATTAGACATAACGAAGACATCTATATGAATTTCAAATCATACTTTAGTCTTAAAAACATAACATCAGAGTTTTCAAAAATTGCGGAAGCGTTTAAATATCAATAACAGTTGTAACATGTAAATTACAAAACAAAATCCTCAAATGTTCAATTTCAAATATCCAAAATGTTTAAAATGCATGCGACACTATCTCCTAGTCCATGCCAGTCTTTATTGCGCGCCTTAGCGTCCTGAGAAAACATGTAAATCAAGTCAACACAATGGTTGGTGCATAACACAGGTTTTAAGCATTCACAATGTTTAAAACAGCAGTTTGAATATCAAGTTTGTAGATAACATAATCACACATGCACAGTCATGATAGCTAGTCATATAAACTATTTACATAAGTGTTCGACACCGAAGCTGACGAATTGTCATGCTATAGCATGTTTTTGCCTTGCCACTATTGTCTAGCACAACAATAGTAAAATGTGTTTGGTCAGTCAAACACCTGCGTAGATCCTATCTACCAGATGAGGTTTGTCAAACCTAATAGATCTATTTCCAACTACCACGCTTTGCGCTACGGCAAACTAAACGGTTCGAGGTGTGTAAGGAGTTTCAAGTTGCTATGTTGTCACATAATGTAAACAGCTAACTCATGCAAGTGATATGTATCTAAAAAGAGTTTGTTGCACATGTTTTCTCCCCCAAAACAGTTTAAAATAAGAAAGGGGCCGTGTACGCACCTTTAATAGTTGCAGAATGATCACACACTAAAAGCTTGTGTAGGAAATCCTCCTACGAAGAATCTGTGATTAAACAATAACCTAAAGTTATTCGGAATGTCATTTGTGCTTGAAATCACATACGTGTCAACACACGTATGTTTGACTTGTTAGAAATATGCATACGAAAGTACGCGTGCTTTTGAAATCGTTTAAATAAAATCACATACGATTTTATTTAAATAAACGTAATTATACGCGATTTCGTTTTCGGATTAAAATACAATTTTTATTATCTTAAAACATTCGGAATTAAATTTTGGTTCTAACGCAATTCGAACGGATAAAAACGGATCTAAAACGAACAAGTTATGACTTAAAAACCAAAATGGTTTTAAATTCCAAAAACCGGCAGCCCTCGGGTTCGAACCCGGGACCTCCCGAACCAAACACACGCTCATTACCAGTCAAGCCCGCTAGGGAATCGCATTAGAACTCACAATTAAATTGTTTTAAACACTCATTCGATCTAATTCCCCTTAGATATTATAGCCGAAGCATCCTCCACCCAATTGACCACGAATTCGAATCCGGTTAATCCTAAAACCATAGGGTTTTTATTAGAAACGTAATTTCGATCCTACTTGTGAAATTTAATTTGCGTATCTAAATCATTTGGATCGAAATCCCCAAAACGTTTGAGCTTATGAACCCTAAAATTCAATCCCATCCAATTCAATATCATTAAATGAAATTGACATTATGTATTGGATCAGTGACCCATCTCGAAACTTTCTGTAACAATTAATTTGATTATCCAATTCGTTTTCTATGAAATCCCCAAATCCATTTTACAACAAGAACCCTAGAATCAAACACCGCGAATTCGTAATGTTTCGGTGAAATTAACTTAGTATTAACCTTAACCGATACACTCTGAAACTACCTACACACTTTAATTCGATTCTTAAACTCTTTAAGATCAAAACCCCCAAAACCGTTCTTAGTATAAACCCTAGAATCAAAAACCATATGATTCGATGTTAAATCACGAATTTGTTATATGGGTTAGTTTAGTCGGCCCTTTTAGAAAGTTTAGGATCAATTACTAACCTGATTTGATATGGAATTGAGGTAGAACCACTTTGAGCCCTAGATTCGGCAACCCTTTGATCGAAATCCTTCTTCCCGAACTTCTGAAATCGAATTGTGATATAGGAAAGCTTCTAAGTAAGCCGACTAGAGGTTCTGAAGTTTCAATTTCAAGAATTGTGATCCAATGATACGAATTTGATAATGACTCAAAACGGTTTCGACTTTTGAGTTAATATCATGATTAATTCGAACGTTATGATAGAATTAACTGGTTATAACCGATAACAATCATCAATATGATGGTTATGAATGATTATTACAATTAATTATAGTGTATTGCATAGAATTCCGAATTCCCCTCTTGCGTGATGACGAATTTTGACTCCTGAAGTCAAAATTGAACCTTCCTTTAACTAATTACAAGTCTAAACTTGTAATTAAAGCGTATTAGGATAGATTTCAGTTAATACTAATCCTTTAGGTTGATTTTTCTCAATTACCTAACAAGTCGGTTTACAAAGTTGAACCGAAATTCCCTAACTATCACTAATTTGATCAATTGGAATGCTATGGGACTCAATTAATCCATTTGGGCTAATTGGGCCTACCTTAGGCTCACTGGGCCTATCTTGAGCTTACTGGGCCTACCTAGATCTCAATGGCCTACTCTTGCTTTATTGGGCCCACCTTGGCTTCTTGGGCCTACATTTGTCTTATTGGGCCTTCATAAACTTCATTGAGCCTGACTTGTCTTGTTGGGCCTTCCTTGACCTTACTGGGTCTTCTTTGGCTTTACTGGGCCTTCTTGGGCCTTACTAGGCCTTCTTTGACCTTATTGGGCCTTCATTGGCCTTGTTGGGCCTTCATTGGCCTTGTTGGGCCTTCATTGGCCTTGTTGGGTACGAGGGTTAACGAGGTTAACTCAAAAAGTCGGATTGTCACATAGGGTTTTGAGCTGCCATCACCTCTCCAACTTCGTTTTCTCACCCCGTGGTGTTCGATTTTGATCAAAACATTGACTCCACATCATCGGATTGCCACGGGGCTTGGTGATTTCGATTGCAAAACCATTGAATAGGATTCTGCACTATTGAAGGGCCTGCCGAGCAGAATCCACAAGGAACCGAGTGGTTTCCAAGGTTCTACAAGTTCATACACTAAGGTAATCTCCTACACCCTATGCTTGGCATCTCGATAGTTGGATTCCTTATCAATCAAAAGTTACTTTAACTTTGAAACATCATGCCTCTCGGCCTCAAGATTATTTTTAAAAATTCCTTAATTTTTAAGAAATTCAGAGTTAAAGTATTTAAGTTTGGTGACCTCTTTTATCAATGCTTCAGTGTGTGATCTGTACTTAAAACCTTTGTCAATACAAGAGGTTGAGCATAGATTTTCAGCACTAACTTTGGGCACTGGATGAGCTTGCCCTGAAGAGATAAAAACATTCTAAAATGGAACAAACTGAGATCCAGAAGCTTGATAATTCATTGAGGAGAGAAAAGCAGCATTCTCTGTAGCTGGTGAGATACCCATTGAGCTAACATGATTTAGAGCTGTCTGTTTGTTGTCCATATCATAAGAGTTGATTATAGAGATAAGTTCGCTGAGGGTGATCTTGTACATATCTTTAATTCTCTTGATGGTTGTACAATTGGAGTTCCAATTGTAAGGAAGAGAATTAAGTAGCTTTTTGTTGACCTCACCCATGGCCATCTCTATCCCAAAACTGGTGAGCTCAGTCATCAAATGTGTAAATTGATTCAGTTGGGCTTCTAATGTCTCACTCTTAATGTGATTAAACATGTTAAACAGCTGCCTTAAGATGTCTTTCCTGCACTCTTGCATGTCCTCATTTCCCTCGAACCGTTCCACCAATGCATCCCACAATTCCTTGGCTGTTTTGTTCTCTTTGAAACTATGAGCAACTTCAATTGAGAAAGCCATGGTAATTGAGGCGTATGCCTTATCATCCTTTTCCTTTAAGGAGAATGTCATTCTCGGTGAATAGCATTGGATCTTTCGGGATCAACCCATTGAGGTCACTCTCATACATGGGCATATAACGCGCATCCTCAATGGATCTCCATAGTTTTGGGTCATTGTACTTGATGAAAGACTGGAATTTGGATTTCCAATCTTGAAAGTTGTCATTAGAAAAAAGCCTAGTAAGCTTGGTGCCCGTTCCAATCACATTGTCCAAGTTGAACCTGCTAGACAGATTACGTTGGTTATTAGTAGCAATGTTTAGCATACTCAGAAGTAGTCGAAGTCAAAGTCAAGTTATCGAAATCCAAGAAGTACTCGAAGTCCAGCCAAGTACACGAAATCCTCAAAGTATTCAAAGTCTCAAAGTACTCGAAGATCTTAAATACTTGAAGTTCCCAGAGTACACGAAGATGGAGTTCATAAAACCAAGTAATCGAAACTAAAGTACACGAAGCTAATGTACAAGAAAATTTAAGTATTCGAAGCCAGAAGTGCACGATCTCAAAGTAACCGATCTCTGAAGTACTCGATAGCAAAGATCATGAATCTCAAGTTCACGAACACTAAAGTTCACGGATTTGTAGTTCTCAAAAGACACTTAATGAATTCCAGACGAAATTTCTTCAAGATCTAGAACCCAAAGTTGATGGACAGGCTTACCGATGTATAAAAGAGCAATAAAGTCGTGAACTTGATGAAGAAAGTTGTTACCTTTGTGCTGAAAAGAGCTTCAAAGCTCTAATACCACTTGTAGGACCCGAACTTGTCAAGATTCAATCTTTATCTATGAAATCTACATCGAAAATCTTCTACAATGTGCGGAATCCAGAATATAAGATAGAAAAGTTAATTTCTATTGAAAAAGTCGTGAACTATACAAGGTAAATTGAATACGTCAAGAAGCACTCTACCTCGGGATTCTAACGTAGACTAGTACATTATACGTCTATTTATACTAGTCTAGGAGTACACGAATTCCTATGTACACGAAATGTTAAGTACACGAAGTCAAAAGTATACAAAAAACAAAGTACACGAAAATAAACAAAAGTGGTCTTCAGCTTTGTCTGGAGTTGATTTTTTCAGTCTTTATCGTCTTGATGGGCTCTACAGTTTCAGTGTTTAGTAGCTGGAAAACAGATTCATGTTTAGCTGTCGAGTCATACTTTGTGCCTTCGGGTGTAAGGGTTGTAAATGGTTGGGCGATTTTTGAGAAACCTTTAATAAATCGTCAATAATAACCCGCCAAACCTAGTAATTGTCGTAACTCGGTAGGGGTCTTTGGTGCTTCCCAATTCTTAATCACCTCTATCTTAGTGGGATCAACATGTATGCCCTTTTCATTGACTTCATGACCCAAGAATTGAACTTCTCGCATCCAGATGTCGCATTTAGAGAACATGGCGTATAGTTTCTCTTGTTTAAGTATTCTAAGATAGATGTTCGGCATGATCCTCCTTAGTTTGGGAACAGATAAGGATATCATCAATGAATACAATGACAAATTTATCAAGATAGGGTTTATAGACTCGATTCATGAGATCCATGAATACTGCTGGGGCATTGGTCAGTCCAAATGGCATGACCAAGAACTCATAATGGCCATAACACGTTCTGAGTGTTGTATTTGGAATATCTACCTCTTGAACTCTAGTTGGTGGTAACCAGATATGAGATCAATCTTCGAGTAGTAACTCGAACCCTGTAACTGATTGAATAGATCGTCAAATCAAGGTAATAGATACCGGTTTTTGATAGTAACTTTGTTGAGCTCACAATAATCAATACACATGCGGAAAGTCCCATCATTTTTCCTTAAAAAAAAACTGGGGCTCCCCATGGTGAGAAACTAGGTTGTATAAACCTATATCCAACAGCTCTTGAAGTTGTGTGGATAATTCTTGCATTTCAGATAATTCAAGTAAATACGGTGCTCTAGCAATCATTGCTGCATCCGGTGTATGGTCAATTTGGAATTCCACTTGCCTGGTAAGGGTTAATCCTTGTAAATCTTTCAGAAATACTTCCGGAAAATCACGCACCACTGGAATGTCCCCGATCTTCTTCTTAGCTACCGGCTTTTCAGTTATAAGTGCTATAACCGTTGTATGACCTTTAGGCAAACATTTGTGTTCCTTCATACAAGAGATGAGACACAATGGCGTACTGCTCTTCTCTCCCTATACATATAGAGCCTCTTCGTGTGGAAGAGGAATACGGACAATCTTGTCATGACATATTAATTCAGCCTGGTGTTTTGACAACCAACCCATGCCAAGGATTACATTGAAACTGCCCAACGCAATAGGCATAAGGTCAATGTAAATTGTCTGACACATCATGTCAAGGATACATCACTTAAGAATATGTTCTACTACAACTAACTTACCATCATCTAGTTCTACAGTGTATGGCTTTTCTAGGGCAGTAGGACTAACATTCAGCAATTCACAAAACTTAATAGATACTGTCACACTCCCAAATTTCCAACTAACGGAAACATACCGTTTAGGGGGTGACAAACCAGGATCTCAGTCATTAGACACAGTGAAAGACCTCTATATTCTTTTAAACATAATTCCGTCTTAATTTGTAAAATCAGAGTTTAATATTTTGCGGAAGCGTTTGAAACCAATAACAGAAAGTAATGTTGCAAAACCGTAAGTACAATGTTCAAAGTTTTAAATCAACAACTAAAGTAAACTGAATGCATGAGATTCCACATCCTAGTCCATGCATTCAGTTTACTTTAGTTGTTGATTTAAAACTTTGAACATTGTACTTACGGTTTTGCAACATTACTTTCTGTTATTGGTTTCAAACGCTTCCGCAAAATGTTAAACTCTGATTTTACAAATTAAGACGGAATTATGTTTAAAAGCATATAGAGGTCTTTTGCTGTGTCTAATGATTGAGATCCTGGTTTGTCACGCCCTAAATGATATGATTCCGTTAGTTGGAAATTTGGGGGTGTGACAGATTGGTATCAGAGCCATTGGTTATAGCGAACTAGGTTTGCATTAGTAGACTTAGACTATAACTGTTAGACATTAAACACATTTACTTATACAATCATGTTTTACATAAGTGTTATGTAACAGATACTGCATCATCGTCTAAGCGTATTCATGACGAGGAGCCACAAGTTGTGAAATTCCAGGCATCTAAGAAAAGGAAACTGGAACCAGTGGATGATACTATCCACCATGGTGAAGATATTCACATTAGACCCAGAGGGAGCAGCCATTATTGGCAGTGGTTCCCTGATCTTATTCGTAGCAGGGTACACGAGGAGAGAGTGCCTCCTCCACCAGCTACTACCTCTACGACTGGCATTTGGACATTAACGGCTCTAGGGTATCCGCTAGAGCAAGCGTTTGCTGCATTCGTGGCACGTATGGATCGAGAGATCCGTAATATGCGCGAGGCATCAGGGGCAATCACAGGATTGTTAGAAAGCAACAACTGGATTATGGAGAAATGGAGGAGTCTTAAGGAGGAGCTGACTCGTACAGACGAGTTACACGAGAATCTGGTGGAAGATGTGGAGATGATGCGAAATGCTATCGTTGAGCTCACCGACCGACTGCAAGATGCTGAATTTCTTGCAACTATGGCTGAGGCACGACAACAGGAAACGGAACTACGTGCGGCTATGGCCGAGGCAAGGGCCGAAGAGGCTATTGCACTATCTAATGCGGCTATAGATGGAACCAACATAGTTGGGGATTTTGCTGAGCAAGCATTGACACTCATCACCGAACATATACAGTATGATCACGGTGCAGGGGGTGGTCCACCAGAGCAGGCTGATTCATCTCCTAGTGTTGCGGCACTAAATGGTGGAGTTTAGATATTTGGATGTTATTTACTTTTTCAGTTAATAAACCTATATGAGTGGGATGTACTCGTAATAAATAAAATGTCATGTTTAGTTGATTATTGTTATGAGAATTAATATTTTGATGGCAATAATTATGTGTTATGTTTACTTATGCATGAATGGTGATTATGTAATGGATAAAATCTCATTATGTATATATATGAAGATTATGGCTAGCGAGAACATAAACATGAATGTTGCTAAACTGAACGCGCTTATCAACAGTAGGATTGAAGAGGCTAACGCGAACTACGCTCAAACACACCCGACGGGACCAGATGATCCAACTGGGGGTTGGTAAACCCACAGGTATGCACGTTCAAGACGTTCTTGGACTGCAAACCGCACAATTTCAAAGGATCAGAAGGAGCCATTGGACTTCTTCGATGGATTGAAAAGTCAGAGTCGGTGTTTGAGATGTGTAACTGTTCGGAGGAAAACAAAGTCAAGTACGCTACGGGAACTTTGTGTAACATCACTGTACTTTCGGTTGTCCGTACGTCCGTACATCCGTACGAATGTACTGTTACGACTGGATATTTATAATTATTAATGAGTATGAGATTATTGATTGACATTACTGATATTATCACTGTTGTTGGTATACATGGTTATAAATTATTATACGCATAAACCACGGGAAGTTTAGTTATAATTCAACTACACAGACCCGTAGTGTTTATTGCAGTTACGTATTACTGATGATGAAGGATTATTGGTTGAGAATTTATTTGTGATGGAACTGGGAGTTTGTTGGAGTCTGGTTACTAAACGTAGTCAAGGACCCATGGTCATGGTTTATCGAAATAGCGGTGGGACGGTGGCTAGGGCAGTTGCGACTGACCCTTACATATGCCCTATATATATGCATATTTCGGTCTATCATGGATGTGTCAGTGACTAGGGTTTAGTGGGTTTTGGTTTGGGAAATGATAATATTAAAGTTATTAAATAATGGAAATTATTTACGCGATGGTGAGGTTACGGACATTTTCTAAACGCGAATATTAATTCAGAAATATTAACTTAATAAATGTATTCGCGTGGGTGACGATTCACACGAATATAAATATTAAGAATAATATTCTGAAACGATATTCTATAAATAGCAAATCTAATCGAAGTACGATACGAGCGTTGGATTCGCAAAGGTGACGATCTTTACGAATACGTACGCGAGTAACGCATTTCGACGAGATAATCAAATATTATCAAACGATATTAATCTAATAAATGGAAACTAAAAACGTTTATTAGGAATCTCAACCTGAGATGTTTTCGAATAAATTAAATTATTTAAATAATTATTTAATGAAAACGAAACGGAAAACAATTTACGAAACAAATTATTTAAACTTATTTTAATTAAGAAAAATCAATTAATTTTAAATGATGTATTGATTTAAATATGTTACGTTAGAACCACGCGTATTAAACGAGAACTGTTACGAGACAAAGATTATTTAGAGATCATAATAATTAATGAAACCATATTATTATTTAAACACTTTGTATTAAATATTCTTAACGAGAGAAAAACCGAGTTTTTATGACGTTTTATCGCGTAATAAACGAGACCGAGCACGCGGGGATCGACCGGGCTATAAAAGCCCATTTCTTTTCTTTCTTCTTCATTTTGCAAGAGACTTTCTCTCTCTAAACACATATTCACGAGCTCCCTTTCTCTCTCTAACTTCTCTCTAAGAGAACTCTCTCGTTCCTTGACGGATTCGCGAGATCTTTGCGGCTACGCGTTCGTGTGATCAAGGAGAACAAGTTGATACAAAGAAATCATACGTTTGAGCCACGAATCGAGGTAAATCTAAGCATTTCTTTTCGGTTTTGTTAGAAACTAAAAGTGTGAATGGTTGTTAGCTTTAAACGAGGATAGGGTTATGGATCTTGTAGAAACGACTTGGTAGGGATATAAATAGGTCACGATTAAACTTATGACATGCAATAGAACGAAGATGATGATGTTGATAACAGGTTCGTGGGGGACACAGCTGTTCGAAATGGGCAGGGTTCGTGAGGGAAACCCTGGCCGAACTTTCAGGTGGCTAGGCGAACCTTAACCCTCACCAGTTGACGAACCCTGGACCAGTTGGCTTTCACGAACCCTCACGAATCCACACAAGGCTGCCGAACCCTTCTTCTCTACGAACCCAAACTCACAAACCTTAGGTACTGCTGAACCTTTAGGCATGGGGCCACGAACCCTGTAAGGTGGCCGAACTTTGTGTTAGCCGAACTATATGCCAGCCTGGGTCACGAACCCTCTTCGGTTGTAATGAGCGAACCCATGCACTCACGAACCCTTGGATTCTGCCAAACCTATTTGAATTAGTCGAACCACTTAAGGGATTGCGAACCTGAGTACTTGCATGATTAGCCGAACCCTAAAACTAAGGAGCCGCGAGCCTTGGTATTGTGAGAGCCGAACCTTAGGTCTTAACCCTAAAGGTTCGCTGCTCTAAGAGGATGAAATTTAAATTCGGGATTAACATAGGGTTAAAGGCTAAGACCATGGTGTGTAGGCATACATATCTATATATATTGAAGTATAGATACACGTAATGAAGTATCCATGCATGCATGAGAAGTCTAGCCCACCACCTTTCTATTTTAAATTGAATTCTAAAATACTAGATATTTGTATGTATATTGAACTTGGGTTATACTCAACTAAAACTTGGATTTTTATTGAAACTTTAATCAAAGCGTTATTAAATTAACCAAGGTGGTCGACCTAGTGAACATGCATGCAAATGGGTACCTATGAAATTATAACGAGTGGATCATGATAACATAGTTAGGAACTAACAAGACTAAACTATGAATTGATGATATACACTTATAAAAGATTTAGAAGTTATCTTAACTAAGGTTGAGTAAGCTAAGTTAAGAAAACGTTAATGATTTAATTAAAAGAGAAACACTCGTGAATAATCAATCGAGATGAAACAAGTATACTCATGAGTACGGGCATAAATTTAATTTCAGATCATTGAGTTGATTGAGTTACTTACGCGAGCGCGCATAATACGAGAACAAAATCTAAGGACTTCAGGTGAGTTCTCATAACCTCCCTTTCTTTAAACTATTTTTGGTTTTAAAAACTCGGAGGTGAAACATGTATACCGGTTTAAATATTATTTTGATAATACAAGGATAATACCTGTTTATCATTATGATATTCACTATTATGAATTATCATTATTATGGATTATCACTGATTATTATAAATCCGTGTAAACATTGTTATTGACTTCGGTCAATAACAAAGATTACATGTATTGTCACATACTCCGTGAAATCATTACTTTTAACTTCGGTTATTTGTTTTGACTTCATGTATTGTCACGTGGAGGGTTTCCACATCCGTGAAGTATTGCTCTTGACTTCGGTTGATTGCTTTGACTTCAAGTATTGTCACGTGGTTAGCGACCACTCCATGATTCATGTATTTAACTTATGTTAATTACATAATGATCATGTATAGTCACGAACATTGGTTGAGAATATGATTGATTGAGTTGGTTGATTTGTTGTGGATTGATTAACTATGTTTGATTATGATTAATTGTGATTGATTATGACTGATTGATTATGTGATTATGTGATTGTATATGTGTATGATTGATGAAATGGGTGGTTGTGTATTGGATTATATCATACAGGTATTCTCATGGAATTTCTCACGAAGATCATAAGTTTTATAACCGTTTTAAATAAAGCATTTTATAAAACCATTTTAAGCATAAACTTTCAAACTCATTTTACTAAAACCTTTTTAAATATAAAAACTTATGATTACTCACCAACTACTTTTGTAGTTGACACTTGATTTTCTTACATGTTTCAGGTGATGGAGACAAGTAGGAATGAAGAGAGGATCTCTTCTATTTTGGACATCATCATCATATAGGATCTTGGACTTAGTTAATTAACTAAATTTCTGGCGATTAGAGTTTAGTTAGTTTAACTAATTCTTTTGTGTAACTGATGTACTTGATTCATGATGAACATGATTTTTGTGTAATTATTTTGGTTGATTAAATGATATATGATGATTTGATTTAGACGCCCACGAGCTTTTGAACAATCTACACATCCCTCGTGGCATCCCGATGATTCCGCCGTCGGTCGGGGTGTTACAGATTGGTATCAGAGCCTGGGTTATAGGGAATTAGGTTACTAGAAATGGTTGACCTAGTCTATAACCGTAGGATACCCTAGTATGAATAAATTCTTACACTAGTTAGTATATTCAGGACTTCATGCTTATGTGTTTATTACATGTTAACTGAACTCCTGTTATACATCTGATATATGTATGTTGCTTATTAATTTCTTGCTTACGTGTGCCCTAATGATTCGATAAGGACATGCACGTGGTGTATCGTAAAGGTGGTGGGACGTTGGCTAGGGCAGTTGCGACTGACCCTTACATATGCCCTATATATATACCATTTACGGTACATTAGGTGGATGTCAGTATTGAAGAATGTGGGAACTACCCGTTTGGGAAATTATTTGCTTAGGAACTTAATTGTTTATGAATTGCTTGCCTTAGGAATTATTTGTTTGAGCTATAAACTCCAGACAAGGACACACTCGTGGTATACTACAAAGGTGGTGGGACGGTGGCTGGGGCAGTTGCGACTGACCCCTACATATGCCCTATACATATACCATTTGTAGTATATTGGGGGTCTGTCAGTGTCAGGAACTTAGGATATTGTTAGGACCTTACTAGGAGTGGTTGAGAGGATATGATTGTGGACTGTTGATGATATGTTTGATGGATTGACTCTTGAATGATTATACTTGATGAATATTATAAATTCACTTATGAAACACACTGATTGGACACGTAGGGTGCATAGGATTAACAAACGATATGAGCGATTAGTGATGGAATATGGACTTGGGTGATGATATAGACACTTAATGATAATATAAACGCATAGTGATGATACTAACACTTAGTGATGGTATGGACACTCGACAAGAATAAACTATAGGGAGGATATGAACACTGAGTGACAATAAGAGCACTTCGTGATGATATGAACCCTTAATGATGATTATTAACATTGGGATTGATATGGATTTTAGTGAACTTAGACAATTAGGGGAAACTTAATGTCAGGTGAACTTAGACATTAGGTGAACTTAGTAATAGGCAAGCCTACATGTCAGGTGAACTTAGACATTTGGCAAACTTAAATGTCCAAGGGAACTAGAGATCACTTCACTCAAAATTATCCTACCAAGGATAAGGTTTGTGAAGTGAGATTTATGGTGAACTGCATGACACACTCTACACACTAGCAAAGGCATAATCGTGGTGCAATGGAACGGTGGTGGGACGGTGTAGGGGAGATTGCGATCCACCTCTGCATATGCCCTATATATAAGCTTGTTGCATTGCATTGGGAGGTTGTCAGTGTTAGTATAAAGTGAGGAATGCATAGGACCTAGGAGATAGTTAGTTAACACTAGTTATGACCAACTAGGACACTTAGTAAAATGATAGAAAATTATACACATTTTGAGTTTAATGACAGATAGGAGATAAATATAGTTCCTATATGAAATCCTAATTGTCTAAAGAACTCATTTAAACATTGTTTGTATGACTTACGTTGTATACGGTAGTAACATGTTTCTATTTCCTTCAGAAACATGCCGCCTCGCCGTCACAACGGAGATGATACGAACGCTGAGGATGCTAACGGTAATGCCAACCCTGGCATGCAAGAGTTAGCTAACCTCATCACCGGGTTGGTGAATCAGTTGACTCAGGTGTCACACCCCGAGCCGGCGGGGTAGGATCGAGTTTCCCCGACGGGCGGAAGGTTCCCGGGGCGCGATATCGTGAGTGATAATCGAAGTGATCAGATTGTCTACATTGCACATGATGTAAATGAGAAATGCTAAATATAATAGAATTACAAAGTTAAATTACAGCAGTAACGTTTATAATTTAACAATGTAAATCTATTGTGAAACATCAATATATGGCTATCTTGTATTTACACAAGATATACAAAATAATTTATATCATGATGTCTTCAAAAGTATGCAGGTCCAAAAATACTAGTCTTCTATCTGAAGTCCTAGTCCAAAAGAAATGACTTCCTAATTGACCTGTTCGTCACCTGAGAAGTCATGCAAAAATAAAGGTCAACACATGGTTGGTGAGTTCATATAGTTTAGTGTCTGAAAATGATTTGAAAATGATTTGGAAACCTCCTTTGGTAAAGACCCTAACCTCATTAACTTCACATGTAATATCCAAATCGGTATGCTTATATATAGGGCATATGTAGGGTCGAACTTACCGCCCGCCCAGCCAACATCCCACCACATACTAATTCACATATGACACTGTTGTTAATGATAATTAAGCATTTTTACCCTTAACACAATCCCATATGTACCTCTGTTTATTGTTCCTGTCATTACAATCATTTGAAATCCCTGTTGATTCCTTAAGTTCATCATACAATATGATCAACCACACAATTGTATAAACAGTTATAAATGCTTAATTAAACAAGTAAATAAACATTTAATAAAATCTAAGTCCTTATGATTGGGGCCTAAGGTCATACTCGAGTAGACTAGTCTGTCAATCTGGGTACTTAGTAGTTAGGGAATTCTGTAAATATCATCAAACATAAGACCTACAAGTCAATCAGTCTAGCTAGGACTTCTTGAAATATAGGATTTCTGAGTTCAATGTGTTGGCAAATGTTATCTCTGATATTTCACATACTACCCCTTAAAAATGATTTAATGATCGTCTGATTTTGTCACAAGATGTACTTGATGTGTTGATCATAGAATACAAGATTCATTGATCGGTTGTACACTTGATTCATTTTCCAACAAACACTTGGTTTGTAGAACATTGAATGTTATCTTTGCAAAGATTGTTTTGTTTGATGTCTTGAAGTCCCACCCTTGTTTTGTCAAACTGTTTGATTTGATTTCTTGAATTCACCCACTTGATTTCCCAAAATGTTTGATTTGATTCCTTGAATTCACCCACTTGATTTCCCAAAATGTTTGATTTGATTCCCTTGAATTCACCCACTTGATTTCCCAAAATGTTTGATTTGATTCCTTTGAAATGTTTTGACTTATTGAAAAATTTAGTTTAACTCGTTTATTCACTTAATATATAAGTGAATAAGCTTAGTAAAACCTGCATAAAATCTTCCTAAACATGGTTCAGGATAACATTTATATATATGAAACATATAAATTTAAAAGCATTTAAAGTAAACAATTTAAGTAAACAGTCTACGCATGCTTCTCAGCCCCGCGTTTTAAAACAAAAATGTTAGAAAAGGGGCAATGAACTCACCCGTGCTGCTATGTAATTTGATCTAACACAAAATGCGCGCTCCTGTATGTAAGCTAAGTTTCTTCGGTTCCTGAGTTATTTTATAAGAATTCGAATATAATAAGTACGCGTAATAGTCGTTGTGCCTAAGACCTTGAGTCTTGTTGTGTGTGCAACTAAGTGTCTTAGTACTAAGTGTATCTAAGATCTACTCTATCTTAATTACCCTTCTTATGATCCCAATTCCCATGATTAGTTACTAACTTACCTTTAAATTTTTAGAAAATTTCGGCAGAGTTTCCTTTGTTTTTAAAGCAATTCCAGACAATTATCTTGTCTATTTTTCAACAAAATCCCAATCAATTATATCACAATAAGTATTTAAATCAAAACCTTACCATTTACTTATATAACTAAATACACTTACAAGAAACAATTTATATTTCAATTAAAACAAGATTTTAGAAATTTACTAAATTAACTTTTAACTAAATTCACAATGCCTTTATTTTATCAAAATATCATTTCTTGAGTTTACGTAATCATTTATTGTATGATGGGCTTAATTAAGCCCCACTGGGCCCACTTAGGCCCAATTGACAACCTTGATTTCAACTTGATTTCAAGACTTGTGCCTTTGATTCTCATGAACTTAAGACAATGTTATCCAATTGTTAAACCATCTTATGTCTCTTAACCACTCGTGTTGAGTTGTCATTGTATGTTACGAATTATATTGTTATAGAACCCCTAACCCATAAATCTATGCCAAATTCTAGGTCGTTTTCTCTATACGTAGATCACGTGTGTTCCCATGCATACACCCAATGTATTCCATGCATGCATGCCCCTTATTTCCTATTATTTTGTCAAAAATCTAATTTCACAAGTCTTCTATCAGCGAACCTATGGGTTCAGATAGGGTTCGGCTACATCAACCCTTCCCACGAACCTTCATGGTTCGGCCAGGCTAGCTCACAAGTCCTAGGGTTCGTCCCATGGCTCGCATCTAAGGAGGTTCGTTTCCAACTAGGTGAGGGTGCGGCCAACTTAAAGGGTTCGGCCATCATAAGGCTCGCCGAAGTCTATGAGCCAAGGTTCGGCCATGTGAAGTGCAGGGTTCGTTGGCAGGTTGTGCAGGTAACAGGGTTCGTGAGTCAGGCAGGGCAGGGTTCGTTGCAGAAGGGAGCTAGGGTTCGTTGGAGGTGCTGGTTCGGCTAGGGAGGAGAAGAGGGTTCGGCCAGCTTCTGTTTGGTTCGGCCAGTAGATCTCACGAACCTGTAAAGATTTTTGGCATTCCCATCCTCATGTTCACGAGCTAAACCTGTTACAAACTCACTCTAACAGATTCTAAACCCATGTGATAACCCAATCTACGTGTTCTAAGTGCTTTAGTGCCGATTTAAACAACAAAACCAATTGAACTCGCGAAAACCTTATAAAACCGGATTTAAAATGATGCTTTACCTTAGATTTCGTGGATGAAATTCCCCAAGGCTTGTACTTCTGAAATCTACACAATGAGAGGAACGTCTTGGCACCAAATTTGCTCGAATCCGACTTGAAACAAGTGAGATCTTCTAGAGAGAAGGTGGAGAAACGATTTCTAGAGAGAGAGAGGTGTAAAAACATGAATGAGAGAAAAATGGAGATGGTGGTGGTAGGTGATGACATAAATGTCTCATTTAATGTGTTCAAATACACTCGGATGTTCGGTCTCGTTCGGTTTCGCGAAGAACGTCGTTTCGCGTAGTTTTCGTGACATAACGATACGATTTTATAAAATAGAGTTTATTTAATTATCCTAGGTTGTAATCCCTAATAAATTAACTAATATCTTCTTATCTATTAAAATAAAATATTAATAAACTGTTTAAATCGAAATGTACAGTCGTCGCGCGTATTCGTTCGAATCGTCATCCGCACGAACACGACGATAACTATACTTTTCAATCTTGTTTTCTAATTATAGAATATCATTCAGAACGTTAAACTTTCAGATATATTCGTACAGATCGTCACCTATACGAATAACCCCCCGGTTTAGCATTCACATAACGATATCCGTGTGTTTTGTTCTGTAAAGCCTCACACACGTTTATACATAATAAGTCCTAAGCAAATAATCTCATGATGGTTCTGTATTGCCAGATAATTATCCGGCTCAAGAACCATTGTTCTGAACTGTGTTTCTGTTAAATGTGTCTGAAACTGTTCTATGACAACTCACCATGATAATGATAATGCTATGAATATGAAAATTACTGAAATGTGTATGTTTCATACCTGTTTTACTGTTCCTGTACTGTAGAGATCACTGTTCCGGTGGCGGTTCCGGCACTGATGTTACAGTCTCCCCTTGTTAGAGAAATTTCGTCCCGAAATTTAAGAGCTGTTATCCGGTACGGCTTCCTCTTCAAACAGTTGGGGATACTTCAACTTCATGTGATCTTCACGTTCCCAAGTGAATTCGGGCCCTCGTCTTGAATTCCATCGAACCTTTACAATAGGAATACGGCTTCGCCTCAGTTGTTTAACCTTGCGATCCATAATCTCTAAAGGTTCTTCAATGAAATGTAACTGTTCATCGACTTGAATCTCTTCGATTGGAATGACGAGAGACTCGTCAGCAAGGCATTTCTTTAAGTTTGAGATGTGAAACACATCATGCACACCACTGAGTTCACCTGGTAATCTCAGTCGATAAGCTACAGGACCTATACGTTCGATGATTTCGAACGGTCCCACGTATCGTGGTGCTAATTTGCCTTTCTTTCCAAAGCGTACAACGCCTTTCCATGGGGATACCTTCAACATTACACGATCTCCCACTTGGAATTCCAACGGCTTGCGCCGTTTGTCGGCGTAGCTCTTTTGTCTGCTCCTTGTTGCTTGTAGTCTTCTTTGAATCTGAGCTATCTTGTCAGTGGTTTCTTGTATTAGTTCTGGCCCCGTTATTCGATTGTCTCCAATTTCAGTCCAACAAATCGGTGATCGACATTTCCGGCCATAAAGAGCCTCGAATGGTGCACATCCGATACTGCTGTGGTAACTGTTATTGTAGGAGAATTCAATCAGTGGCAAATGGGAATCCCAATTCCCACCGAAGTCTAGAACACAGGTTCTCAACATGTCCTCTAGGGTTTGAATAGTACGTTCGCTTTGGCCATCCGTTTGTGGGTGGTAAGCTGTACTCAGTTTCAACTGTGTCCCTAGAGATTTCTGTAATGATTGCCAGAACCTTGATGTGAATCTGCTATCTCGATCAGAAATAATAGACAATGGCACACCGTGGCGTACCACTATCTCGTTGATGTATAATTTTGCCAGTTTATCCATGGTGAAGTTCTCACGCATGGGCAAGAAATGAGCAGATTTGGTTAAACGATCAATGATTACCCAAATTGTATCATGACCGCTGGAAGTGCGGGGTAGCTTGGTAATGAAATCCATAGCTATTTGTTCCCACTTCCAGAGCGGAATCTCAGGCTGTTCCAGTAGACCAGACGGTCTCTGGTGTTCCGCCTTTACTTTCGCACACGTAAGACACTGTCCGACATACTCGGCTATGTCTTTCTTCATTCCCGGCCACCAATAAAATCCACGCAAGTCTTGGTACATTTTATCAGCGCCTGGATGGACAGAGTATCTAGTCTTGTGTGCTTCATCAAAGATAAGTTTCCTCAATTCATCTACCGCAGGGATCCATATACGTTCCTTGTAGTAGATCATTCCATCGGACTTTGTGTCAAACTGTTTCTCTGCTCCGCAATCAAGTTCTTTCTTCAGATTATTTCGGTCAAGTGCTTCTTGCTGTGCTTGAACAATCTTGTCACTTAAACTGGTCTGCACAGTTATCCCCATTGCTCTAACACGTAGGGGTTTGACCCGTTCCTTCCGGCTTAAGGCGTCAGCTACAACGTTCGCCTTCCCGGATGGTACTTGATCACACAGTCGTAATCATTCAGAAGTTCAACCCAACGGCGCTGTCGCATGTTGAGCTCCTTCTGATCAAAGATGTGCTGCAGACTTTTGTGATCAGTGAATATGGTACACTTGGTGCCATATAAGTAATGTCTCCAAATCTTCAGTGCGAAGATTACAGCTCCCAGTTCAAGATCATGAGTAGTGTAGTTCTTCTCATGAATCTTTAACTGTCTTGATGCATAGGCTATGACTTTATCCCGTTGCATTAATACACAACCGAGTCCCTGATGGGAAGCATCACAGTATACAACAAAATCATCACAGCCTTCTGGGAGAGATAGAATTGGAGCATCACATAATTTCTGTTTCAAGGTCTGAAAAGCATCCTCTTGTTTCTGCTCCCAGACAAACGGTTCACTTTTCTGAGTTAGTTTAGTGAGAGGCAAAACTATCTTAGAAAAGTTTGAGATAAACCTTCTGTAATAACCCGCCAATCCCAGAAAAGACCGTATCTCCGTCGGTGTCTTCGGAGTGTCCCAATTCTTTATCGCTTCAATCTTGGCAGGGTCTACATGAATTCCCTCGCTGTTGACCACATGGCCCAGAAATTGAACTTCTCTTAGCCAAAACTCACATTTAGAGAATTTGGCATAGAGTTTCTCTTCTTTCAACAGCTCCAAGATCTTTCTAAGGTGTTGTTCATGTTCTGTTTTGGTCTTGGAATAAATCAGTATGTCATCAATGAAAACAATGACAAACTGATCCAAGTACGGCTTGCACACTCGGTTCATGAGGTCCATGAAAACCGCTGGTGCATTTGTCAATCCGAAGGGCATCACCATAAATTCGTAATGCCCGTATCTGGTTCGGAAGGCCGTCTTCGGTATGTCTTCATCTTGAACTCTCAACTGATGATATCCAGACCGCAAGTCAATCTTAGAGAAGTATTGAGCTCCTTGCAGTTGGTCAAACAAATCATCAATCCTCGGTAATGGATACCGATTCTTGATGGTTAGTTTGTTCAGTTCACGGTAATCTATACACATTCTGAACGATCCGTCTTTCTTCTTCACGAACAAGACCGGAGCTCCCCAAGGTGAGTAGCTCGGTCTAATGAAACCCTTGTCAAGTAGCTCCTGTAACTGATTAGATAATTCCTGCATCTCTGAAGGTGCTAACCTGTAAGGAGATTTAGCAACAGGAGTTGCTCCAGGAATTAAGTCAATACGAAATTCTACCGGTCGCGCAGGTGGCAAACCAGGTAGGTCTTCGGGGAATACTTCAGGGTATTCTTTCACTACTGGTACATCTTGAACCTTCTTCTTGTCTTTCTCTTTTTCCAACACATGAGTCAGGAATGCTATGCACCGCTTCTGTAGACACTTACGCGCCTTTATGCAAGAAATGATTTTGACACTTCGCTTTGCTTGATCCCCTTTAACTTCCAATACACGATCACTCGGCAATGGAATTCGAAGCAGCTTCTCAGAACAGATGACTTCCACTCGGTTAGATGAAAGCCAATCCATTCCAACAATGATGTCAAAACTACCCAGCTCCATCGGTATCAAATCGATGGTAAATGTATAATCATTTAGTGTCAATGGGCAGTTCCTATAAACTGTACTAACTGTGATCTGTTTCCCGTTAGCTACTTCTATAATGTAAGGGGAGTCTAACTGTTCCTCTATGGACTCTAGTTGACATGCAAAGTCGGTAGAGATAAAACTCTGATCCGCACCAGTATCAAATAAGACAGATGCATAAAAGTCATATAAGAGAAACGTACCAGTGACCACATTTGGGTCCTGGCGTGCAGCTGGTGCTCCGATAGCAAAGGCTCGTCCACGGGGTGCTTGAACTGCTGGTTGAGCCTTCTTTGGGCAGTTCTTCGCAAAGTGGCCTTGTTCGCCACAGTTATAGCATCCACCATTGTTCTGATTTGCTGGTGGAGGAAGAGCCAAAGCAGCATTGTTGACTGCTTGGTTAGGTGTCATCCTACAGTATTGGACCCAATGGCCCTTTCTTCCACATCCTGTGCAATGTTTACACGGAGCGTCAGCCGGGTGATGATACTGACACTTGGCACACAAAGGAAACGTGCCAGTGTAAGGCTTGCGGTTGGGGTTTTGTGGTGCTGCTGTTACTTGTTGGAGAGGTGTGGCCACCGTGTAGTTCTTGATGGTCTTCTGTTTCTTCTTCTGATGGTGGTGGGGTTTCTTGGAAGACTCAGACTTGTTCTTGCTGGGTTCAGCCTCCTTCTTTAAAGTTCCAGAGGCTACCATAAGATCAGTGAGTTTCCCAGACAGTCTCACTGCAGATTCAACAGTAGTAGGGTTGGCTGAAACAACCATGCCCTGAATGCAGGCGGGAAGTCCACCTACATAACGGTCTATCCTTTTCTCCAAAGTTGGTACCATGTCAGGTACCAAAGCAACCAACTCGTGGTAACGAGTTGTATACCCCATGTGATCAGCTCCCTTCATCACATGGTTGGATAGTTCAACTTCCAATTTCTGCAGCTCGTTCTTGGGACAGAACTCTGTTCGCAGTAGTGTCTTGAAATCTTCCCATGGCATGGCCATGGCTTCCTCTCTTCCTCGAGCATTGATCTGACCGTTCCACCAGGTCAGAGCCCGTTTGTTGAATGTTCCCGCTGAGTAACGGACCTTGTGGTGTTCGGGGCAGCTGCAGAGATCCAACGTTGCCTCAATCTTCTCAATCCATTGGATTAGTCCAACGGCACCTTCAGACCCACTAAAACTGGGTGGTTTACATCCTACGAAGGACTTGTAGGAGTAATGAGATGAATCTCCAGTATTCCCACTGGCTTCTCCTGATGTGTTGCCAGTGTTGAGGATCTCATTACGAAGACGAAGGAACATCTCCGGTATTGCCTCTTTCATCTGATTCGTCATCTGGCTACTCAGTAACGTCACCAGAGCGATAGTAGCAGGATCCATGGTCGGTGTTGTGCCTGAACCAGATGCTTGAGTAATCAATGGAGGAGGGGGAGGAGGAGGTGGAGGAGGTGGTGGTGGAGAGTCATTCGGAGACGGTGTGGAGGAGTGTGGAGCCAAGTCTTGAGGTGGTAGCTGTATCAAGGGAGGTTGTCTTCGTGGAGGCATTCTGATCATAACCAATAAAGTCACCGGTTAGTGCAATGATCGAATACAGAAGACAATATGCAAATAAGTCTTAAGTCCTATGTTCTCTATATGCAGGGTCCCTAGGTTATAGTCTAGGCCAAACCAATTAAATAAGTGACCTATATTTCTCTATAACCATGGCTCTGATACCAATCTGTCACACCCCGAGCCGGCGGGGTAGGATCGAGTTTCCCCGACGGGCGGAAGGTTCCCGGGGCGCGATATCGTGAGTGATAATCGAAGTGATCAGATTGTCTACATTGCACATGATGTAAATGAGAAATGCTAAATATAATAGAATTACAAAGTTAAATTACAGCAGTAACGTTTATAATTTAACAATGTAAATCTATTGTGAAACATCAATATATGGCTATCTTGTATTTACACAAGATATACAAAATAATTTATATCATGATGTCTTCAAAAGTATGCAGGTCCAAAAATACTAGTCTTCTATCTGAAGTCCTAGTCCAAAAGAAATGACTTCCTAATTGACCTGTTCGTCACCTGAGAAGTCATGCAAAAATAAAGGTCAACACATGGTTGGTGAGTTCATATAGTTTAGTGTCTGAAAATGATTTGAAAATGATTTGGAAACCTCCTTTGGTAAAGACCCTAACCTCATTAACTTCACATGTAATATCCAAATCGGTATGCTTATATATAGGGCATATGTAGGGTCGAACTTACCGCCCGCCCAGCCAACATCCCACCACATACTAATTCACATATGACACTGTTGTTAATGATAATTAAGCATTTTTACCCTTAACACAATCCCATATGTACCTCTGTTTATTGTTCCTGTCATTACAATCATTTGAAATCCCTGTTGATTCCTTAAGTTCATCATACAATATGATCAACCACACAATTGTATAAACAGTTATAAATGCTTAATTAAACAAGTAAATAAACATTTAATAAAATCTAAGTCCTTATGATTGGGGCCTAAGGTCATACTCGAGTAGACTAGTCTGTCAATCTGGGTACTTAGTAGTTAGGGAATTCTGTAAATATCATCAAACATAAGACCTACAAGTCAATCAGTCTAGCTAGGACTTCTTGAAATATAGGATTTCTGAGTTCAATGTGTTGGCAAATGTTATCTCTGATATTTCACATACTACCCCTTAAAAATGATTTAATGATCGTCTGATTTTGTCACAAGATGTACTTGATGTGTTGATCATAGAATACAAGATTCATTGATCGGTTGTACACTTGATTCATTTTCCAACAAACACTTGGTTTGTAGAACATTGAATGTTATCTTTGCAAAGATTGTTTTGTTTGATGTCTTGAAGTCCCACCCTTGTTTTGTCAAACTGTTTGATTTGATTTCTTGAATTCACCCACTTGATTTCCCTAAATGTTTGATTTGATTCCTTGAATTCACCCACTTGATTTCCCAAAATGTTTGATTTGATTCCCTTGAATTCACCCACTTGATTTCCCAAAATGTTTGATTTGATTCCTTTGAAATGTTTTGACTTATTGAAAAATTTAGTTTAACTCGTTTATTCACTTAATATATAAGTGAATAAGCTTAGTAAAACCTGCATAAAATCTTCCTAAACATGGTTCAGGATAACATTTATATATATGAAACATATAAATTTAAAAGCATTTAAAGTAAACAATTTAAGTAAACAGTCTACGCATGCTTCTCAGCCCCGCGTTTTAAAACAAAAATGTTAGAAAAGGGGCAATGAACTCACCCGTGCTGCTATGTAATTTGATCTAACACAAAATGCGCGCTCCTGTATGTAAGCTAAGTTTCTTCGGTTCCTGAGTTATTTTATAAGAATTCGAATATAATAAGTACGCGTAATAGTCGTTGTGCCTAAGACCTTGAGTCTTGTTGTGTGTGCAACTAAGTGTCTTAGTACTAAGTGTATCTAAGATCTACTCTATCTTAATTACCCTTCTTATGATCCCAATTCCCATGATTAGTTACTAACTTACCTTTAAATGTTTAGAAAATTTCGGCAGAGTTTCCTTTGTTTTTAAAGCAATTCCAGACAATTATCTTGTCTATTTTTCAACAAAATCCCAATCAATTATATCACAATAAGTATTTAAATCAAAACCTTACCATTTACTTATATAACTAAATACACTTACAAGAAACAATTTATATTTCAATTAAACAAGATTTTAGAAATTTACTAAATTAACTTTTAACTAAATTCACAATGCCTTTATTTTATCAAAATATCATTTCTTGAGTTTACGTAATCATTTATTGTATGATGGGCTTAATTAAGCCCCATTGGGCCCACTTAGGCCCAATTGACAACCTTGATTTCAACTTGATTTCAAGACTTGTGCCTTTGATTCTCATGAACTTAAGACAATGTTATCCAATTGTTAAACCATCTTATGTCTCTTAACCACTCGTGTTGAGTTGTCATTGTATGTTACGAATTATATTGTTATAGAACCCCTAACCCATAAATCTATGCCAAATTCTAGGTCGTTTTCTCTATACGTAGATCACGTGTGTTCCCATGCATACACCCAATGTATTCCATGCATGCATGCCCCTTATTTCCTATTATTTTGTCAAAAATCTAATTTCACAAGTCTTCTATCAGCGAACCTATGGGTTCAGATAGGGTTCGGCTACATCAACCCTTCCCACGAACCTTCATGGTTCGGCCAGGCTAGCTCACAAGTCCTAGGGTTCGTCCCATGGCTCGCATCTAAGGAGGTTCGTTTCCAACTAGGTGAGGGTGCGGCCAACTTAAAGGGTTCGGCCATCATAAGGCTCGCCGAAGTCTATGAGCCAAGGTTCGGCCATGTGAAGTGCAGGGTTCGTTGGCAGGTTGTGCAGGTAACAGGGTTCGTGAGTCAGGCAGGGCAGGGTTCGTTGCAGAAGGGAGCTAGGGTTCGTTGGAGGTGCTGGTTCGGCTAGGGAGGAGAAGAGGGTTCGGCCAGCTTCTGTTTGGTTCGGCCAGTAGATCTCACGAACCTGTAAAGATTTTTGGCATTCCCATCCTCATGTTCACGAGCTAAACCTGTTACAAACTCACTCTAACAGATTCTAAACCCATGTGATAACCCAATCTACGTGTTCTAAGTGCTTTAGTGCCGATTTAAACAACAAAACCAATTGAACTCGCGAAAACCTTATAAAACTGGATTTAAAATGATGCTTTACCTTAGATTTCGTGGATGAAATTCCCCAAGGCTTGTACTTCTAAAATCTACACAATGAGAGGAACGTCTTGGCACCAAATTTGCTCGAATCCGACTTGAAACAAGTGAGATCTTCTAGAGAGAAGGTGGAGAAACGATTTCTAGAGAGAGAGAGGTGTAAAAACGTGAATGAGAGAAAAATGGAGATGGTGGTGGTAGGTGATGACATAAATGTCTCATTTAATGTGTTCAAATACACTCGGATGTTCGGTCTCGTTCGGTTTCGCGAAGAACGTCGTTTCGCGTAGTTTTCGTGACATAACGATACGATTTTATAAAATAGAGTTTATTTAATTATCCTAGGTTGTAATCCCTAATAAATTAACTAATATCTTCTTATCTATTAAAATAAAATATTAATAAACTGTTTAAATCGAAATGTACAGTCGTCGCGCGTATTCGTTCGAATCGTCATCCGCACGAACACGACGATAACTATACTTTTCAATCTTGTTTTCTAATTATAGAATATCATTCAGAACGTTAAACTTTCAGATATATTCGTACAGATCGTCACCTATACGAATAACCCGCCGGTTTAGCATTCACATAACGATATCCGTGTGTTTTGTTCTGTAAAGCCTCACACACGTTTATACATAATAAGTCCTAAGCAAATAATCTCATGATGGTTCTGTATTGCCAGATAATTATCCGGCTCAAGAACCATTGTTCTGAACTGTGTTTCTGTTAAATGTGTCTGAAACTGTTCTATGACAACTCACCATGATAATGATAATGCTATGAATATGAAAATTACTGAAATGTTTATGTTTCATACCTGTTTTACTGTTCCTGTACTGTAGAGATCACTGTTCCGGTGGCGGTTCCGGCACTGATGTTACATCAGGCCAACCAAAACATCAACCAGAATCGAGGTGGTGCAAACCCAGACAACTTGCACATTCAAACACTTCAATTCCTGCAATCCCCTGAAATTTACGGGTGCTGAATCAGCCACTGGTCTGCTGCAGTGGTTTGAGAGTATGGAGAACACCTTCATCAACAGCGAATGCCCTGAGAATCTAAAAGTTCGCTATGCCACCAATGTTTTCCAAAAGAGAGCACTGACTTGGTGGAATGGGGGAAAACGAACTAGGGGAGTGGATGCTGCCTTAGCACTGACATGGACAGAGGTCAAGAATCTGATGACCACTGAATTCTGTCCTAGAAGCGAGATGAGGAAACTGGAGACTGAGTTCTGGGAACTCAAACAAGATAGTGGCGAGAACGTCATCTACAATACTCAATTCCATGAGTATAGTCTGCTAGTGCCTCATATGGTGACACCCTTGGAGAGGGCGATTGAGAAATATATCGGTGGACTGCCGGTACAGATTCAGGATACAGTCTACGGGAGCAATCCCAAGACACTTGAGGCTGCAATCCGATTATCTGCAACTCTTACTGACAATCATGTGAGGAATGGAACACTCACTAGGAAAGGATACAAGAAGACTGACACCAAGACTGCTGCAAAGGAAGTCAAGACTGAAGTCAAGTCTGAAGCTGCTAGCTCATCCAAAAGTAGCAACAAGAAGAGGAAAACCAGAAACTTCATGGTCACTGCTCCTGCTGCCAAATCTGCGCAGCAATCCTCAAACAACTCAACTGCCAGGAATTTTACTGGGAACACTCCTCAGTGTAATACCTGCCGATATCATCACGCACCGAACTTGCCTTGTCGCGTCTGCAATAACTGCGGCAAATTTGGTCATTTTGCTAACGTCTGTCGGAGTGCATCGCAGGCACAAAGGATGCAACATGCACCGCTTGCACTGCCAGCTCCTCATGCACAACCTATTCCTGCTGTACCCATTCGCCAGGTACCGCAAGCACAGGCAAGAGCCTGTTATGAATGTGGTGAAGTGGGACACTTCAGAAATCAATGCCCAAAGTTGACTGGAAATAATCAAAGGGTGGCCAGAGGCCGGGCTTTTCAGTTGAATGCTCCAGCTGCTCAAGCCAACCAGGACGTCGTCAACGGTACATTTCTGATCAACAACTCTTATGCATCTGTCTTGTTTGATTCTGGTGCCGATAGGAGTTTCGTTTCATATGATTTTGAATGCTTGCTTGGTAGAACACGTACATATTTAGATAAACCGTTTAACGTGGAGGTGGCTGACGGAAACACTATTGATATTGACACTATTATCGTTGGATGTACGGTGAACTTAAATGATCACGTTTTCCCAATTGATCTTATACCTATGCATCTCGGTAGCTTTGATGTTATCATAGGCATGGATTGGTTAGCCACCCACAAAGCGGAGATTGTATGCCATGAAAAGTATATTCGTATTCCCTTACCTTCGGGTGAAACTTTGAGAATATTTGGAGAAACTGCTAGTAAAGGTCTTAAGCTGATGTCTTGCACTAAAGCACATAAGTACCTTAGAAAGAAATGTATAGCATTTTTAGCTCATATTGTGGAGAAAAAGGATAAAGGAAAGAGAGTTGAAGATGTTCCAGTGATCAGAGACTTTCCAGATGTATTTCCAGATGATTTGCCGGGTCTTCCACCAGAACGTCAAGTTGAGTTCCGGATCGATTTAGTACCTGGTGCGAACCCAGTCGCCAAAGCTCCCTACAGACTTGCGCCTTCGGAGTTGCAAGAGTTGGCGAGCCAACTGCAGGAACTTACTGATAAAGGGTTTATTCGCCCGAGCCATTCACCATGGGGTGCACCGGTCCTATTTGTCAAGAAAAAGGACGGGTCATTCCGAATGTGCATCGATTATCGCGAATTAAACAAACTCACAATTAAGAATCGATATCCACTGCCGCGCATCGACGATCTCTTCGATCAGCTTCAAGGCTCGGCATGGTTTTCAAAGATCGATCTTAGGTCTGGGTATCATCAGCTTCGCGTACATGATGATGATATTCCCAAGACAGCTTTTAGAACCAGATATGGCCATTATGAATTTTTGGTAATGCCTTTCGGCCTTACCAATGCACCTGCGGTTTTCATGGATCTCATGAACCGTGTTTGCAGGCCATACCTGGATAAATTTGTGATTGTATTCATTGATGATATTCTGATCTATTCGAAGACCAAGGAAGAACACGAGAAACACCTCAAGTTGGTCTTGGAGATCCTAAGAGAAGAGCGACTGTATGCCAAATTCTCTAAATGTGAATTTTGGCTTAAGGAAGTTCAATTCTTGGGGCATATAGTCAACGAATACGGTGTTCACGTGGATCCTGCAAAGATTGATGCTGTGAAGAATTGGAGTACACCGAAGACACCGACGGAAATTCGATCATTTCTCGGACTTGCCGGTTACTATCGGCGGTTCATATCGAATTTCTCCAGGATTGCTGTCCCTCTCACTTCTTTGACTCAAAAGAATAGGCCGTACGAGTGGGGATCAAAGCAAGAAGAGGCATTTCAGACTCTGAAGCAGAAACTCTGTGATGCTCCTGTCTTGACATTGCCTGATGGAAATGATGATTTTGTGGTTTATTGTGATGCATCCAACCTAGGTCTCGGTTGTGTTCTCATGCAACGGGGAAAGGTTGTGGCTTATGCATCAAGACAATTGAAGATTCACGAAAAGAACTACACCACACACGACTTGGAACTTGGTGCAGTCGTGTTTGCCTTGAAGATATGGAGACACTATCTTTATGGCACTAAGTGTGTAGTGTTCACTGATCATAAGAGTTTGCAACATATTCCGAATCAGAAAGAACTTAATATGAGACAACGGAGATGGGTTGAACTGTTAAATGATTATGACTGTGAAATTCGCTATCATCCTGGGAAAGCGAATGTAGTAGCAGATGCGCTTAGTCGCAAGAGTCAAGTTCAAATCCATAGTGTCCGAGTGCACAATAATCTCCGAAATGATGTTCTCACGGCCCAACAACACTCATTAGCTCAAGATGACTTGAAAAATGAGATGTCCTGCGGGGCTGAAATACTGTTGGAAACTAAGGATGATGGTTTAATGTATTACTTGAATCGGTTGTGGATACCGAACAGGGGTGATCTTAGAATGATGATTATGGATGAAGCTCATAAATCTCGTTACTCAATCCATCCAGGCTCTGATAAGATGTATCAAGACCTTAGGGGCTTGTACTGGTGGCCTGGAATGAAGAAGGATATTGCTGAGTATGTGTCTAAGTGCCTTAACTGTGCCAAAGTCAAGGCCGAACATCAGCGACCTTCAGGATTGTTGTTACAACCAGAAATACCGATGTGGAAGTGGGAGAATATCTCCATGGATTTCATTACTAAGCTTCCACGTACCACGAACGGTAAAGATAGTATCTGGGTGATTGTCGATAGATTGACCAAGTCGGCTCATTTCTTACCGATACGCGAAACTTACCCTGTGCGGAAGTTAGCTCGTATCTACATTGATGAAATCGTTAGCCGACATGGTATTCCCTTAAGCATAATATCGGATCGTGATGCTCGCTTCACGGCACGATTTTGGGAATCACTACATGAAGCCTTTGGAACAAGACTGGATCTTAGCACTGCTTATCATCCTCAAACGGATGGTCAAACGGAGCGAACGATTCAGACATTGGAAGACATGTTAAGAGCTTGTGTCATCGATTTCGGTGGCAATTGGGATAGCCATCTACCATTGGTTGAGTTCTCGTATAACAATAGTTATCACGCGAGCATTGGTATGGCACCGTTTGAAGCTCTTTATGGCAGGAAATGTCGGTCACCTATTTGTTGGACCGAAGTCGGCGATTCGCAGATTACTGGTCCCGAGATTATTCAGGAAACGACTGACAAGATCCGCCAGATCCGCGACAATCTGTTAGCTGCTCGCAGCAGACAGAAGAGTTACGCGGATAAACGAAGAAAACCTCTAGAGTTTGAAGTGGGAGATATGGTATTGCTTAAAGTGTCGCCTTGGAAGGGCGTTGTTCGGTTTGGGAAGAAGGGGAAACTTTCTCCACGATACGTTGGCCCTTTTAAGATCCTTGAACGGATCGGGAAGGTTGCTTACAAATTGGAACTTCCTCCCGAACTTAGTAATGTGCATCCGACGTTTCACGTGTCCAATCTAAGAAAGTGCTTAGCTGATCAGGATCTTCAGGTACCACTCGATGACATTCGCATCGATGATACCATGCACTTTGTTGAAAAACCAGTGGAGATTATGGATCGTGAGGTTAAGCAGCTCAAACGCAGTAGAATTCCAATTGTTAAAGTACGTTGGGAATCGAAGCGGGGTCCAGAATTCACATGGGAGCGGGAAGATCAGATGAAGCTTAAGTACCCACATTTATTTACTACGGTCACTCCAAGTTGAATTTCGGGACGAAATTCCTTTAACTAGGGGAGACTGTAACATCACTGTACTTTCGGTTGTCCGTACGTCCGTACATCCGTACGAATGTACTGTTACGACTGGATATTTATAATTATTAATGAGTATGAGATTATTGATTGACATTACTGATATTATCACTGTTGTTGGTATACATGGTTATAAATTATTATACGCATAAACCACGGGAAGTTTAGTTATAATTCAACTACACAGACCCGTAGTGTTTATTGCAGTTACGTATTACTGATGATGAAGGATTATTGGTTGAGAATTTATTTGTGATGGAACTGGGAGTTTGTTGGAGTCTGGTTACTAAACGTAGTCAAGGACCCATGGTCATGGTTTATCGAAATAGCGGTGGGACGGTGGCTAGGGCAGTTGCGACTGACCCTTACATATGCCCTATATATATGCATATTTCGGTCTATCATGGATGTGTCAGTGACTAGGGTTTAGTGGGTTTTGGTTTGGGAAATGATAATATTAAAGTTATTAAATAATGGAAATTATTTACGCGATGGTGAGGTTACGGACATTTTCTAAACGCGAATATTAATTCAGAAATATTAACTTAATAAATGTATTCGCGTGGGTGACGATTCACACGAATATAAATATTAAGAATAATATTCTGAAACGATATTCCATAAATAGCAAATCGAATCGAAGTACGATACGAGCGTTGGATTCGCAAAGGTGACGATCTTTACGAATACGTACGCGAGTAACGCATTTCGACGAGATAATCAAATATTATCAAACGATATTAATCTAATAAATGGAAACTAAAAACGTTTATTAGGAATCTCAACCTGAGATGTTTTCGAATAAATTAAATTATTTAAATAATTATTTAATGAAAACGAAACGGAAAACAATTTACGAAACAAATTATTTAAACTTATTTTAATTAAGAAAAATCAATTAATTTTAAATGATGTATTGATTTAAATATGTTACGTTAGAACCACGCGTATTAAACGAGAACTGTTACGAGACAAAGATTATTTAGAGATCATAATAATTAATGAAACCATATTATTATTTAAACACTTTGTATTAAATATTCTTAACGAGAGAAAAACCGAGTTTTTATGACGTTTTATCGCGTAATAAACGAGACCGAGCACGCGGGGATCGACCGGGCTATAAAAGCCCATTTCTTTTCTTTCTTCTTCATTTTGCAAGAGACTTTCTCTCTCTAAACACATATTCACGAGCTCCCTTTCTCTCTCTAACTTCTCTCTAAGAGAACTCTCTCGTTCCTTGACGGATTCGCGAGATCTTTGCGGCTACGCGTTCGTGTGATCAAGGAGAACAAGTTGATACAAAGAAATCATACGTTTGAGCCACGAATCGAGGTAAATCTAAGCATTTCTTTTCGGTTTTGTTAGAAACTAAAAGTGTGAATGGTTGTTAGCTTTAAACGAGGATAGGGTTATGGATCTTGTAGAAACGACTTGGTAGGGATATAAATAGGTCACGATTAAACTTATGACATGCAATAGAACGAAGATGATGATGTTGATAACAGGTTCGTGGGGGACACAGCTGTTCGAAATGGGCAGGGTTCGTGAGGGAAACCCTGGCCGAACTTTCAGGTGGCTAGGCGAACCTTAACCCTCACCAGTTGACGAACCCTGGACCAGTTGGCTTTCACGAACCCTCACGAATCCACACAAGGCTGCCGAACCCTTCTTCTCTACGAACCCAAACTCACAAACCTTAGGTACTGCTGAACCTTTAGGCATGGGGCCACGAACCCTGTAAGGTGGCCGAACTTTGTGTTAGCCGAACTATATGCCAGCCTGGGTCACGAACCCTCTTCGGTTGTAATGAGCGAACCCATGCACTCACGAACCCTTGGATTCTGCCAAACCTATTTGAATTAGTCGAACCACTTAAGGGATTGCGAACCTGAGTACTTGCATGATTAGCCGAACCCTAAAACTAAGGAGCCGCGAGCCTTGGTATTGTGAGAGCCGAACCTTAGGTCTTAACCCTAAAGGTTCGCTGCTCTAAGAGGATGAAATTTAAATTCGGGATTAACATAGGGTTAAAGGCTAAGACCATGGTGTGTAGGCATACATATCTATATATATTGAAGTATAGATACACGTAATGAAGTATTCATGCATGCATGAGAAGTCTAGCCCACCACCTTTCTATTTTAAATTGAATTCTAAAATACTAGATATTTGTATATATATTGAACTTGGGTTATACTCAACTAAAACTTGGATTTTTATTGAAACTTTAATCAAAGCGTTATTAAATTAACCAAGGTGGTCGACCTAGTGAACATGCATGCAAATGGGTACCTATGAAATTATAACTAGTGGATCATGATAACATAGTTAGGAACTAACAAGACTAAACTATGAATTGATGATATACACTTATAAAAGATTTAGAAGTTATCTTAACTAAGGTTGAGTAAGCTAAGTTAAGAAAACGTTAATGATTTAATTAAAAGAGAAACACTCGTGAATAATCAATCGAGATGAAACAAGTATACTCATGAGTACGGGCATAAATTTAATTTCAGATCATTGAGTTGATTGAGTTACTTACGCGAGCGCGCATAATACGAGAACAAAATCTAAGGACTTCAGGTGAGTTCTCATAACCTCCCTTTCTTTAAACTATTTTTGGTTTTAAAAACTCGGAGGTGAAACATGTATACCGGTTTAAATATTATTTTGATAATACAAGGATAATACCTGTTTATCATTATGATATTCACTATTATGAATTATCATTATTATGGATTATCACTGATTATTATAAATCCGTGTAAACATTGTTATTGACTTCGGTCAATAACAAAGATTACATGTATTGTCACATACTCCGTGAAATCATTACTTTTAACTTCGGTTATTTGTTTTGACTTCATGTATTGTCACGTGGAGGGTTTCCACATCCGTGAAGTATTGCTCTTGACTTCGGTTGATTGCTTTGACTTCATGTATTGTCACGTGGTTAGCGACCACTCCATGATTCATGTATTTAACTTATGTTAATTACATAATGATCATGTATAGTCACGAACATTGGTTGAGAATATGATTGATTGAGTTGGTTGATTTGTTGTGGATTGATTAACTATGTTTGATTATGATTAATTGTGATTGATTATGACTGATTGATTATGTGATTATGTGATTGTATATGTGTATGATTGATGAAATGGGTGGTTGTGTATTGGATTATATCATACAGGTATTCTCATGGAATTTCTCACGAAGATCATAAGTTTTATAACCGTTTTAAATAAAGCATTTTATAAAACCATTTTAAGCATAAACTTTCAAACTCATTTTACTAAAACCTTTTTAAATATAAAAACTTATGATTACTCACCAACTACTTTTGTAGTTGACACTTGATTTTCTTACATGTTTCAGGTGATTGAGACAAGTAGGAATGAAGAGAGGATCTCTTCTATTTTGGACATCATCATCATATAGGATCTTGGACTTAGTTAATTAACTAAATTTCTGGCGATTAGAGTTTAGTTAGTTTAACTAATTCTTTTGTGTAACTGATGTACTTGATTCATGATGAACATGATTTTTGTGTAATTATTTTGGTTGATTAAATGATATATGATGATTTGATTTAGACGCCCACGAGCTTTTGAACAATCTACACATCCCTCGTGGCATCCCGATGATTCCGCCGTCGGTCGGGGTGTTACACTTTGGAGGGTCCATCATTGACTTGGTGGAACTCCAACGTTCAAACATTGGGATTGGGTAAGGCCAATGCCCTAACCTGGAACGGATTCAACACATTACTGCAAGAGGAGTATTGCCCTCGCAACCAGGTGCAAAAGCTGGAGGAGGAATACTGGCATCTTAAAATGGAAGGGTCTAATATCGAGGAGTACACTACTCGATCACATGAGTTAGCCAGACTCCTACCTCACATGGCCACTCCATCGAGCAAGTGGATTGAGAGGTACATTGGGGGATTAGTGCCTCAGATCCAAGGGTTAGTCACTTCTGCAAATCCCACAACGATTCAACAAGCTGTTCGGTTGGCGCATCATTTGACTGATCAGGAAGTCTACAAGGAACTTTGCCCGAAAGAAAAGCAGCTTCTAAAGTGGGAGACCACAAAAGGAAGTGGGAGAGCCACAACTCCAAGAGTTCCAACCAACAGTCATTTCATCAAAACTGCAAGCATGAGTCCAACAGGACCCATCACAATCAAAACCATAATCAACAGTCATCGGGAGGGTATATTGGTAAATACCCAAAATGCAATAAATGTGGACTCCATCACATTAGGAATCAATGTGACAAGTACCGATGTCAACGGTGTGGGAAGATGGGACATGCTGCAAAGGATTGTCGGGGAGAATTGCAAACAAACCCAACCAACCAGAACAACACTCAGAAGGGGTGCTATGAGTGTGGCAAGCCTGGACATTTGAAGAAGGATTTCCCACAACTCAAGAAAGGAGGGGCTAACGATACAAACGGCAACGGCAAAGGCACCAATAACAACAACGATGGGGCTAAGGGCAGGGCATTCGTGATTGGTGGACGTCAAGCACGGGAGGATCCCAACGTCGTTACAGGTACGTTTCACTTGAATAATCACTATGCCTCTATGCTATTTGACACTGGTGCAGACCGGAGCTTTGTATCTAATAGATTTTCTAAGTTGCTAAATATTAGTCCTACTGCCTTAGGGATGTATCCTTGACTTGATGGGTCAAACACTGGACATTGACCTTATGTCTATCGCTTTAGGTAGTTTTGATGTAGTCATTGGCATGGACTGGTTGTCGAAACATCAGGCTGAAATAGTATGCCATGAAAAGATCGTCCGTATACCTCTTCCACACCGAGAGACACTGTATGTACAAGGTGAGAAGAGCAGTACGCCACTGCGTCTCATATCTTCTATGAAGGCACATAAATGTTTGCGTAAAGGTCATACAGCAGTTATAACACTTATAACTGAGAAGCCGGTAGCTGAGAAGAAGATCAAAGACATTCCAGTAGTTTGTGAATTTCCTAAAGTATTTCCAGAAGACATACCGGGATTACCACCTATTAAACAAGAGGAATTTCGAATCGACCTTACACCAGACGCAGCACCGATAGCTAGGGCGCCTTATCAACTTGCACCATCTGAAATGCAAGAATTATCTACACAACTGCAAGAGTTGTTGGATAAGGGCTTTATACGACCTAGTTTTTTTTTCGCCGTGGGAAGCTCTAGTCTTATTTGTTAAGAAAAAGGACGGGACTTTCCGTATGTGTATCGATTATCAGGAACTTAACAAAGTTACCATCAAAAACCAGTATCCGTTACTTAGAATTGACGATCTGTTTGATCAATTGCAAGGTTCGAGTTACTACTTGAAGATTGATCTCAAGTCTGGTTATCATCAACTCAGAGTCCAAGAGGAAGATATTCCAAAGACAGCATTCAGAACGTGCGATGGCCATTACGAATTCTTGGTCATGCCGTTTGGATTGACGAACGCTCCAGCAGTATTCATGGATCTCATGAATCGAGTCTGCAAACCTTATCTCAATAATTTTGTCATTGTTTTCATTGATGACATTCTCATCTATTCTCAGACTAAGGAGGAGCATGCTGAACATCTTCGATTGCTGTTAGAATTATTGAAACAAAATCAATTGTACGCTAAGTTCTCAAAATGTGACTTCTGGATGCGAGAAGTTCAATTCTTGGGTTTAGCGGGTTACTACCGACGATTCATTAAGGGTGTCTCAAAGATCCCTCAATCACTTACTGCCCTTACTCACAAAGGGATGAAGTATAACTGGACAGATAAACAGGAAGCTGCATTCCAGCTATTGAAACAAAAACCTTGCAGCGCACCGATTCTGTCCTTACCGGAAGGAACAGAAGACTTTGTGGTGTATTGTGATGCATCTGCCCAGGGTTTGGGATGTGTGTTGTTGTAACGTGATAAAGTGATTGCTTACGCTTCACGACAACTGCGACCACCCGAAAAGAATTACACTACTCATGATTTGGAATTAGGAGCAGTGGTATTTGCCTTGAAGATTTGGTGGCATTACTTATATGTAACCAGGTGTACCATTTACACTGATCATAAGAATCATCAACATATCTTTGATCAGAATGAACTCAATATGAGGCAACGACGGTGGGTCGAGTTGTTGAATGACTACGAATGCGCGATCAAGTATCATCCAGGAAAAGCTAATGTGGTAGCTGATGCTCTAAGCAAAAAAGACACAACATCAACAAGACGGGTTCGCGCACTTATGTTAACGATACACACTGACTTACCTGACAAGGTACGCAGTGCTCGGATTGAAGCCTTAGAAAAGGATAACTTGGAACAGGAATCCTTACGAGGAATGGAAAAACAATTGGATGTCATGACTGATGGAACTCGTTGTTTCATGAACCGACTTTGGATACCCTTGCATGGTGGTCTAAGGGAACTCGTGATGGATGAAGCGCACAAGTCTAGATATTCAGTCCATCCAGGGTCAGGCAAAATGTATCATGACTTGAAGGCACTGCATTGGTGGCCTCATATGAAGGCCGACATTGCTAAGTACGTTAGCAAATGTTTGACTTGTTCTAAAGTCAAAGTTGAATACCAAAAACCATCTGGTTTACTGCAACAACCAGAAATACCTACGTCGAAATGGGAACAGATTTCGATGGATTTTATTACTAAGTTACCCCGTACACCAAGTGGTTGTGATATGATATGGGTAATTGTCGATCGATTAACAAGATCTGCACATTTCTTGGCAATTAAAGAAACCGACAAAATGGAGAGATTGACTCGCATTTACATCAAGGAAGTGGTATCGCGGCATGGCGTGCCAATTTCTATCATATCAGATAGGGATGCTCGATTCACTTAAAACTTTTGGAAATCGCTCCATAAGTCTTTGGGAACTCGTTTAGACACGAGTACCGCATATTATCCACAAACCGATGGCCAGAGTGAACGTACAATCCAAACACTTGAGGACATGTTACGAGCTTGTGTCATTGATTTTGGTGACAGCTGGGAAAACCAGTTACCGTTAGTGGAATTCTCTTACAATAACAGTTATTACACAAAGTATTCAAGCGGCACTATTTGAAGCTTTATACGGTCGTAAATGTTGTTCACTGGTTTGTTGGGCTGAAATTGGTGACAGTCAGATTACAGGTCCTGAACTAGTACACGAAACGACTGAAAAGATTGTACAAATCCGGAACCGTATGGCAGCGGCTCGGGATCGACAGAAGAGTTATGCGGACAAACGTCGAAAGCCGTTGGAATTTCAAGTAGGAGACCGAGTTCTTCTAAAGGTATCACCTTGGAATGGTGTGATACGATTCGGCAAGCACGGGAAGCTTAGCCCCCGTTACGTAGGACCTTTTGAAATCCTAAAAAGGATTGGTCCGGTAGCATATAAACTTAAATTACCAGATGAATTCAGCGGAGTTCATGATGTCTTTCGTTTCGAACTTAAATAAATGTCTTTCTGATGAGACATTGGTTGTACCACTTAAGGAAATACAAGTGGACGAACAGCTACTGTTCATTGAAGAACCAGTTGAAATCATGGACCGAGAGGTCAAACAACTCAAACACAGCAAAATTCCAATAGTCATGGTCCGTTGGAATTCAAGACGAGGATCTGAATTCACATGGGAAAGGGAAGATCAAATGATGAAGAAGTATCCCCATCTGTTCAAAACAACAACTATAAACACTGAGAAGGTACGTTAAATTTCGGGACGAAATTTCCTTCAACAAGGGGATGATGAGATGCTTCACACTTCAACCCTTCAGATTTCAAACGGTAAACACATACATTTTATACAATTGGTTTTGTTACAAACAATTGTGCTGAACACAAACACTGTAGAATTCAAACACTTACAAACATGATTAGGTATAATTGATGTACTACATTTCAAACATTCACATTTTATGTGCTACATTGCATAGTAGTACAAACATGATTATTTATAGACATTTTACTACGTACGAGGTTACGTAGTACAAACAGTGACAAACATTTGCTATGTGTGAGGTTACATAGTACAGTATGATCAAACACGAACATTCACAGTTAGGTGCACTAACTAGTATGCATTAGAACAGTCACATGGAACAATCACACGTAGGGTGATGTTGTCAAACATGGAACAGAGAACGACTACACTTAGGTGTGGTGTTGCAAACATTGAACTTTGTGTGTGAGTACACACAAGTACACAGAATGATCAAGTATCGCACTAACACATACACTTTGAACTCACAAGTAGTGTCCTAACTACTTTTAACATTCAACCATTTTCGGGACGAAAATTCCTTCAACAAAGGGATGATGTGACAATACGGCACTTCCGATTAAGTTCTGTTAATCAAAAACTAGCATAAATCACACAAAATAGTATAAAATAAAATATGAAGGACTAAAATTAAGCAAAATCAGTCTTAAAAGAATCAAAAACCAAGGATCAAGCTTGTAATTCGTTAAAAAAATACGATTTTGATTTTTAAAAGTCAAAATTTGTTTATAAAGCTTGAGGAAATTCGAAATTTATCCTAGTTCACTGAAATTAATCGTAATAATCATTCATAATCATCACATTAATGATGATTATCAGTTATTAATCTTAGTAATGTTCGAATTAAACTCAAAATGATTCATTAAAGTCGAAACCGTAACTAGTGAGTATAAAACCATGCAATTCGATCAAAATTCACACACTTGAGCAAGAATATATACAAATCGGCACCTTTAGAGGACATAGCACACAACAATTTGATCCCAGAAGCCTCGGATTGAAGATTTGATTCGAGAAGTAACAGAACTGAAGCCTATAGTCGAACTATATCAATTCTACATCAATCAAGGAAAAAATTCGTTCCTACACTACCTAAAGATGCCGACTAAGCATACTCCTAACATAATTTCATCCAACAACCTCGAATTGATACAGTTCTAATTCTAGGGTTCATCCTAGAATACGTTTTGGGGATTTTTATTCAAAAAAATTTACAAATCAAATTAGTTCATATAGGGAGCTTCAGAACATCCCGTTAAATGATAACCCTATGACAATTGCGTTCAATAACTACGAATTGTATAAGGTTAAGTTCTAGGGTTCTTGGCTAAGACGATTTGGGGGATTCGGTTCAAACGGATTCGATAATCAAATCAAACTACACAGAGGGTTTCGGAATCATATCCTTGACGAAAACCCTCTATTAGTTTCATCAAACAACAACAAATTTTAAGATTTCTAATTCTAGGGTTCCTAACTAAAAACGAATTGGAGTTTTCTGAGTAAACGATTTTCAAAATGCAATTAAACCATACAGATAGTTTCGGTTTGATCTAGGGAAGAAAAGCCCTATGATTTCAAGGATTAACAGATTCGAATTCGACTCAATTTGGATCAAGAGTGGGTTGTTTGAACTCGAAATCATTGTAACTGATTTCGGGCATTAGATCGAGTCATTTGGGGAACTAAAACCACTCCTATGTGCGTTTGAACATTTAGAACAAAACCCTTATGGGTTAAGGTTCGATTGAATTTGAATTCGGGTTCGATTTGGAGCCATTCTTTCGACTAGGGGTTAACAAAGGGGAACCCAACTTCTTGATTTCTTAAAAACATTTACAAATCAATCTCTTAACAAAAATTGAAACAGAGGAGATGGTAACGTGTGTGGGTTGTGAAGGTGAGGTCGCGGGTTCGAATCCGAGGGACATTGGTTTTGAGTTTTAAAACTATTTTTGATGTTTTTGTCATAAAACATTTGTTTTAAATTCGTTTTAACCCGTTCAAATTGCGTTGGAACCGAAATGGAATTACGAACAAGATGAAATGATAAAATTCATATTTTAAAACCAAAAACACAATCGTGTATAATTACGCGTATTTAAACATAATCGTGTATGTTCATACGATTTGAACAAATGAATTGAAAGTCGTGTACACTTTTGTATGCACGTTTCAAACAAACTAACATACGCGTGTTGACACGTATGTGATTACAAACACGAATGGATATTACGAATAACACAATGTTATCGTTAAAACACAGATTCTATGTAGGAGGTTGTCTACGCGAACTCACAAACAGTTGATCATTCTATTCGCATTCTAAGGTGCGTACACGGCCCCTTTTCTTATTTTGAATGTTTTGGGGGAGACAACATGTGCAAACAAACATTTTAGATACATATCACTTGCATGAGTTAGCTGTTTACTATAAGTGTGCACATAACACTCAAAGTCCTTACACATTGAACCGTTTAGTTTGCCGTAGTGCAAAGCGTGGTAGTTGAAGATAGATCTATTGGGTTTGACAAGCCTCACTTGGTAGATTGGAGGTCTACACAAGTGTTTAACTAGCCAATACAACATTACTATTGTTTGTGTTAGACAATAGTGGAAAGGAAAAACATGCAATAGCATGCAATAGTCAGCTTCGGTGTCAACCACTTATGTAAATAGTACAATGACTAGCTATCATGACTATGCAATGTGTGATTATGTTATCTGCAAACATTACATTACAAACACTTGTTCAAACATTTGAGTTTACATATACACACCTGTGTATGCACCAACCGTTGCGTAGACTTGATTTACATGTTTTCTCAGGACACTAAAGCACAAGTAAGGACAATCATGGACTAGGATGTGGAGTCTCATGCATTCAGTTTACTTTACTTGTTGATTTAAAACTTTGAACATTGTACTTACGGTTTTGCAACATTACTTTCTGTTATTGGTTTCAAACGCTTCCGCAAAATGTTAAACTCTGATTTTACAAATTAAGATGGAATAATGTTTAAAAGCATATAGAGGTCTTTCGGTGTGTCTAATGGCTGAGATCCTGGTTTGTCACGCCCTAAACGGTGTGATTCCGTTAGTTGGAAATTTGGGGGTGTGACAGATACAAAACTCCGATCTGCATGGTGTCAAATAGCATATATGCAGAGTTATTATTCAAGAGTAACGTACTGGTGACAATGTTGGGATCCTCCCCTTCTTAACGCTCTCTGATCACAGAAGCCCTGCCCTTGGCACCATTTGTGTTGTTGTTGGTGGTATCGTTGCCATTTGTAGTTGTTTCATTAGCCCTCCCCTTCTTATGTTGTAGGCAATACTTCTTGAAATGACCAGGTTTGCCACACTCATAGCAACCCCTTGGTGTGTCGTTCTGCTTGGTTGGGTTTGTTTGTAGTTCTCCTCGACAGTCTTTCGCTGCATGACCCATCTTCCCGCACCGCTGACATCGGTACTTGTCACATTAATTGCCAAAGTGATTAAATCTGCATTTGTTGCATTTTGGGCACTTTCCACTAAACCTTCCCTGTGATTGCTGGTTATTGTTTGAATGGTGATGGGTTTTAGCTGGTTCAAGCTTACGATTCTGTTGGAATGACTGCGGAGTGGAGTTTTTGCAAACACTGCTATCCCACTCCCTTTTGTGGTCTCCCACCTTAGCTGCTGTTGTTCGTTTGGATAACATTCCCTGTTCCACCGCTTGGCCAGTCAATTGATGTGCCAGTAGAACCTTCTATTGAATGGTGGTGGGATTAGCATATGTGACTAGTCCTTGAATTTGTGGAACATTCCTCCAATGTACCTTTTGATCCACTTACTAGGTGGGGTTGCCATATGAGGCAGAAGTCTAGCTAACTCATGGGATCATGTAGTGTACTCTTCAATTCATAACCCTCCATCTTGAGATGCTGGCACTCATCGTCAAGTTTTTTCACCTCATTTCGGGGGCAATACTCTTCCTGCAATAGCACCTTGAATCCATCCCAAGTGAGGGCATTGGCCACACCTAGGCCTAGTGTCTGTACATTAGAATTCCACCATGTCAAAGCTTGACCTTCCAATGTTCCCGTAGCATACTTCATTTTGTTTTCCTCTGGGCAATTACACATTGCAAACACCGAATCAGATTTTTTAATCCATCGGAGAAGTCCGACAGCTCCTTCCGATCCTTTGAAATTTTGCGGTTTGTAGTCAAGAAATGTCTTGAACGTGCACATCGTTGGATTCAACGGTCCCCCCCATTGGACCTTGTGGCCCTAATTGATGTGTCTAAGCATAGTTTGCAATTGTCTCAGCAATCCGATTGTTGATGATTACGCCGAGTTCGGCCGCGGTCATGTTAATGTTGCCTTCAGCCATGATCTATTTATTCACAAATATACATGATGATATTACATCCATCACATAATCACCATTCATGCATAAAGTAATCATAACACACACAAACTATAACCATTAAAGATAACAATTCTTAGATAATATAATGATATCAGTTCTACATATAGTCTACGTAAAACAATAAAACATGAAATTTAGTTTTATGAGTACAATACACTCATATAAGTTTACAAAATGAAAAGTAAATAGAAAATGATTGTATCCCGCTTTTTTATGTCAAAACGGTGGATGATGAGTCTTCCTGCAACGTCGGACCACCACCTGCATCGTGATCATTCTCTAAGTATCTAACAATGAGGGTTAGGGCTTCCCCATTAATATCACCCACTACGGAGGCTCCTGACTCAGTTACTTCAGCTCTTGCAATAGCCTCCTTAGCCCTTTCCTCAGTTATAGTTTCCCATATCTCAGTACTCTCCAATCGTGGAGTGATTTCAACCACAGTCTTTTGCAATTCCCCAAAATTAGTGACTAAGTTATTGTACACCTCGTCCGTCTGTCCCAAGTCCTCTACAAGGCTGTTCCACTTCTTCGTCAACCAATTGTCCCCTTCTAACAACCTCGGGATCTCTCCAGTTGACTCTTACGTGTTGAGAATCCCATGATGCATACATGCAACAAAGGCTGCAAATGCTTTCTCTAGTGGATATCCCATTGTAGCTAACTTCCACTGCTAGCATCAATGTCAAGAGTAGGTGGCAGAGGTTGTCACACCCCTGCGCCGCGTGCGGAATCCACGGCGCGGTGACGTATGAACAGTTGAATCATGCACAAGTATTGAATAAGAACAACCACAATGGATTACTACATTTCATAATGTTTAGACAGTTGTTTAGTTACAGACAATCTATCTACCAAAAGAAAGACAACTACAGACCCAAAATATAGTTTACAAAATAAGACTCCAAACAAGACAATTAAACATTTAGGATTTAGTGTGTTTCTAATCCATCCTAGCATGTTTCTTCATCTTGTTCTATCTTAGTATGGTCTCCTTAGTTGTCTCTGAGAATGTCTTAAACCTGATTACCTGAAACACGTGAAAAGTAACTGTCAACTACAGACGTAGTTGGTGACAACAATAGGTTTAAGCATTTGTAAACATGAGTATATGATATAAGGCATAGGTAAGTTAAAGCATCATAAGATTCACACGGATGAGCTGCAACCCAAACTAACATCAAGTAAGAAAAATGAGTGTAAACAGTCCAATCACTGTTCGCACGAAAGCCAACATATAATATCAAGTCCCAAAACACGTTTGGAGTTAGATAATACATCAGCAGTTTTTGATAACCATATGACACCAGACCTGCAGTTGGCTTTTAAAATCAAATTTAAAAGCCAACTCCATCCTGGATAAGAAAACAATGACACCAGACCTACAGTTAGCTTTTAAAACAAATTTAAAAGCTAACTCCATCCTGGATAAGAAACAATGTGTCCGCTTTCCCTTGTTGTGATCACCCAGTACTAACGCTAATGAATGTGATACTTGATGCTTTTACAAGTTTGTTTACAACAATTGACACCATGTTCTAAAATCTTACTTTAACCGGATGTGTTAATGCCTTATTTGATAACATGAATTGAAAAGCCTGGATTTAATTCCACGAATTAAATCCTTTGTTTTGAATACCATGAAATGAACCACTTGATTTGAATACCGTGATGTGAACAACTTGATTTGAATACCATGTTTTGAACAACTTGATTTGAATACCATGTTTTGTACCACTGGATTTGAATACCATGTTGTGAACCACTTGTTTTGAATACCATGATGTGATGACCTTGTGTAATAACAAGGTTTATAACAAAAGAGTTTGTAAAATCCTTTATCTAAAAGTGTTTATCCTTCATAAATACATTTGAGTAAATCAATTACAAAACAGTTCAAAGATCCCTTATAAAACCTTTTTAATGAAAAGAGTTTAGTAATTGACAAGTAAATTAAAACAGTTGACAATTTCCTTAAACAATTGATGAATCCCTTGGATTCGTAAGATGAACCTGTAATGTTTATGAAATACACATAACTTGTGTAATGAAACAAGATTGAAATAGCGGTTTTGATCACCTGTTCCACCCCAAAACAGTTATAAAACAGTAAAAGAGGGGCTAGAGTTCTCACCTGTCTGCAGTAGACTCTGAACTAAACAGTTAGCAAGTAGCAAACAGGACTTCTAATTGTTTCCTATAACATTGTAATCATACATAAGATATAGGATTTATAATTATATAACCTTGATTCATTGATTGACTTGTGTTCTCATGATTATGATTGTTATGAAAACTTGAATGTTATGATTTGAATCACTTGATTGATCATGGGTCCAAGAAACGAATGTGAAATGATTCCTTGTGCTTAAATCTTATGCATAAAATGATAATTGTTCTAGGATTTGATAACCGTTGATTAATATGACTTATGAAAAGATGTTCAATTGATTTCAAGTCTTGTGATTGTGAATTGATCTTCGTAATTATTGTTAAGTTACAAACTTAACCAATTCATGATAAATTCACAATTGTCATAATCGAAGGCTTCACATTGGGCCTTAAGCCCATAATTATAATACTAGGCTTAAATGGAGGTCCATGGGCCTTTTATGATAATAAGGGTCAATTGAATATGATATTGGGCCATGTAGGTTTCCAAACGATATTAGGCCGACTAAAGATTAAAACGAGTCTATATAATCGATTGGGCTTAGTTTAAGTATATGGGCCAAGTTGCTATTGGAGTTGGGCCGTATAACATTGATTTGGGCCTAGCAAAGTGAAGGACTTGGATGTTAAGCCTCGGCCCATCTCCTTGGCAGCGAACCCTTCAATTTAATGGACCAAGGTTCGGCTCTATCAGTCAAGCCTGCAAGGTTCGGCCTTAGTTCTGTGTTTAAGATGGTTCGCTGCAATGGCAAGAGGCTCGGCTGACTGAATGGTTCGGCAAATGCATAAATGTTTCACTAGGGTTCGTCCACCGGAGGTTTGTCAGCATGCCATAGGGTTCGCTGCTTGTGACTAAGAGTTCGTTGACCACAATCATCAAAAAGGGTTCGGCTACATCCCTATGGTTCGTGTCTGCAATAAAGTTCGTGGGACGCATGAAGGTTCGGGCAACTAGGGTTCGCTATGCATGACATAGTTCGCCACAGGTTCGTGAAGATCCCAAGGTTCGGCTGATAACTCCAACAACCAGGAAGGGTTCGGGGTCAAGAGGGTTCGCAGGTGTATTGAACAAGCTTCGGCTGCTGGTACAACAAACCAGTAAGGTTCGTGAGATCTCCCACAGGGTTCGCCCGTCGAACCTGTAACCAGTCTCCATTCTTTCAAGCGTGATCCTTCGATCTATCCACATGTAGGCCATGATAACATGCAGATCTCATCACGAAATGGTGTAAATACAATCGATTGTTTTTAGAACCGGCTAGAACTAATTTTTTTAAACAACACACATAGAAAACCCTAATCTCGTGATAATTCTAGCAGCCATACCTCGTTTTTGGCTGGATGAATCCACGAAATTCTTGTACTTTCGTGTAGAGGATGTCGAGGGCTTCGCGTGGACACCAAGAACAGCAAAATCCGTTGAGAAACGAAGAAGATACGAACGTTTAAAGTTGGGATTTTTAGAGAGATGATAGGTTCGCGAGTTCGAGAGAGAAAAGGGGTTGTTGGCTGAATTAAATGAAGGAAATGGCCTTCTTTAGGGCTTTTATAGCCCGGGTAGTGTTCGGGTTCGTTTCGGTCGCTCGGTTCGCGTTTCCGAAACGTAACGCGTATTTTACGCGGTTTTAAACAAAAAGAGTTGTTAAACTCATTTAAATGATGAGTTTCAAAATTGTAAAAAAATATAAAATAATTAATATAATTATTTTTACTCTTCGTGTGTTGACGGATCGTTAAACATTCACAATTACGTGTATACCCGCAATCGCGTACGTTTTCCGATCGTATTAAAAAATTAAAGATGTTTAATCATAATTATAAGTTCAACATTCGTATCATTATGGATCGTCACCCATAACTATACTCAGTCTCGCTTACGTATTACGATTCTTGTTGAATTAATTGTCATAATATTCGTCTTGACACTACGCACCAACACTGTAACACCCCGACCGGCGGCGGAATCATCGGGATGCCACGAGGGATGTGTAGATTGTTCAAAAGCTCATGGGCATCTAAATCAAATCGTCATATATCATTTAATCAACCACAATAATTACACAAAAATCATGTTCATCATGAATCAAATACATCAAATACACAAAAGATTTAGTTAAACTAACTAAACTCTAATCGCCAGAAATTTAGTTAATTAACTAAGTCCAGGAATCCTATATGATGATGATGTCCAAAATAGAAGAGATCCTCCTCTTCATCCTACTTGTCTCCATCACCTGAAACATGTAAGAAAATCAAGTGTCAACTACAAAAGTAGTTGGTGAGTAATCATAAGTTTTTATATTTAAAAATGTTTTAGTAAAATGCGTTTGAAAGTTTATGTTTAAAATGGTTTTGTAAAATGCTTTGTTTAAAACGGGTATAAAACTTATGATCTTCTTGAGAAAATCCATATGAATACCTGTATGAGATAATCCAACACACATCCATCAATTCAACAGCCAAACACATACACAATCACATAACCACATAACCAAATCAATCATAGCCAATCACAAATAATCATAATCAAATATAGGCAATCAATCCACAACAAATCAACCAAACTCAATCAATCATATTCTCAATCAATGTTCGTGACTATACATGATTCCTTATGTATTTAACATAAGTTAGATACATGAATCATGGAGTGGTCGCTAACCACGTGACAATACATGAAGTCAAAGCAAATAACCGAAGTCAAAAGCAATGATTCACGGATGTGGAACTCATCCACGTGACAATACATGAAGTCAAAGCAATTAACCGAAGTCAAAGGCAATGATTCACGGATGTGGAAATCATCCACGTGACAATACATGTAATCTTTGTTATTGACCGAAATCAATAACAATATTTACACGGATGAATAGTAATGACAATCAGTGATAATTCATAATATGAGTATCATAATGATAAACAGGTATTATCCTTGTGTTATCAAAATAATATTTAAACCGGTATACATGTTTCACCTCCGAGTTTTAAAACTAAAACAGTTTAAAGAAAGGGAGGTTATGAGAACTCACCTGAAGTCCTTAGAATTCGTGTTCTCGTATTATGCGCGCTCGCGTATGTAAACTCAAAGTCAACTCAACAAATCTGTAATTAGTGTGTTTTGTATCCATAAGTGTTTACTTTAAAACACTAAAGGTTTCCTTAACTTAGTTTACTCAATCCTAAGTTAAGTTGTTACCCCTAGGGTTTCATTAACATTTGCCTCAAAGTTTAACACATTTGTTACTTCTTTTATCATTATCAAATGATGAGAAATCTTAAGCTCCTTGGTATTAACTCCTAAGTAGGCACGTGTTAGGATAATGATCCTATTACACATATACCTATTCTCACATGCATGACTTCATTCAAACCACCATCATAGCCCAATTCTTTATATTCACTTAGTTTAATAAAAGTGTATTTAAAATATCCGATTCACATATTAACTTTGTCTCCTCTAACCCAATATATATGTAGTTTATAGTTTTTAGAACATTTATGTATATAGAGAGAGAAAAGGTGGTGGTTTGGTATTCCCATGCATGCGTGGACATGTATATATATATATGTGTATTTAACCATGTCGTTTACTTATTCTAATTCCTTTAATTAATCGAAACTAGCTTTTCATTCCTATAGGGCAGCGAACCTTTAATCAATATGATAGTTCGGCCCATTTAGTTTTAGGGTTCGTAGCTAGATGAAGGTTAGAGGGTTCGGTCCACTAAAGGGTTAGGGTTCGGCATCCCATGCAATGGTTCGGACGCCTCGAGTCTAACTCACTTAGGGTTCGTCTAACAAGAAAAGGAAAGGGTTCGTTGTATTTAGTCTACGAACCATTTGGTTCGGCTAAGTTGTAATGGTTCGCTAACCAGAGCGGGTTTCGGTTAGCATCAAGGGTTCGTAAGGGCTTGAGGGTTCGTGGCTCATACCTTCACAGCAAGGTTCGGGACATGTGGGTTCGACAACCACGAGCAAGGTTCGTACACCATGGTCAAGGGTTCGTCCAGCTTTGCTGGAAAGAGGCTCGCCGAGATTCCAGGTTCGCTAGGGTTCGGTCATCAGTACCCACTCACGAACCCTGCACTCGTGGCTTCCTATCATCATGTTCGTCGATCCCTACCTGCTGCAGGTCAATCCATGGCTTCCCACACTTAGGTTTGTTCGATTTAGCGTTTCTACTCTATAAAACTCGTTCACACAACAAGAATACAACCCGGTTCTAGATCTAAGTTAAAACCGAAAAGAAATTCTTAGATTTACCTCGTTTCGTTGGTCAAATGTGTGATTTCCTTGTACTTTCTTGTTCTCCTTGATTCCCCGGTCGTTTAGGCTCCGAGATCTCACGATTTCGTCAAGAAACGAGCTTGGAAAGTTAGAGAGAAGGTAGAGCTTTTGTGGGTGACGGAAATGGAGGGTAGAGAGAGAAAGTGTTGGGTGAAAAATGAAAGAGATGAAGTAGTTCATCTCACTTTTACCCCGTTATAATACCGCGTGTTCGGTCTCGTTTTTATCGCGATAAAAATAAATAAATGGTCGATTATGCTCGGTTTTCTAACGTAACATATTTAAAACAATAAATCATTTTAATTAAATTGGTTTTTGTTTAAATAAAATAAGTTTTGATAAATTGTTTCGTAAAATGCTTTCGTTTCATTATTGCTAATTAATTATTTAGATAAATTAATTTATTCTAAAACATCTTAGGTTGTGATTTCCTAACAAATATTCTTAGTTTTCATTTATTAATTTAAACATCGTTAAATAATATTTAGTTATCTTATCGAAACGTGTTACTCGCGTACGTATTCGTAAAGATCGTCACCTTTGCGAATCCAACGCTCGTACCGTATTTCGATTCGATTTATTATTTATGGAATGTCGTTTCAGTATATTATCCTTAATAATTATATTCGTGTGAATCGTCACTCACGCGAATACATTATTAAGTTAATATTTCTAGATCAACATTCGCGTTTAAGTAGTGTCCGTATCCTCACTTCGCGTAATTTATTATTCTCATTATTTATTAACTTAAATATTATATTCCCAAACCAAACCCACTAAACCAAGTCACTGACACATCCATGATAGACCGAAATATGCATATGTATAGGGCATATGCAGAGGTAGATCGCAACCTCCCCTACACCGTCCCACCGCTATTTCGATAAACCATGACCATGTGTCCTTAACTACGTTTAGCAACCAGACTATAACAAACTCCCAGTTCCATCCCAAAACCATTCTCAAACCAATAATCCATAATCATCAGTAATAGCACTGCGATAAACTCTATGGGTCTGTTCAGTTAAATTTCAACTAAAATTCCCAAGGTTTACGCGTATAATATATTATAAAATCATGCATACCAGTAACAGTGACAATATCAGCAAAGTCAAACAATAATATCATAATCAATAATATTTATAAATCTCCGGTCGTACAGTACAATAGTACGGATGTACGGATGTACGGACAACCGAAAGTACAGTGATGTTACAGTCTCCCCTAGTTAAAGGAATTTCGTCCCGAAATTCAACTTGGAGCGACCGTGGTAAATAAATGTGGGTACTTGAGCTTCATCTGATCTTCTCGCTCCCATGTGAATTCTGGACCCCGCTTCGATTCCCAACGTACTTTGACAATTGGAATTCTACTGCGTTTGAGCTGTTTAATCTCCCGATCCATTATCTCCACTGGTTTTTCAACAAAGTGCATGGTATCATCGATGCGGATTCATCGAGTGGTACCTGAAAATCTTGATCAGCTAAGCACTTTCTTAGATTGGACACGTGAAACGTCGGATGCACATTACTAAGTTCAGGAGGAAGTTCCAATTTGTAAGCAACCTTCCCGATCCGTTCAAGGATCTTAAAAGGGCCAACATAACGTGGAGCAAGCTTCCCCTTCTTTCCGAATCGAACAACGCCCTTCCAAGGCGACACTTTAAGCAATACCATATCTCCCACTTCAAACTCTAAAGGTTTTCTTCGTTTGTCCGCGTAACTCTTCTGTCTGCTGCGAGCAGCTAACAGATTGTCGCGGATCTGGCGGATCTTGTCAGTCGTTTCTTGAATAATCTCTGGGCCAGTAATCTGCGAATCGCCGACTTCGGTCCAACAAATAGGTGACCGACATTTCCTGCCATAAAGAGCTTCAAACGGCGCCATACCAATGCTCGCGTGGTAACTGTTGTTATACGAGAACTCAACTAATGGTAGATGGCCATCCCAATTGCCACAAAATCGATGACACAAGCTCTTAACATATCTTCCAATGTCTGAATCGTTCGCTCCGTCTGACCATCCGTTTGAGGATGATAAGCAGTGCTGAGATCCAGTCTTGTTCCAAACGCTTCGTGAAGTGATTCCCAAAACCGTGCCGTGAATCGAGCATCACGGTCCGATATTATGCTTAAGGGAATACCATGTCGGCTAATGATCTCATCAATGTAGATACGAGCTAACTTCCGCACAGGGTAAGTTTCGCGTATCGGTAAGAAATGAGCCGACTTAGTCAATCTATCAACAATAACCCAGATACTATCTTTACCGTTCGCGGTCCGTGGGAGTTTAGTAATGAAATCCATGGAGATATTCTCCCACTTCCACATCGGTATTTCTGGTTGTAGTAACAATCCCGAAGGTCGCTGATGTTCTGCCTTGACTTTAGCACAGTTAAGGCACTTAGACACGTATTCAGCAATATCCTTCTTCATTCCAGGCCACCAGTACAAGCCCTTAAGGTCTTGATACATCTTATCAGAACCCGGATGGATTGAGTAACGAGAATTATGAGCTTCATCCATAATCAGCATCCTCAGATCACCCCTGTTCGGTATCCACAACCGATTCAAATAATACATTAAACCGTCATCCTTAGTTTCCAATAAGATTTCAGCCCCACAAGACATCTCATTTTTCAAGTTGTCTTGAGCTAATGAGTGTTGTTGGGCTGTGAGAACATCATTACGGAGGTTAGTGTGCACTCGGACACTATGAATCTGAACTTGACTTTTGCGACTAAGCGCATCTGCTACTACATTCGCTTTACCACGATGGTAGCGAATTTCACAGTCATAATCGTTCAACAGTTCAACCCATCTCCGTTGTCTCATATTGAGCTCTTTCTGATTTAGAATATGTTGCAAACTTTTATGATCAGTAAAGACTACACACTTGGTGCCATAAAGATAATGTCTCCATATCTTCAAAGCAAACACGACTGCACCAAGTTCCAAGTCGTGCGTAGTGTAGTTCTTCTCATGAATCTTCAATTGTCTTGATGCATAAGCCACAACCTTTCCCCGTTGCATGAGAACACAACCGAGACCTAAGTTGGATGCATCACAATAGACTACAAAATCATCATTTCCATCAGGCAGTGTCAAGACAGGAGCATCACAAAGTTTCTGCTTCAGAGTCTGAAATGCCTCTTCTTGTTTTGGTCCCCACTCGTATGGCCTATTTTTCTGAGTCAAAGCAGTGAGAGGGACGGCAATTCTGGAGAAGTTCGATATAAACCGCCGATAGTAACCGGCAAGTCCAAGGAACGATCGAATCTCCGTCGGTGTCTTCGGTGTACTCCAATTCTTCACAGCATCAATCTTTGCAGGATCCACGTGAACACCGTATTCGTTGACTATGTGTCCCAAGAATTGAACTTCCTTAAGCCAAAATTCACATTTAGAGAATTTGGCATACAGTCGCTCCTCTCTTATAATCTTCAAAACCAACTTAAGGTGTTTTTCATGTTCTTCCTTAGTCTTTGAGTAGATCAGAATATCATCAATGAATACAATCACAAATTTATCTAAGTATGGCCTGCAAACACGGTTCATGAGGTCCATGAAAACCGCAGGTGCATTGGTAAGGCCGAAAGGCATTACCAGAAATTCATAGTGGTCGTATCTTGTTCTGAAAGCAGTCTTGGGAATATCATCATCATGTACGCGAAGCTGATGATACCCAGACCTAAGATCGATCTTTGAAAACCATGACGAACCTTGAAGTTGATCGAAGAGATCATCGATGCGCGGCAGTGGATATCGATTCTTGATTGTGAGTTTGTTCAATTCGCGATAGTCGATGCACATCCGGAATGATCCGTCCTTCTTTTTGACAAACAGGACCGGTGCACCCCATGGTGAATGGCTCGGGCGAATAAATCCTTTATCAGTAAGTTCCTGCAGCTGGCTCGCCAATTCTTGCAACTCCGAAGGCGCAAGTCTATAAGGAGCTTTGGCGACTGGGTTCGCACCAGGTACTAAGTCAATGCGAAACTCAACTTGACGTTCTGGTGGAAGACCCGGCAAATCGTCTGGAAAGACTTCTGGGAAATTTCGTATCACTGGGACATCTTCTATTCTCTTTCCTTTCTCTTTCTTCTCCACAATATGCGCTAAGAATGCTATACATTTCTTCCTAAGGTACTTGTGTGCTTTAGTGCAAGACATTAGCTTAAGACCTTTACTAGCAGTTTCTCCAAATATTCTCAAAGTTTCACCCGAAGGTAATGGAATACGAATATATTTCTCATGACAAACAATCTCCGCTCTGTGGGTGGCTAACCAATCCATGCCTATGATAACATCAAAGCTACCAAGATGCATAGGTATAAGATCAATTGGGAAAACGTGATCATTTAAGTTCACCGTAAATCCAACGATAATAGTGTCAATATCAATAGTGTTTCCGTCAGCCACTTCCACGTTAAACGGTTTATCTAAATATGTACGTGTTCTACCAAGCAAGCATTCAAAATCATATGAAACGAAACTCCTATCGGCACCAGAATCAAATAAGACAGATGCATAAGAGTTGTTGATCAGAAATGTACCGTTGACAACGTCCTGGTTGGCTTGAGCAGCTGGAGCATTCAGTTGAAAAGCCCGGCCTCTTGCCACCCTTTGATTATTCTCGGTCAACTTTGGGCATTGATTCCTGAAGTGACCCACTTCACCACACTCATAACAGGCTCTTGCCTGTGCCTGAGGTACTTGGCGAACGGGTACAGCTGGTATAGGTTGTGCATGAGGAGCTGGCAGTGCAAGCGGTGCATGTTGCAACCTTTGTGCTTGCGGTGCACTCCGACAAACATTAGCAAAGTGACCAAACTTGCCGCAGTTGTTGCAGACGCGACATGGCAAATTTGGTGTGTGATGATAACGGCAGGTGTTACACTGAGGAGTGTTCCCAGTGAAATTCCTGGCAGTTGAATGGTTTGATGATTGCTGCGCAAACTTCGCAGCAGGTACAGTTACCATAAAGTTCCTATTCTTTCTCTTCTTGTTGCTGCTTTTGGATGAACTAGCAGCTTCAGACTTGACTTCAGTTTTGACTTCCTTTGTAGCAGTCTTGGTGTCAGTCTTCTTGTATCCTTTCCGAGTAAGTGTTCCATTCTTCACGTGATTATCAGTAAGAGTTGCAGATAATCGGATTGCAGCCTCAAGTGTCTTGGGATTGCTCCCGTAGACTGTATCCTGAATCTGTACCGGCAGTCCGCCGATATATTTCTCAATTGCCCTTTCCAAGGGTGTCACCATGTGAGGTACCAGTAAGCTATACTCATGGAATTGAGTATTGTAGAGGACATTCTCGCCACTATCTTGTTTGAGTTCCCAGAACTCAGTCTCCAGTTTCCTCATCTCGTTTCGAGGACAGAATTCAGTGGTCATCAAGTTCTTGACCTCAGTCCACGTCAGTGCGAGTGCAGCATCCACTCCCCTAGTTCGCTTTTCCCCATTCCACCAAGTCAGTGCTCTCTTTTGGAAAACACTGGTGGCATAGCGAACTTTCAGATTTTCAGGGCATTCGCTGTTGATGAAGGTGTTCTCCATACTCTCAAACCACTGCAGCAGACCAGTGGCTGATTCAGCAACCGAAAATTTCAGGGGATTACAGGAATTGAAGTGTTTGAATGTGCAAGTTGTCTGGTTTGCACCACCTCGGTTCTGGTTGATGTTTTGGTTGGCCTGAGTCAACTGGTTCACCAACCCAGTGATGAGGTTAGCTAACTCTTGCATGCCAAGGTTGGCATTACCGTTAGCATCCTCAGCGTTCGTATCATCTCCGTTGTGACGGCGAGGTGGCATGTTTCTGAAGGAAATAGAAACATGTTACTACCGTTTACAACGTAATTTATACAAACAATGATCAATTGAGTTTATTTTAAACAGTTAGGATTACATATAGGAACTATATTTATTTCCTATCTGTTATTTAAACTCATAATGTCTATAAATTTGCCTATTATTATTCTAAGTGTCCTAGTTGGTCATAACTAGTGTTAGCTAACTATTTCCTAGATCCTATACATTCTTCACTCTATACTAACACTGACAACCTCCCAATGCAATGCAACAAGCTTATATATAGGGCATATGCAGAGGTAGATCGCAATCTCCTCTACACCGTCCCACCACCGTTCCATTGCACCACGATTATGCCCTTGCTAGTGTGTAGAGTGTGTCATGTATTTCACCATAATCTCACTTCACAAACCTTATCCTAAATAGGATAATTTTGAGTGAAGTGATCACTAGTGTCCTTGAACAATTAGGTTTGCCTAATGTCTAAGTTCACCTGACATGTAGGCTCGCCTATTTCTAAGTTCACCTAATGTCTAAGTTCACCTGACATTAAGTTTCCCCCAATTGTATAAGTTCACTAAAACCCATATCAATCCCAGTGTAGATAATCATCATTAAGGGTTCATATCATCACGAAGCGCTCTTATTGTCACTAAGTGTTCATATCCTCCCTATAGTTTATTCTCATCAAGTGTCCATACCATCACTAAGTGTTAGTATCATCACTATGCGTTTATATTATCATTAAGTGTCTATATCATCACCCAAGTCCATATCACATCACTAATCGCTCATTATCGATCATTACTCCTATGCACCCTACGTGTCCAATCCGTATGTTTCTTAAGTGAATTTATAAGTATTTATCAAGTGTGATCATTCAAGAGTCAATCCCAGTCAATCCATCAAACATATCATCAACAGTCCACAATCATATCTTTTCAACCACTCCTAGTAAGGTCCTAATAATATCCTAAGTTCCTGACACTGACAGACCCCCGATATACTTCAAATGGTATATGTATAGGGCATATGCAAGAGTAGGTCGCAACCTCCCTTACACCGTCCCACCACCTTTGTAGTATACCACGAGTGTGTCCTTGTCTGGTGATCACAAGATCTAACAGATAATTCCTAAAGCAAATAAATTTCCAAGCAGTTAAGTTCCTAGACAGATAAGTGTCCCAAACGGGTAGTTCCCTTATTCCTCAATACTGACATCCACCCGATGTACTGTAAATGGTATATGTATAGGGCATATGATAAGGGTAGGTCGCAACCGCCCAAACCACCGTCCCACCACCTTTACAATACACCACGAGTATGTCCTTATCGAGTCATTAGGGCACATGTAAGCAAGAAATTAGTAGCAGCATATATATTCAAATGTATAACAGGAGTTCAGTTAACATGTAATAAACACATAAGCATGAAATCCTGAATATACTAACTAGTGTATGAAATTAATTCATACTAGGGTATCCTACGGTTATAGACTAGGTCAACCATTTCTAGCAACCTAATTCCCTATAACCCAGGCTCTGATACCAATCTGTAACACCCCGACCGGCGGAGGAATCATCGGGATGCCACGAGGGATGTGTAGATTGTTCAAAAGCTCATGGGCATCTAAATCAAATCGTCATATATCATTTAATCAACCACAATAATTACACAAAAATCATGTTCATCATGAATCAAATACATCAAATACACAAAAGATTTAGTTAAACTAACTAAACTCTAATCGCCAGAAATTTAGTTAATTAACTAAGTCCAAGAATCCTATATGATGATGATGTCCAAAATAGAAGAGATCCTCCTCTTCATCCTACTTGTCTCCATCACCTGAAACATGTAAGAAAATCAAGTGTCAACTACAAAAGTAGTTGGTGAGTAATCATAAGTTTTTATATTTAAAAATGTTTTAGTAAAATGCGTTTGAAAGTTTATGTTTAAAATGGTTTTGTAAAATGCTTTGTTTAAAACGGGTATAAAACTTATGATCTTCTTGAGAAAATCCATATGAATACCTGTATGAGATAATCCAACACACATCCATCAATTCAACAGCCAAACACATACACAATCACATAACCACATAACCAAATCAATCATAGCCAATCACAAATAATCATAATCAAATATAGGCAATCAATCCACAACAAATCAACCAAACTCAATCAATCATATTCTCAATCAATTTTCGTGACTATACATGATTCCTTATGTATTTAACATAAGTTAGATACATGAATCATGGAGTGGTCGCTAACCACGTGACAATACATGAAGTCAAAGCAAATAACCGAAGTCAAAAGCAATGATTCACGGATGTGGAACTCATCCACGTGACAATACATGAAGTCAAAGCAATTAACCGAAGTCAAAGGCAATGATTCACGGATGTGGAAATCATCCACGTGACAATACATGTAATCTTTGTTATTGACCGAAATCAATAACAATATTTACACGGATGAATAGTAATGACAATCAGTGATAATTCATAATATGAGTATCATAATGATAAACAGGTATTATCCTTGTGTTATCAAAATAATATTTAAACCGGTATACATGTTTCACCTCCGAGTTTTAAAACTAAAACAGTTTAAAGAAAGGGAGGTTATGAGAACTCACCTGAAGTCCTTAGAATTCGTGTTCTCGTATTATGCGCGCTCGCGTATGTAAACTCAAAGTCAACTCAACAAATCTGTAATTAGTGTGTTTTGTATCCATAAGTGTTTACTTTAAAACACTAAAGGTTTCCTTAACTTAGTTTACTCAATCCTAAGTTAAGTTGTTACCCCTAGGGTTTCATTAACATTTGCCTCAAAGTTTAACACATTTGTTACTTCTTTTATCATTATCAAATGATGAGAAATCTTAAGCTCCTTGGTATTAACTCCTAAGTAGGCACGTGTTAGGATAATGATCCTATTACACATATACCTATTCTCACATGCATGACTTCATTCAAACCACCATCATAGCCCAATTCTTTATATTCACTTAGTTTAATAAAAGTGTATTTAAAATATCCGATTCACATATTAACTTTGTCTCCTCTAACCCAATATATATGTAGTTTATAGTTTTTAGAACATTTATGTATATAGAGAGAGAAAAGGTGGTGGTTTGGTATTCCCATGCATGCGTGGACATGTATATATATATATATGTGTATTTAACCATGTCGTTTACTTATTCTAATTCCTTTAATTAATCGAAACTAGCTTTTCATTCCTATAGGGCAGCGAACCTTTAATCAATATGATAGGTTCGGCCCATTTAGTTTTAGGGTTCGTAGCTAGATGAAGGTTAGAGGGTTCGGTCCACTAAAGGGTTAGGGTTCGGCATCCCATGCAATGGTTCGGACGCCTCGAGTCTAACTCACTTAGGGTTCGTCTAACAAGAAAAGGAAAGGGTTCGTTGTATTTAGTCTACGAACCATTTGGTTCGGCTAAGTTGTAATGGTTCGCTAACCAGAGCGGGTTTCGGTTAGCATCAAGGGTTCGTAAGGGCTTGAGGGTTCGTGGCTCATACCTTCACAGCAAGGTTCGGGACATGTGGGTTCGACAACCACGAGCAAGGTTCGTACACCATGGTCAAGGGTTCGTCCAGCTTTGCTGGAAAGAGGCTCGCCGAGATTCCAGGTTCGCTAGGGTTCGGTCATCAGTACCCACTCACGAACCCTGCACTCGTGGCTTCCTATCATCATGTTCGTCGATCCCTACCTGCTGCAGGTCAATCCATGGCTTCCCACACTTAGGTTTGTTCGATTTAGCGTTTCTACTCTATAAAACTCGTTCACACAACAAGAATACAACCCGGTTCTAGATCTAAGTTAAAACCGAAAAGAAATTCTTAGATTTACCTCGTTTCGTTGGTCAAATGTGTGATTTCCTTGTACTTTCTTGTTCTCCTTGATTCCCCGGTCGTTTAGGCTCCGAGATCTCACGATTTCGTCAAGAAACGAGCTTGGAAAGTTAGAGAGAAGGTAGAGCTTTTGTGGGTGACGGAAATGGAGGGTAGAGAGAGAAAGTGTTGGGTGAAAAATGAAAGAGATGAAGTAGTTCATCTCACTTTTACCCCGTTATAATACCGCGTGTTCGGTCTCGTTTTTATCGCGATAAAAATAAATAAATGGTCGATTATGCTCGGTTTTCTAACGTAACATATTTAAAACAATAAATCATTTTAATTAAATTGGTTTTTGTTTAAATAAAATAAGTTTTGATAAATTGTTTCGTAAAACGCTTTCGTTTCATTATTGCTAATTAATTATTTAGATAAATTAATTTATTCTAAAACATCTTAGGTTGTGATTTCCTAACAAATATTCTTAGTTTTCATTTATTAATTTAAACATCGTTAAATAATATTTAGTTATCTTATCGAAACGTGTTACTCGCGTACGTATTCGTAAAGATCGTCACCTTTGCGAATCCAACGCTCGTACCGTATTTCGATTCGATTTATTATTTATGGAATGTCGTTTCAGTATATTATCCTTAATAATTATATTCGTGTGAATCGTCACTCACGCGAATACATTATTAAGTTAATATTTCTAGATCAACATTCGCGTTTAAGTAGTGTCCGTATCCTCACTTCGCGTAATTTATTATTCTCAATATTTATTAACTTAAATATTATATTCCCAAACCAAACCCACTAAACCAAGTCACTGACACATCCATGATAGACCGAAATATGCATATGTATAGGGCATATGCAGAGGTAGATCGCAACCTCCCCTACACCGTCCCACCGCTATTTCGATAAACCATGACCATGTGTCCTTAACTACGTTTAGCAACCAGACTATAACAAACTCCCAGTTCCATCCCAAAACCATTCTCAAACCAATAATCCATAATCATCAGTAATAGCACTGCGATAAACTCTATGGGTCTGTTCAGTTAAATTTCAACTAAACTTCCCAAGGTTTACGCGTATAATATATTATAAAATCATGCATACCAGTAACAGTGACAATATCAGCAAAGTCAAACAATAATATCATAATCAATAATATTTATAAATCTCCGGTCGTACAGTACAATAGTACGGATGTACGGATGTACGGACAACCGAAAGTACAGTGATGTTACAAACACTATCCTGTTACACCGAACGCAGTATATATATAGGGCTCACTCTCGCTGCCCACCACTGTTTCGATATAACACAATACTGTTCTTGCCTAGTGAACTCGACTGTAAATAAATAATACATACTTGTTACATGATAAAGATTCTAGCACACAAGCACATAATGACACATGATTCACATTGACTGACTGAACATGGATACACACTGTTCTAACACTGTTCACTACTACATGACTAAATGTACAAATGTTACAGTCTCCCCTAGTTAAGGGAATTTCGTCCCGAAATTAACTAGCCGAAGATACTGTAAAAAGATGAGGGTACTTAAGCTTCATCTGGTCTTCACGTTCCCAGGTGAACTCAGCACCGCGTTTGCCCTCCCATCGTACCTTTACGATCGGGATACGGCTGCGTTTAAGTTTCTTGACCCCATGATCCATGATCTCAACTGGACGTTCTATGAATTGCATGTTGCTCTGAATCTGTATGTCTTCCAGTGGAATCTGAACATCATGATCAGCCAAGCATTTCTTAAGATTTGATACATGAAAAGTATCATGAACATTGCTTAGCTCCACTGGAAGTTTGAGTTTGTAGGCTACGGGACCAATCCGTTCCAGGATCTCAAACGGTCCAACGTACCTTGGTGCAAGTTTCCCTTTCTTCCCGAATCGGACAACGCCTTTCCAGGGAGAAACTTTGAGTAAGACTCGGTCACCGACTTGAAACTTCAAGCGGTTTCCGACGTCGATCAGCATAACTCTTCTGCCGATCTCGTGCGGCCTTAAGCCGTGACTGAATGATTGTGATTTTGTCTGATGTTTCCTGAATGAGTTCTGGTCCTACGACCTGTGAGTCACCAATCTCGGTCCAACAGACCGGTGATCGGCACTTTCTACCATATAGAGCTTCGAATGGTGCACATTAAATGCTCGTATGATAGCTATTGTTATATGAAAACTCAATGAGTGGGAGATGAGTGTCCCAACTTCCACCGAAGTCAATGACACAAGAACGAAGCATGTCCTCAAGTGTTTGGATAGTCCTTTCGCTTTGACCATCGGTTTGGGGATGATACGCCGTGCTAAGATTAACACGCGTTCCCAAAGCCTTTTGCAATGATTGCCAAAAGCGAGAAGTGAAACGACTATCACGATCAGATATGATTGATGTTGGTGTACCATGACGTGCAATGATTTCATTGATGTACAGAGTAGATAGCTTCTCCATTTTGTAATCCTCTCGGATAGGGAGAAAATGAGCAGATTTGGTGAGTCGATCAACGATCACCCAAATCGAATCGAAACCTCGTGGAGTTCTCGGCAACTTTGTTATGAAATCCATGGAAATTTGCTCCCATTTCCATTGAGGAATTTCAGGTTGCTGTAGAAGTCCCGAAGGTTTTTGATGTTCTGCTTTGACTTTTGAACAGGTAAGACATTTTCCCACGTACAGTGCTATGTCTTTCTTCATTCCCGGCCACCAGTAAGATGTCCTCAAGTCCTGATACATCTTGTCGGCTCCAGGATGAACTGAATATCGCGACTTATGAGCCTCATCACAGATGAGTGTGCGCAATTCTTCTGACTTTGGAATCCAAATGCGGCCGTTGAGATATAACACCCCATCAGATCGGGGTTCTAGTTTCTTCTCAATGCCACAATCCAAGTCCGTCTTGAGTTGATTGTCTGTTACTACTTGTTGTTGTGCAATACGAATCAAGTCTTTCAAGTTTGGCTGTGTGTTGATCTCCATGGCTCTTACACGAATTGGTTTGACTGGTTCCTTGCGACTAAGAGCATCCGCCACCACATTGGCTTTACCCGGATGGTAACGAATCTCACAGTCGTAATCAGTTAGAAGCTCAACCCAACGCTGTTGTCTCATGTTGAGTTCTTTCTGATTGAGAATGTGTTGTAGGCTCTTGTGGTCTGTATAGATGACACATTTAGTACCATAAAGGTAGTGTCTCCAAATTTTCAATGCAAAGACCACAGCCCCTAACTCAAGGTCATGAGTAGTGTAATTCTTCTCGTGAACCTTAAGTTGTCTTGAAGCATAAGCAATGACCTTGTCCCGTTGCATAAGTACACAACCGAGACCAAGGTTTGAAGCATCGCAGTAGACAATGAAATCATCACTGCCTTCTGGAAGACTAAGGATAGGGGAGTTGCATAACTTCTGTTTAAGAAGTTGAAATGCATCTTCCTGTTTCTGTCCCCATATAAACGCTTGACTTTTCTGAGTCAAAGTGGTAAGTGGCAAAGCTATCTTAGAGAAGTTTGCAATGAATCTTCTGTAATAGCCTGCCAAACCCAGAAATGAACGAATCTCTGTCGGAGTGGATGGGGTAGTCCAGTTCTTAATCGCCTCAATCTTCGCTGGATCTACATGTATCCCATCTTTGTTTATGACATGTCCTAAGAAGTGAACTTCCTTTAGCCAAAATTCACACTTTGAGAATTTAGCATAGAGTTGTTCAGCTCTTAGTAACTCTAAGACTTTCCTCAAATGATCCTCGTGCTCTTGTTCCGACTTGGAATAAATCAGTATATCATCAATAAAGACAATAACAAACTGATCCAAGTAAGGCCTGCAGACTCGATTCATCAAGTCCATGAACACTGCGGGTGCATTGGTTAGCCCAAATTGCATAACCACAAACTCATAGTGTCCATATCGAGTCCTAAATGCAGTCTTTGGTATATCCTCATCATTTACTCTTAACTGATGATACCCGGATCGCAAATCAATCTTAGAGAAGCAAGTTGCTCCCTGTAATTGATCAAACAGATCATCGATCCTGGGCAGAGGATATCTATTCTTGATTGTCAACTTGTTCAGCTCACGATAGTCTATGCACATACGAAATGAACCGTCTTTCTTTTTGACAAAGAGAACCGGAGCTCCCCATGGAGAGAAACTCGGTCTTATGATACCTTTGTCTAAAAGTTCTTGAAGCTGACTAGACAGTTCTTGCATCTCAGACGGTGCTAATCGATATGGTGACTTCGCCACTGGATTTGCTCCAGGGACGAGATCAATTCTAAACTCCACTTGTCGGACTGGTGGTAGTCCAGGCAAGTCTTCTGGAAATACGTCCGGATATTCTTTGATAACTGGAACATCTCCAACTGCTTTCTTTTCAGGTTTCTTTTCCACTACATGAGCTAGGAAAGCATAATATTTCTTCCTCAAGTACTTCCTCGCCTTGATGCACGATACAATCTTCAATCCGCGGCATGGTTTCTCGCCGTAGACTATCATCGTTTCGCCGGACGGTAAGGGGATTCGGATAAGTTTCTCAGAGCATACAATTTCAGCATTGTTTTTGGATAACCAATCCATTCCTACTACAACTTCGAAGCTTCCGAGAGTCATAGGAATAAGATCGATGGAAAAGAGATGGTCATTTAATCTTAGCTCACAAGCATGAATTATGGAATCTACAACTATGGTCTTACCATTCGCTACTTCTACAGTATAAGGAGCAGTAAGTGTGGATAGTTGCATATTAAGCAAAGAAACAGTATGAGCAGAGATAAAGCTTTTATCAGCACCAGTATCGAATATGATAGAAACATAGTGATCATTGATAAGAAATGTACCCGTGATGACTGCCGGATCCTCACGTGCTTCAGCAGTCCCAATGACAAAAGCACGAGCAGCAGCAGTATTGTTGTTGAGTTTTGGACACTGATTTCTGAAGTGTCCCTCTGCTCCACAATTATAACAGGCCCTTCCACCTGTATCAGCAGTGGTAGTGGTAGCAGTTGTTGCAACCGCAAGATGAGCAGATCGGCATGTAGCCGCCAAGTGTCCCATACGCCCACATTTGAGACACTTTCTGCACGGAGTGTTGGGTAGATGATGATACTGGCATTTGGTGCAAAGTGGAAGCGGGCCAGTGTAAGGCTTTCTGACATTAGCAGTATGGGGTGTAGCATGAGTAGGTGCAGCCGCAGTCAACGCTGCAAAGTTCTTGATTGTCTTTTGCTTCTTCTTCTTGGGATGATACTGTTCAGGCTTCTTGCCTTCTTCAATCTGTGCTCTCTTGAATCCCTTTCGGGTGAGCACTCCAGACTTCACATATTCTTCAGTGAGTGAAGCACCAAGTTGAATTGCTGCTTCCAAAGTAGTAGGATTATTACCCATAACAGTTCCTCTGACAACCAAAGGCAAACCTTCAATGTATTTCTCTATTCTGCGGGATAGAGGAGTAACCAAATGGGGTACCAGAATGCACAACTCATGGAACCGAGTTGTATACTTGGCATTTTCACCACTGTCTTGCACCAGATTCCACATCTCTACCTCGAGTTTCTTCAGTTCATGACGTGGACAAAACTTTTCCACAAGTAAGTTCTTGAATCCGTCCCATGGTAAAGCTAAAGCAACTTCACGTCCTCTGGTGTTCTTCTCAGAATTCCACCAGGTGAGTGCGCCTTTGTGAAAAGCGCTTGAGGCCATCTTGACCTTCAGATTTTCAGGACATCCAGTGAAGTCGAGAATGTCTTCAATGCTTTCCAGCCATTGCAGTAGGCCGGTAGCTCCCTCGGTACCAGAGTACTTAGGAGGCTTAGCATCGTTGAACTGCTTGAATGTGAAATTAGCAGTTCCAGTAGTTGTAGCATTGGAGTTATGTGCTGAATCACTAGTACTTCCCCAAAGATTCTGGGTAATATCAGTGACCATACCAGGGATTACTTCCCTCATATGTACAGCAATAGCTCGAGCAATCTTGTTGATCTCATCGTCGTTGCCACTTGTTGAACCCCCTCCGTTAGGATCACGTCGGGGAGGCATTCTACGAATAGAAGCCACAAGTGGGTCAGTAATGAGAAAGGATACAATTGAATTTTCATGATAAGGTCAGTAATATATCCATACTACTAGTATTATCATTCAATTGTAATATGATCCAGTACACGTATAAGTTATCAACTTATTTGCATACTTATCATGTGAATATGTACGATGTCCCATGATCTCTCCACCAAACCTACACACTGACACTTTCCCGATATACCGAAAATAGCTTATATAAGGGCTCACTCTCGCTGCCCACCACCGTTTCGATATACCACGATCATGCCCTTGCTAGCATTTGGCAATATGTTTGTATTGATTTCCAAGTGTGTTCCATTGATTAAGAATCCCATGATCTTTGATCAACTTGAACTATGATTGATTCCATGATTGAACTATGATTATGTTATGTGTGCACCTACTAACAGTTGTTAACATGTAGAACTAAATCATACGTGTGTTCTACACTTTCCTGTTAACTTATGTCAGTAAGTACTAATGATGTAATCACTTAAGAATTTCACTTAAGGTTTACATTGAAAATGTTCACAACTTGATTGATTCACCATAATGTTTGGTTCATCCAAGTTTGAATTGCACTATGATCTGATTCACCAATGATTGTTTCCCAAATGATTGTATCCCATGTGTTTGACTAATGATCCATGTGTCCAGTTGATCCCGAATCCTCACTCCAAATACAAACGTCGGATTCCCCCTAACATACTGAAATAAGCTTATATATAGGGTAAGCTCTCACCGACCCACCACTTACCTCAACACGTCAGCGTTAATCCGTCGTCTATATTTGGGGCTAAGATTCCAACTGTTGATTGTTTATGATTGTTTCTTGTTCTGTGACTATGATAATGATTATGTAAACAATGGTTCTTAATTTACTCGAAATTAAAACCTTAGGTTTTAGCATGTGTGTCCTAGGTTAATTAACCTAGGTTCTCAATACCTACAGTATCGAGTATAATGATCTCTTGTGAGAACTTCAACTAAAGAATACTGTTACACAGATTCTAAGTTATAAAGTTCCTATGATAATGAACACCTGATAATGATAACAATGATAACAATGACAAGGATTCCAACTCAAGATTCTAAATTAATAGTTCTTGACCTTTGAATTCCTATAATGAGCATGACAAGGATTTCAAATCAAGACTCTAAATCAATAGATCTTGACATTTGAATTCCTATAATGAATATGACAAGGATTTCAAATCAAGCCTCTAAATTAATAGATCTTGACATTTGAATTCCTATAATGAATATGACAAGGATTTCAAATCAAGCCTCTAAATTAATAGATCTTGACATTTGAATTCCTATAATGAATATGACAAGAAATTCATATCAAAGATACTGAAAATACAGATCTTTGCCTCCGAATTTCTATAATGATCTCTGTGTGAGAATTTCAGATCAAGGATACTAAGAATACAGATCCTTGCCTCTGAAATCCTTAAATGCAAATGTGTGAGAATTTAATCCGGTTTCTAAAATTATAGAATTCCAGTTCAAATTCTTTGACTCGATATCTAATCTTAGAAAAATGTCCCTAAGATCTTTCAAGCTTATTGTAGACTTAATGCTCACTTAAGTTACTTAGATCCTAAGTATCCTCAAGCCTATAGCACTTAGTCCTATTGGGTAGCTTAGGTTATAGTCTAGGTCATTAAACATTGGGTTTTTCCTAGTTCTCTACAACCTTGGCTCTGATACCAACCTGTCACACCCCTGCGCCGCGTGCGGAATCCACGGCGCGGTGACGTATGAACAGTTGAATCATGCACAAGTATTGAATAAGAACAACCACAATGGATTACTACATTTCATAATGTTTAGACAGTTGTTTAGTTACAGACAATCTATCTACCAAAAGAAAGACAACTACAGACCCAAAATATAGTTTACAAAATAAGACTCCAAACAAGACAATTAAACATTTAGGATTTAGTGTGTTTCTAATCCATCCTAGCATGTTTCTTCATCTTGTTCTATCTTAGTATGGTCTCCTTAGTTGTCTCTGAGAATGTCTTAAACCTGATTACCTGAAACACGTGAAAAGTAACTGTCAACTACAGACGTAGTTGGTGAGAACAATAGGTTTAAGCATTTGTAAACATGAGTATATGATATAAGGCATAGGTAAGTTAAAGCATCATAAGATTCACACGGATGAGCTGCAACCCAAACTAACATCAAGTAAGAAAAATGAGTGTAAACAGTCCAATCACTGTTCGCACGAAAGCCAACATATAATATCAAGTCCCAAAACACGTTTGGAGTTAGATAGTACATCAGCAGTTTTTGATAACCATATGACACCAGACCTGCAGTTGGCTTTTAAAAGCAAATTTAAAAGCCAACTCCATCCTGGATAAGAAAACAATGACACCAGACCTACAGTTAGCTTTTAAAACAAATTTAAAAGCTAACTCCATCCTGGATAAGAAACAATGTGTCCGCTTTCCCTTGTTGTGATCACCCAGTACTAACGCTAATGAATGTGATACTTGATGCTTTTACAAGTTTGTTTACAACAATTGACACCATGTTCTGAATCTTACTTTAACCGGATGTGTTAATGCCTTATTTGATAACATGAATTGAAAAGCCTGGATTTAATTCCACGAATTAAATCCTTTGTTTTGAATACCATGAAATGAACCACTTGATTTGAATACCGTGATGTGAACAACTTGATTTGAATACCATGTTTTGAACAACTTGATTTGAATACCATGTTTTGTACCACTGGATTTGAATACCATGTTGTGAACCACTTGTTTTGAATACCATGATGTGATGACCTTGTGTAATAACAAGGTTTATAACAAAAGAGTTTGTAAAATCCTTTATCTAAAAGTGTTTATCCTTCATAAATACATTTGAGTAAATCAATTACAAAACAGTTCAAAGATCCCTTATAAAACCTTTTTAATGAAAAGAGTTTAGTAATTGACAAGTAAATTAAAACAGTTGACAATTTCCTTAAACAATTGATGAATCCCTTGGATTCGTAAGATGAACCTGTAATGTTTATGAAATACACATAACTTGTGTAATGAAACAAGATTGAAATAGCGGTTTTGATCACGTGTTCCACCCCAAAACAGTTATAAAACAGTAAAAGAGGGGCTAGAGTTCTCACCTGTCTGCAGTAGACTCTGAACTAAACAGTTAGCAGGTAGCAAACAGGACTTCTAATTGTTTCCTATAACATTGTAATCATACATAAGATATAGGATTTATAATTATATAACCTTGATTCATTGATTGACTTGTGTTCTCATGATTATGATTGTTATGAAAACTTGAATGTTATGATTTGAATCACTTGATTGATCATGGGTCCAAGAAACGAATGTGAAATGATTCCTTGTGCTTAAATCTTATGCATAAAATGATAATTGTTCTAGGATTTGATAACCGTTGATTAATATGACTTATGAAAAGATGTTCAATTGATTTCAAGTCTTGTGATTGTGAATTGATCTTCGTAATTATTGTTAAGTTACAAACTTAACCAATTCATGATAAATTCACAATTGTCATAATCGAAGGCTTCACATTGGGCCTTAAGCCCATAATTATAATACTAGGCTTAAATGGAGGTCCATGGGCTTTTTATGATAATAAGGGTCAATTGAATATGATATTGGGCCATGTAGGTTTCCAAACGATATTAGGCCGACTAAAGATTAAAACGAGTCTATATAATCGATTGGGCTTAGTTTAAGTATATGGGCCAAGTTGCTATTGGAGTTGGGCCGTATAACATTGATTTGGGCCTAGCAAAGTGAAGGACTTGGATGTTAATCCTCGGCCCATCTCCTTGGCAGCGAACCCTTCAATTTAATGGACCAAGGTTCGGCTCTATCTGTCAAGCCTGCAAGGTTCGGCCTTAGTTCTGTGTTTAAGATGGTTCGCTGCAATGGCAAGAGGCTCGGCTGACTGAATGGTTCGGCAAATGCATAAATGTTTCACTAGGGTTCGTCCACCGGAGGTTTGTCAGCATGCCATAGGGTTCGCTGCTTGTGACTAAGAGTTCGTTGACCACAATCATCAAAAAGGGTTCGGATACATCCCTATGGTTCGTGTCTGCAATAAAGTTCGTGGGACGCATGAAGGTTCGGGCAACTAGGGTTCGCTATGCATGACATAGTTCGCCACAGGTTCGTGAAGATCCCAGGGTTCGGCTGATAACTCCAACAACCAGGAAGGGTTCGGGGTCAAGAGGGTTCGCAGGTGTATTGAACAAGCTTCGGCTGCTGGTACAACAAACCAGTAAGGTTCGTGAGATCTCCCACAGGGTTCGCCCGTCGAACCTGTAACCAGTCTCCATTCTTTCAAGCGTGATCCTTCGATCTATCCACATGTAGGCCATGATAACTTGCAGATCTCATCACGAAATGGTGTAAATACAATCGATTGTTTTTAGAACCGGCTAGAACTAATTTTTTTAAACAACACACATAGAAAACCCTAATCTCGTGATAATTCTAGCAGCCATACCTCGTTTTTGGCTGGATGAATCCACGAAATTCTTGTACTTTCGTGTAGAGGATGTCGAGGGCTTCGCGTGGACACCAAGAACAGCAAAATCCGTTGAGAAACGAAGAAGATACGAACGTTTAAAGTTGGGATTTTTAGAGAGAGGATAGGTTCGCGAGTTTGAGAGAGAAAAGGGGTTGTTGGCTGAATTAAATGAAGGAAATGGCCTTCTTTAGGGCTTTTATAGCCCGGGTAGTGTTCGGGTTCGTTTCGGTCGCTCGGTTCGCGTTTCCGAAACGTAACGCGTATTTTACGCGGTTTTAAACAAAAAGAGTTGTTAAACTCATTTAAATGATGAGTTTCAAAATTGTAAAAAAATATAAAATAATTAATATAATTATTTTTACTCTTCGTGTGTTGACGGATCGTTAAACATTTACAATTACGTGTATACCCGCAATCGCGTACGTTTTCCGATCGTATTAAAAAATTTAAAGATGTTTAATCATAATTATAAGTTCAACATTCGTATCATTATGGATCGTCACCCATAACTATACTCAGTCTCGCTTACGTATTACGATTCTTGTTGAATTAATTGTCATAATATTCGTCTTGACACTACGCACCAACACTATCCTGTTACACCGAACGCAGTATATATATAGGGCTCACTCTCGCTGCCCACCACTGTTTCGATATAACACAATACTGTTCTTGCCTAGTGAACTCGACTGTAAATAAATAATACATACTTGTTACATGATAAAGATTCTAGCACACAAGCACATAATGACACATGATTCACATTGACTGACTGAACATGGATACACACTGTTCTAACACTGTTCACTACTACATGACTAAATGTACAAATGTTACAGAGGTACTCCCTCCTCACATACCCAGCTGCCGATAAGACTAGGGAACCCCTACAAGTACTGATCGTTCTCCCTCGGCCGTATGTGTATCTCCTCATCGTAGTGGATCATGTTATCCAGTGGCTCAATTTGTCTCTTCTTGGATTCTATAGATGACACGATTTGATGTTCCTCGTCACGAGTAGGTGTGGCTGGTAATGTCATATCTGTTACATAATATCATGTGTAAATGCTATGCAAAATAAATTGTTTAATCAAGTGTGTCTAATGTCCAACAGTTATATTCTAAGTATACTAATGCAAACCGAGTTCGCTAAAACTTATCCATGATACCAGTCTGTCACACCCTCAATTTCCCATTGAAAGAATCATATCGTTTAGGGCGTGACAAACCAGGATCTTAGTCATTGGACATAATGGAAGACCACTGTAGAGCCCGCCAAACGATGAAGACTGACAAAGTCAACCCGGAAGAGTCAAAGTTTTTGGAAGTTTTTGGATAATTTCGTGTACAGCTTTTCGAGTACACGAAGTTATCGTGTACTCGAACCTTTTGTATCTAGATTTCGTGTACACCTAGGCCTAGTATAAATAGACGTATTTTGTACAGGTTTAGGTTGGGATCCCGAGGCATACGCTCTCTAGACGTATTGAGGCGCTTGTACTCGAAGTTTTGCAATATTTATAAAGTTTGCATTTTTCTACTTGCTTTCTTGTTTCTAACTTGGATTCCGCACTTGTTAGAGATCAATGATGATGTTTACAGAGATAAAGTTTGGATCTTGATCAGTTTGAGGACCTACAAGTGGTATCAGAGCTTGAGTGCTCTTTTCATCATCAAGGTGACAACTTTTCTAGGCAAGTTTGCTACTTTATCATTCTTCTTTACTCCTACTAGCTACTGCATAAATTTGGGACTCTGAATCTTAAGAAATAATTTTATAAATTTTTCTTAAGTATTTTCGAGTTCAAAATTTTTATAGTTCAGCTATTTCGAGTATAGACAGAGTGTTTGAAGATCAGATAGATTTCGAATACAGAGAGTTTCGAGTACAACATCAATTTCAAGTACAAGATTGAGTTTCGAGTACACAAAGTTTCGAATACAGCAAAATCTTTCGAATACACAGTTTCGTGTACATCAGTTTCGTGTACTCGATTTCGATTACATCCAGAATTTTGAGTGTTGTTCACTTCTGGCAGCTTTATTGACTATCATCTACAGGGAAATACAGGGAATTCGTGTACAACACTTAGAAATTTTTCAGACACACAATGGGTATAAAGAATCTGACAAATTTGTCTAATTTGCTCAGTCTTGACAATGAGATCGGCACCGGAACAAAGCCACCAAGGCTCGTGTCAGGAGATAACTTTCAAGACTGGAAATTTCGATTTCAGTCATTTATCAAGTATACCGACCCAAAGCTTTGGAGATCAATTGAAGAAGGTCCCTTTGTACCTTCATTCCAGAGTGAGCTCAATGGTCCTCTCGTTCCAAAGGATCCAGAACTGTATACTGACAATGACATACTCATGATGGAGAAGGATGAAAAGGCATATTCCTCGATCACAATGGCTTTGTCAACAGATGTTGCTCACGGATTCAAGGAACACAAGACTGCTAAGGAACTCTGGAATGCCTTAGTTGAAAGGTTTGAAGGAAATGAGGACATGCGAGAGAGTCGCAAGGACATGCTCAGACAAAGGTTCAACATGTTTAATCATATTAAGGGAGAGTCTCTCGAAGCACAACTCAACAGATTCACTCATCTGATGACTGAGATGACTAGTTCTGGGATTGAGATGACTAAGGGAGAGGTAAACAAGAAGCTACTGAATTCACTACCTTACACTTGGAACTCTAACTGTACAACTATCAAAAGGACCAAGGACATGTACAAGACTTCTTTAAGTGAGCTGATCTCAATCATCAACTCATATGACATGGATGATAAGCAGAGAGCACTGAATCATGCCAGCTCAATGGGCATTGCACCTACTTCTGAAAACTCTGCTCTTCTATCAGCAATTAATCATCAATCATCAGGAATGCATCATTATCAGCCTCCTTCCTCTCATGGAGTTCCTTTTGAGACTGCTTTTCTGTCATCTGGACAACCTGGATCAGTGCCTAAAGTCAATCCAGAAAGTGAAGAGAATCTACTGCTATTTAAGGGATTCATGAATAGCTACAATGCTTTTATTGCAGGAGAATTGGCACCCTCAAATCTCACTCAAGACAATCTAAAGCAGATTAATCCAGCTGATGTTGAAGAAATGGATATCTCATGGCAGATGGCAATGGCTGTGTTCAGAACAAAGAAGTTCATCAAGAAATATGGAAGAAACAGCTTTGGAAACGCTCCGGGAAAGAAGCTTGGCTTTGATAAGTCAAAATTACGATGCTACAACTGTGACCAACCGGGTCACTTTGCCAGGGAATGTAAGCAGCCAAAGGTGGCTAATGAAGGGGGAGAAAAGAAGCTTGAAGAGAAGTCAGGAAATACAGCGGCTGGAGGAAGCGCTAGCACTTCCAAAGCATTGGTGACTCAGGAGACTGACTCCTATGATTGGAGTGATCAAGTGCAGGAACTGGAACTGACTCTGAGTCATGCATTCATGGCTGAGGTGGACGACAAGCAAAAGGAGGTAACTGAAAATCTTTGCTCTACCTCATGCATAAATAAAGTATTTAAGTACAGGGCGCACAATGAATCACTAATCAAAGAATTAAACAAACTTAAATACTTTAACTCAGAATTTCTTAAAAATGAAGGAATTTTTAAAAGGAAACTTGAAGCCGAGGGTCGGGATGTGGCAAGGCTAAAAGAACTTCTAAGTGATAAAGAGTCCAACTATCGAGAAGCTCGACGAAAAATCGGTGAACTCACTGTAGAGTTGGATCAAGTTAAATCTCAACTTTCTAAATCATCAATTAAATGTGAAAGATTTGATTATTCAAGCAAAATTTTAGAAAATATGACATCAATGCGATTTCGGGAAAAGAGGGGTAGTGGAATTGGGTATAGTGAATGTGCACCACCTTTTAACCAAAATTACTCATGCATGCCAAGAATCAGCACATCCATTGATGACTTGGAATTGGATTCTAGTCGTGCTTGTGATTTTCCCACCGAACCAGTTGTGATTACAGCTGACCCTGTTATAACTAATGATTCTGAGGTTTGTGCAGAAAAACTAAGTGTTGCAGGTTTAAAGGAGGAGAAGGTAGAAAGAAGTGCAGAGAGGAGCACAGATTGTTCATCATCTACTAGCAAATCATTTTTTGTTCCAACAATTGATTTTGATAGAAAGTTTGATGAAATTAACATTAATATCAATGATATGCCAAAACATTTTCAGAAAACATTTGCTATAAAATCAACTCTCTCTCCTTTAACAACACAGACTGCACCGGCTCATTCCACAGTTACCAAAGAGGAAAGTTCATTGTTAAATCCTAACTGTGAACCTTATATTCCCACCTCTTTCTCTAGTCAAAGTAACTGTGATGTAAAGCCCTTTGACCCAATTGAATTTCACCAAAAGGTCTGCTGCTATGCATGTGGGAAACCAGGCCACATTGCTAGACACTGTCTGCACCGACCTACTGAATTCTTCTATGGGAAGAATCAGAAGGTCATACCTAAGGCTAAACTAGTTAACAAACATGTGAGGACTGTACCATCCTCCAAGCCTAAGGCGACCTCTCAAAAGGGGACTCAGACTCAGACTCCTTCCACTGCAAAAAGACATAAGAAATCAAACAAAACACGATATGGTTTTCGTAAGCAAAATCAAAGAATTTTCAAAAATAAGATAAAACCAGTTGACCAGGGCAGTGGAAGCATGACAAAACATATTAAGCTCATTTCAGAAAGACCCAAACTCAAACCCAAGGATAGAGTTTCTTCTATTACCAAAACACCTAAATCTGTTATGATTTGGGTACCTATTTCTCATTAATTGAATGTATACTGTGCAGGGAAAGCCAAGCAAACTTAAACACGTTTGGTATGTAGATAGTGGCTGTTCCCGGCATATGACTGGGGATTTCTCTCAGTTGCATGAAGTTACACCATTCAATGGAGGTTATGTATCATTTGCTGGAGACAAGGGAGGAAGGATAAGCATGAAGGGCACGGTCACCAATGGAACTCTTAGTTTTGAAGATGTGTACTATGTTGAAGAGCTCAATCACAGTCTTCTGAGTGTTTCTCAAATCTGTGATAAGAGTTTTTCCACACACTTCACAAACAAAGAATGTCTTATTCTGAAGCCTGGCTTTGTAGTGCCTGAGAAGTGGATTCTGATGAGAACTCCAAGGATAAACAATGCATACATTATCAACATGAGCTCAGATTCGTTTACAGAGAACACTTGCTTGTTTTCTAAGGCATCGGAGCATGATTGTCTGTTGTGGCATCGGAGACTGGGTCATGTGAACCTAAAGAATCTGAACAGACTCGCCAAGGGAGATCACGTCATTGGTCTACCTTCTAAAGATTTCTCCACTATTGAGAAATGTATAGCTTGTGCGAAAGGGAAACAACACAAGAGACCTCACAAGCCAAAATTGTTCAATTCCATCTCTTCAGTTCTTCAACTTCTTCATATGGATCTTTTCGGACCGATTAACGTAATGAGTATCGGGAAAAAGTCATATTGTCTCGTTGTGACAGATGATTATTCCAGATTCACTTGGGTGTTCTTTCTAGCCAAGAAAGATGAAGCTCCAGAGATTTTGAAGAAGTTCATTACCTTGATTGAAAATCAGAAGAATCTAAAGGTCAAGGTGATTAGAACTGATAATGGAACTGAATTTAGAAATCAGACTCTTATAGATTTCTGTGATGAAAAAGGGATAGCTAGGCAATACAGTGCAGCTAGAACGCCTCAGCAAAATGGAGTTGCTGAAAGGAGAAACAGAACGCTTATAGAAGCTGCACGAACGATGTTGTCAGAATCAAAGCTACCAATCTTTTTCTGGGCTGAAGCAGTTAACACTGCGTGCTATGTTCAAAATAGAGCACTTCTGAACAAGCGTCATCATAAGACTCCCTACGAGATTCTATTCAATCAAAAGCCCAAAGTTGGACACTTCAAGTCATTCGGATGCCCTTGTACTCTTCTTCATACAGAGCCTAATCATAAGTTTGATGATAAGGCAGATGAGTGTTACTTCGTGGGCTACTCGTCTGAAAGGGCAGCATACAGAGTTTATAACAAGAAAACTCGGATGATTGTGGAATCATACTACATAGATTGGCAAGAAATGAACTCTACTGATGCTGGTTCTGGTCCAAACTGGCTGTTTGAGTATGACTCCACTTTTAGGCCCTTCAGCACTCCATCTGAGAATGCAGGAGCATCTGAGCAAGCGGATGATTTCTACAAAGGTGATGATGTGGACTATAGAGTTGACTATGTTCCATATGATCCTAATCATTTGACAGTTGATCCTCCTGGCATGTACAATCGTGACCCTCAAGCTCAGCCGACCCCTGTACAAGAAGTTCTCCCATCAGAACCTGACACTTCTCAGTCTGTTCAACCACTTCCAGAAGCGGATCAAGCCTCATCCTCTTCCCACCAGACCTTTGATAATCCACTCTTCTCAGATAGCATTCCTGAGGAACATTGTGTGGATCCTGGAGCTAAAGCAAGTGAAACTGCTCCTATTGACCACATTTCCTCTTCAAGTGAAGAACAAGTCAATAACATCAGCAACCTGCTAGATAATCTGGCTGTAGAAGAAGTGCCAACACTTGGTATAAACAAGAATCATCCAGTGGAGAATATTATTGGACCACTCTCAGAAGGCGTTCTTACTCGAAGCAAATCCATTACAGTTCAGAACGCGTTGCCTGAAGAGACACTCACTCGAAGTCAATCAGGTCCTATTAACTCTTGTTTATATTCTTGTTTTATTTCACAGGTTGAACCCAAGAATGTCAAAATGGCTCTAAAGGAGTCCAGCTGGGTTGAGGCAATGCAAGAAGAGTTGATGCAGTTTCAGAAGCTCAAGGTTTGGAATCTGGTTCCTCTACCCAAGGGAAAATTGCCTATAGGAACCAGATGGGTTTTCAGAAACAAGAGAGATGATTCTGGTGTAATTATCAGAAACAAAGCCAGACTGCTAGTTCAAGGATTTTATCAGCAAGAGGGGATAGATTATGAAGAAGTCTTTGCACCGGTTGCGAGACTTGAGGCCATACGGATTTTCTTGGCTTATGCCTCCTATATGAATTTTACGGTATATCAGATGGATGTGAAAACAGCTTTCTTATACGAAAAGGTAAAGGAGGAAATATATGTGTGCCAACCCCCTGGTTTTGAAGATTCTCAGTATCCAGAGCATGTCTACAAGTTAGACAAAGCTCTTTACGGCCTTCATCAAGCACCGCGAGCATGGTATGCTACGCTTACTGATTACCTACTCGCAAATGGATATACTCGTGGAGCTATTGATCAGACCTTGTTCGTCCGCAAAGATAAGAATGATTTAATTCTCGTTCAAATCTATGTGGATGACATCATATTTGGCTCCACCAGCTCAGCGTTGTGCAAGGAATTTGAAGGGGTAATGAAGAAGAAATTGGAGATGAGCGCGATGGGAGAAATGACCTTCTTTCTGGGTCTGCAGGTAAAGCAAGATTGTAAGGGTGTGCTTATTCACCAAGGAAAATACGTCACAGACATTTTGAACAAATTCAAAATGACGGAGTCAAAGCCGGCATCCACTCCCATGGCTGCACGTCCTATCCTGACTTCGGATTTGGAAGGTGAAGATGTTGATCAGCATCTCTATCGCTCGATGATTGGTTCTCTGATGTATCTGACTGCTAGTCGTCCAGACATTATGTTTTCAGTATGTCAGTGTGCCAGATATCAGGCAAATCCGAAGGCATCTCACCTCATAGCTGTCAAGAGAATCTTTCGGTACCTAGTCGGGAAACCTAAGCTCGGACTTTGGTATCCAAAGAACTCTGAGTTTCAATTATTTGTATACTCAGACAGTGACTTTGGTGGATGTAACCTGGATAGGAAGTCAACCACGGGTGGGTGTCAGTACCTGGGAGATCGTCTTGTTTCATGGCAATGCAAGAAGCAGACCACCGTATCCACATCCACTGCAGAAGCTGAATATGTTGCTGCTTCCAGTTGCTGCTCTCAGGTTATCTGGATGCAACAACAACTTCTCGATTACGGTTTGAACTTTCTTGACTCTCCTATTTATTGTGACAATGAAGCAGCCCTACAGATCGTCAAGAATCCGTTACAACATTCCAAAACTAAACATGTTGACATCCGGATTCACTTCATCCGTGACTGTTTCGAACGAAAGCTGATTCATCTTGAAAAGGTCCACACTGATGACAATCTAGCGGACCTTTTCACAAAACCATTCGATACAGCACGCTTCCATCACCTGCTTGCCTCTCTCAAATTAATAAGCTTTAATTAAAAGCATTTTTGTAAATACATTAAAATTTGTGTCCTCCCATAGTCACAAATTTAGGGGGAGAAAATTTACAAAAACAACAAAAAGATTTTTCATTCTTTGAGTCAGAAAATTTACAAAAACAACAAAAAGATTTTTGGTTGGTTTTTTTTTTTGAGTCAGTCTAAGATAATCTATAAGTTTAGGGGGAGTTAAGTTTTGGAATCTTAAGAAAAGGAGATGTTTTCTCTAGCTATTCAAAGAAAATTACAAAAACATTTTTAAATTTTAACTTTACAAAAACTTAAGAAAATACAAAAAGATTTTATTTGGACAAGCAAAGTGAATCGATCAAATTGGGAAGTGAAATAATCTCTAAAGATCAAAATTTCACTTATTATGATTTCAAAAGAAATCACAACCTTGAATATCTATTCTATGCTAAGAAGTTGAAATGTGTTTTTCAAAACTTAAATAATCAGACTTGATCAAACTTAAAATACATATAAATAAATAAATAAGTGTGAAATTGTGATCATTAGATAACTAGAAACGTGTGACAACTATTTGACTTCTTGTTTAAATCCTTGAATCAAAACAAGATTGTGTTTCCATAAACTTGAAATTGTGTTTGAAAAACTCGGGTATTTTCCATGTTTTGTGCAAACAAAGAGCGGGAAATACCTACTGAAGCATTATATGTTTTGCGTAAGCAAAGAACTGGATGTGTGACGTTAAGGCCAATGTGTCTGCAGATCAGAAAATAAAAGATGCCAATGAGCACAAGATGATAGAACCCCTTCTTGTTCTTGATTCTAAACCTACTAGATCTGTTCTTTTCTTTTCTTTTCTCATCTTAAAACTCTGTCAAAATAATTTGAAGTTCGTTGAAACACAATCAAAGTTTGAAACAAAGGATTTAACAAGACTGATAGGTTGCATATTAATCTAGTCTTACAATCTAATTGATCACAAATTTCCCAAAAGATATTTTCAGAAAAACTTGATCATATAACTGATCTTTAAGAGATGGAATAACAAGTGGAAATAATTGGTAGGGAATAGCTATTTAAAGGTTGTGCTTCTTTAAGAAATTATCTAACATAGTTAAAATTTTGATAACAGATTTGATCCCACAAATTTGAACCGACTAAACTTTAAAACTTGTTCAAAATTTCATTTTATTTTATTTCATTTTATTTTATTTTATTTTATTTTATTTTATTTTATTTTAGAAAAGTTAGAATTTTTAAAATCAAAGTATGTAAATAAATAAATAAGTATATGTACTCGAAATCGAGTACACGAAAATTGCATACTCGAAATTCTTCCTATAAATAGTCCAATAGCATTAAGTTTCGAGTACCATTTATTTCGTGTACACAGCTTTCACTTCGAGTACAAAATCTTTCTTTCTTAGGCGATCTCAACCTTTAGACCCGATTTCAAAATTCTGCTCCGGCTATCCTATAGATCATCATTAGGCGACCCTAGGTATAGAGTTTTATCAAATTTTGACCGTGGATTCGAAAGTTATGGTCAAAAATGATTTTCGAATACGCAAATTTCGTGTACGAGAGGTTTTTGGTCAAATTGACCAAGAAATGCTTAAAATTGAAATGTGATTCGTGAATATGTTGGTCGCCTTTCAATTCCGAGTATATTGAATCGGTTTAGAAGTTCTAAGGAGCCAAAATGATAAACTTCTCTAAGGATTTTGAGTACACGAAATTTCTCAACTTCATGTACACGAATATTTCGTGTACAGACTACATTTCGTGTACAGAATGAACTTCGTGTACAGATCACATTTCGTGTACTCAACTCAGTTCGTGTACACAACACACTTCGTGTACAAAACTTACTTCGTGTACTCGATCTGTTTCGTGTACACCTGTTGCTCCGAGGAGATTGCTTCAACACTTAGAAAATTTTTACAAATTTTGAAATTTTCGAGTATTGCTTCTTTAACACTTCATCTAACTTAATCAGTTTTCTGTTTCAGATGGCTGAATTACGGTTCGTACATGATCATAACATGACTGCATTTCTTGGGGAACCGCCAGCCAAGCACTCCGAGTTCAAAAGCATGATTGAAGGGCTGATTTTGTCGCCAGTTAACTATGCTATTATGGAGTATCCCCTGATTGTTACATCTTTTGTTCGAGACTTCTGGAGCTCAGTAGAGGAGAGTATTGATGCGGATGGAAACATCAGTATTGTCGGAAAGATCCAGGGTCACTCCATCACTATTTCAGAGCAAATTATTAGAGATTGCCTGCAGTTCGGAGACAAAGAATCTGATCCTGTTGAGCTAGATCAAGAGCTGGTAAACAAAACTGTTTATCAGATGGGACATGAAGGCGCTTACCCACCCACCGAGAAGAAACTACTGCATCCGTATTGGAGATATCTTGCCCACGTGGTGACACAGTGTCTTTCTGGACGAAAAGGGGGATATGATGTGCTCAACCAGACACTTAGCTCTTGTATGGTGGCCCTAGCACTTGGAGAAGACTTCAACTTCTCAAGGATGATTTTTCAGGATATGCACGCGAACATCAAAGGCAAGAGGAAAGAGAGATTCCTGGCCTTTCCTAGATTCATTCAGATTATCCTGGATAAAAGATATCCGAACCTGCAACGCACATTTGGTTCACTGGAAGTTAAAAGGATGCGAGACGATATCTTCGGCTACATGAAGATGAACAAACGTGGAAAGAAACAATACATTGGTCAAAGGCCCCTAATCAAGTTTGGAAGATTTGTGGGAGAGGGTGTAGATGAAGACATGCCTGGAACCCCAGTGGCAATAGTTGCCGAGGAGCATGATACTCATGCTACAGGCTCAAGTGTTAAAGCTAGTAAAGCTGCTGCTGCTAATGATTCTTCATCTTCTTCAAGCGAAGATTTTGTTCCTGAAAAGCCACCAACCAGACAGGAACGAGAAGAAGCTCAAGATACGGATTACACTCCAACTCCTGAGTCTTCGCCAAAGAAGAAGAGGCAAAAGACAATGGCTAAGAGAACCAGAGATCCTCGACTTCAAAAGATGTTCTCAAGTTTATCTTTCTCTTCAGCTGCTGCTGTCATGACACAGGCACCCGTTAAACCCACTCCCGTCACCAAACCACCATCACCACCTCCCGTCACCAAACCACCATCACCACCTCATGTAACATTACCACCATCACCACCTCATGTCACATTACCACCATCACCACCTCATGTCACATTACCACCTTCACCACCTCATGTCACAAAACCACCTTCACCACCGCTTGTCACTCAACCACCTCCACCGCCTAAACCTTCTCAACCCATTAAGCCACAACAACCTAAACCTGCATCCAAACCTTCAAAAACCAAACTCATCATCCGAGTTCCCTCCACACGTCCATCAGTCACCATTCAGCCTAAAGCCAAATCACCTACACCACAATCCGGAAGCGGCAAAGGAAAATCTCCTTTGCGTTCCGATTCACCTTACGAACCTCCACAGGTGCCTGTGGATCTCATTGGACTTCAGGAGCGAGTCTATCAGTTAGAGAAAGATGCGGAGATAAAAGACAAAATGATCATGAACCTGCGTGAAGGGAAGATCAAAATATGTTCTCATCTGAACAAGTGCAGAGGAAAGGTCAAGGCGCATGAGAAATTCATCAGAATTCTTTTGTTAGAGAACCACAAGATGCAGAGGGATATCAAACGACTCAAAGGAGAAGAAGTCTCCGAGTCTGAAGATGAAGTCATGGATGTAAGTGATGACAGTGACGACAGTGATGATGATGATAATGATGGAAATGATTAACAAGCTCAAAAGAAAGACAAAGATGAAAAGAAGGACAAGGATGATAAAGACGACCAAGGCGACAAAGATGATAAAGATGGAGATGAAAAAGATAAAGACCAAGGTCCTCCTGATGACAAAGATCAGGGTGGAGACTCTGGGAATCCATCATCTTCCGAAAAGCCTTCTGGTCTGTATGATGATCTATTTGGAGACATTCCAGATGACATCCTTTTTGGCGATTGTGTACAGCCCGACGAGACTGGATCCAGACTTGACAGCATTTTTGATGATCTTCCAGATACTTTTGATTTTGGATCTCCGAGTGATGCGAAGAACGATCAAGCCAAATCTTCTGCAGGGGCATCTGTAGAAGAAGAACCAGAAAACATCATCCTTGGCAACGTTTCTTCAGACCCCTATATTGATTATTTGTATGCCCACAAATACATCGATGCATTGGGAAAAGAGGTCACTTCACTGAATGAAGTGATAGATAGCTGGTTTGATCGCAAGAAAGACTGGACGCCAGCTCCTCCTGTAGATAAGGAAGCATGGTTCAAAGAAATGGGAGATCAACATCCTGAGCATACATTCATTTCTGATGACCGAAACCTTTTTGCAGTTCGCAATGATAGATCAAATATATGCTGCTGGATGTATGACAAACCGAGAGACATCTACTTGGTGAAACGGATGAGCGGAAAAGTCGAGTTCTACAAAAAACCAAGAGATTTTTGTTCACTGCCTAAGGTCGACATCAGAAGTATGGACAAGGCTATGTTCTTTAACCCGTCTAAGGATTCACAGGCTGATCTATTCGCGAAGTTTGTTAAAGATCAATGTGAGAAGAACTTTCCTGTGATGCGCACAGCTAAAGGACGACGATTTGTTTCTTCATGCATCATAGATCCTAAGACGCGGAAGCCTTGGGTGTACTACAAGTACCCTCCTCCCCACGTAGTGCAGGCAGTGCCCGTCTCACCCAGAGTTCCTGATAACTCTTTGGCTAAATTTCTATCTTGGTATTTTGATGATCTGAACCTTGCTGCAGTCATCCTTAGGAATATGGACGATATTGATGACATCGACATGATTCTTGACCCTATGGATCTTCTGAAGTATGGTAAGGATGACATGATGAAGCTGCACAACTCTCCTATACGAGTACATTCTGGAAATGATGAGCTGGCTAAGCCATTTACACGAGTTGTTGCTTATGCCATGAAGCTGAAGCTGTATGCTGGAGCAGGGCCACACAGTGTTATTCTTCCTATCGGATGACTTCGCCAGTCTAGGGGGAGTTTGTAGAGCCCGCCAAACGATGAAGACTGACAAAGTCAACCCGGAAGAGTCAAAGTTTTTGGAAGTTTTTGGATAATTTCGTGTACAGCTTTTCGAGTACACGAAGTTATCGTGTACTCGAACCTTTTGTATCTAGATTTCGTGTACACCTAGGCCTAGTATAAATAGACGTATTTTGTACAGGTTTAGGTTGGGATCCCGAGGCATACGCTCTCTAGACGTATTGAGGCGCTTGTATTCGAAGTTTTGCAATATTTATAAAGTTTGCATTTTTCTACTTGCTTTCTTGTTTCTAACTTGGATTCCGCACTTGTTAGAGATCAATGATGATGTTTACAGAGATAAAGTTTGGATCTTGATCAGTTTGAGGACCTACAACCACTATATGATTTTGAAACATAATTCAGTCACAAATTTGATATTCAAAATGTAGCATTTGCGGAAGCGTTATAAAATCCATGACAAAAACATAATAATGTCCATGCTTGCTTGTACTTGTGTCTTAACGTCCTGAGAATACATGTAAGTATAGTCAGCACAAGGTTGGTGTGTACACAGGTTTGTATAAGTAATGATAAATGTTTGCACAAACTGTTTGTAAGTAAAGTTACAAATTATATAAATCACAAGTTGTATAGTTAATGATAGTTAGTCATATGTACTATTTCTACAAGTGGTTGACACCGAAGCTGACTGTTAACTGTTAATTGCTTTTCGATTATTGTCTAACACAATCAATAGTAATGTTTTATTTGGCGAGTTAAACACTTGCGTAGATCCACCATATACCAAGTAAGGTTTGTCAAACCCAATAGATCTGTCTTCAACTACCAATCTTTGCACTAAAGCAAACTGAACGGTTCGATATGTAAGGACTTACAGTGTTATGTTCTCACTTATAGTAGATAGCTAACTCATGCAAGTTATATGTATCCAAAAGCATTTGTTGTCACACCCCTGCGCCGCGTGCGGAATCCACGGCGCGGTGACGTATGAACTGTTGAATCATGCACAAGTATTGAATAAGAACAACCACAATGGATTACTAAGTTACATAATGTTTAGACTGCTGTTTAGTTACAGACAATCTATCTACCAAAAGAATGACAACTACAGACCCAAAATATAGTTACAAAATAAGACTTCAAACAAGACAATTAAACATTTAGGATTTAGCGTGTTTCTAATCTATCCTAGCATGTTTCTTCATCTTGTTCTATCTTAGAATGGTCTCCTTAGTTGTCCCTGAGAAAGCCTTAAACCTGATTACCTGAAACACGTGAAAAGTAACTGTCAACTACAGAAGTAGTTGGTGAGAACAATAGGTTTAACATTGATAAACATGAATATGTGACATAAGGCATAGGTATGTTAAAGTACTAAATGATTCACATGGATGAGCTGTAACCCAAACTAACATCAAGTAAGAAAATGAGTGTAAACAGTCCAATCACTGTTTGCACAAGAGCCAACATATAATATCAAGTCCCAAACTACGTTTGGAGTTAGATAATATATCAGTAATTTTGAAAACCATAATGACACCAGACCTACAGTTAGCTTTTAAAACAAATTTAAAAGCTAACTCCATCCTGGATAAGGACCAATGTGTCCACTTTCCCTTGTTGTGATCACCCAGTACTAACGCTAATGAATATGATACTTGATGAGTTTACAAGTTTGTTTACAACAATAGACACCATGTTTATGAACCTTACTTTAAACTAGCGTGTTAATGCCTTATTTGATAACATGAAGTGAAAACCTTGATTTAATCCCATGAATTAAATCCTTTGTTTTGAATACCATGAAATGAATCTCTTGTTTTGAATACCATGAAATGAATTTCCTTGATTTGAATACCATGAATGAATCTCTTGATTTGAATACCATGAAATGAATTTCCTTGATTTGAATACCATGAATGAATCTCTTGATTTGAATACCATGAATTGGTGACCTTGTATAATAACAAGGTTTATAACAAACGAGTTTATAAAATCCATTATTTAAAAGTGTTTATCATTTGTAAAAGAAAAACATTTGAGTAAATCTGTTCTAAAACAGTTCAAATAACCTTTATAAAACCTTTTTAATCAAAAGAGTTTATAGTTGATAAAATCCTTTAAAACTGTTGATAAATTCCTTGAAATAGTTGATGAATCCCTTGGATTTGTAAAATGAACCTGAAACGTTTATAAGAATACACACATCTTGTATAACGAAATACGATTTTCAATTATATGATTTGATCACGTGTTCCACCCCAAAACAGTTATAAAACAGCAAAAGAGGGGCTAATGTTCTCACCTGTCTGAAGTAGACTCTGAACTATAACAAATAGCAAGTAGCAAACAGGACTTCTAACTGGTTCCTATATCATTGTAATCATACATAAAATATAAGATTTATAGTTGTATAGACTTTGATTCAATGATTGAAGTGTGTTCTCTTGAACTTGATTAACTCTTGATTACTTGGTCTCATGGTTATGATTGGTGTGTAAACTTGAAAGTTATGATTTGAGTCACTTGATTGATCATGGATCCATGAAAAGAATGTAAAATGTTCTCTTGTACACCAACTTGTTTGCACAACATCACATGAGTTTAAGAATTTGATAAATCGTTGATTAACATATATTGTGAAAAGATGTTCCATTTTTTTTAAGTCTTTGTGATTGTGATTTGATCTCATAATTAAGTTAGGTTATAACCTTAGTCAATTAAGATTAAATCATAATTTCCCTTGAGTTGTGGGCCACACTATGGGCCTTAAGCCCATAATTATGATAATAGGCTTAAATAGAGGTTCATGGGCCTCTTAGGTTACAAGGGCCAATTGAAATGATATTGGGCCAAGTGGATGTGGTGTTGGTCCAACCACATGTATTTAGGCCTTGTATCACACCAACGATAATATTGAACCAATTAGGATCAAAATGGGCCGTATGGGCTTGGATTTAACCTATGGGCCGGTTACTAATAAGGTTGGGCCGTGTGAAACTGGATTGGGCCGCGTTAAGTTTGGGCTGCCAACATAGGCAGCGAACCTTTAAATTTCAGATACTTAGGTTCGCAGGTCATGTGATCCCACCAGGGTTCGGCCAAGTACCCAACAAGGTTCAGCCCCATACTATGCATGTAAGTTTCGTAGACATCATCAGGTCGAAGGGTTCGGCTTGCATAAAACTTGATGAAAGTTCATGCATGGCGATTAAGGTTCGTGAGGCTAGAATGAAATAGGGTTCGTCTCTTATGGTTCGGCCAAAGGTGATGAGAGGTTCGCTGGACATCGATTGGTTCGCCAAGTTGAGCAACGAACCATGTAGGGTTCGTCTGGGTTAGCTTCTGTATGAAGGCTCGGCTGGGAAGCAGATGATGGTTCGTGAGATCCTCTCAAGGTTCGACTGAAGATGAACGAACCATGTAGGTTCGGGGATCTCCATTAGGGTTCGGCAGGGTTCGGCCCTTTACACAGCCGCGAACCTGTCGATCTTCATCAACATCATCATCAAATCTCTGGTTCCTGATCCCTATCTAGGTTAATCTAGCATCACGAAGGGTTGTTATAGATGCGAAACTGAAAATGAAGGGCTAGAACCGGCTAGTTGTCGGATTTTCAACAAACACACATAGAAAACCCTATTTTCGTGATTATTCAAGCATCAATACCTCGAGATTCCGTGGATAAACCTTCTGATCCTTTGTACTTCTGTGTAGAGGATGTTGAGAGCTACACGTGGACACCAAAAACACCGAATTCCGTTGAGAAACGAGCGAGTTACGAACGTTTAAAGTGAGTTTTCTATAGAGAGAGAGAGTAGACGAAAATTGTAGAGAGAGAGTGGGTTGTTGGTGACATAAATGAGGAATTAAACCTTGTTCATGGCTTTTATAGCCCGTGTGATATTCGGGTCCGTTTCGGTCGCTCAGTTCGCGTTTCCAAAACGTAACGCGTATTTTACGCGGCTTTTAATTAAAATAAGTGTTAAGCTCATCAAAATAATGAGTTTCAAAATTGTAAAAATATAAAATAATTATTTTAACTATTTTTACTCTTCGTGCGTTGTCAGATCGTTAAACACATACAATTACGTGTATACCCGCAATCGCGTACGTTTTCCGATCGTATTAATTATTTAAAGTTGTTTAATCATAATTATAAGTTCAACATTCGTATCATTATGGATCGTCACCCATAACTATACTCAGTCTCGCTTACGTATTACGATTCTTGTTGAATTAATTAATTGTCATAATATTCGTCTCAACACTACGCACTAACACTATCCTGTTACACCGAACGCAGTATATATATAGGGCTCACTCTCGCTGCCCACCACTGTTTCGATATAACACGATACTGTTCTTGCCTAGTGAACTCGACTGTAAATAAATAATACATACTTGTTCCTAAATAAATAAGATCCTGTAACACACAAACACATTATGAACACATGAATCACATTGATTAACTGAACATGGACACACACCGTTCTAACACTGTTTACGACTACCATGACTAAATGTACAAATGTTACAGTCTCCCCTAGTTAAGGGAATTTCGTCCCGAAATTAACTAGCCGAAGATACTGTAAAAAGATGAGGGTACTTAAGCTTCATCTGGTCTTCACGTTCCCAGGTCAACTCAGCACCGCTTTTGCCCTCCCATCGTACCTTTACGATCGGGATACGACTGCGTTTAAGTTTCTTGACTCCATGATCCATGATTTCAACCGGACGTTCTATGAACTGCATGTTGTTTTGAATCTGTATGTCTTCCAGTGGAATCTGGACATCATGATCCGCCAAGCATTTCTTAAGATTTGATACATGAAAAGTATCATGAACAATTGCTTAGCTCCACTGGAAGTTTGAGTTTGTAGGCTACGGGACCAATCCGTTCCAGGATCTCAAAAGGTCCAACGTACCTTGGTGCAAGTTTCCCTTTCTTCCCGAATCGGACAACGCCTTTCCAGGGAGAAACCTTGAGTAAGACTCGGTCACCGACTTGAAACTCAAGCGGTTTCCGACGCCGTTCAGCATAACTCTTCTGCCGATCTCGTGCGGCCTTAAGCCGTGATTGGATGATTGTGATTTTATCTGATGTTTCCTGAATGAGTTCTGGTCCTACGACCTGTGAGTCACCAACCTCGGTCCAGCAGACCGGTGATCGGCACTTTCTACCATACAACGCTTCGAATGGTGCACATTGAATGCTTGTATGATAGCTATTGTTATATGAAAACTCAATGAGTGGGAGATGAGTGTCCCAACTTCCACCGAAGTCAATGACACAAGAACGAAGCATGTCCTCGAGTGTTTGGATAGTCCTTTCACTTTGACCGTCAGTTTGGGGATGATACGCCGTGCTAAGATTAACACGAGTTCCCAAAGCCTTTTGCAATGATTGCCAAAAGCGAGAAGTGAAACGACTATCACGATCAGATATGATTGATGTAGGTGTACCGTGACGTGCAATGATTTCGTTGATGTATAGAGTGGATAGCTTCTCCATTTTATAATCCTCTCGGATTGGGAGAAAATGAGCAGATTTGGTGAGTCGATCAACGATCACCCAAATTGAATCGAAACCTCGCGGAGTTCTCGGCAACTTGGTTATGAAATCCATGGAAATTTGTTCCCATTTCCATTGAGGAATTTCAGGTTGCTGCAGAAGTCCCGAAGGTTTTTGATGTTCTGCTTTGACCTTTGAACATGTAAGACATTTTCCCACGTACAGTGCTATGTCTTTCTTCATTCCCGGCCACCAGTAAGAAGTACGCAAGTCTTGGTACATCTTATCTGCTCCAGGATGAACTGAGTATCGCGACTTATGAGCCTCATCACAGATGAGTGTGCGCAATTCTTCAGACTTTGGAATCCAAATGCGGCCGTTGAGATATAACACTCCATCTGATCGAGGTTCTAGTTTCTTCTCAATGCCACAATCTAAGCCTGTCTTGAGTTGATCGTCCGTTACTACTTGTTGTTGTGCAATATGAATCAAGTCTTTCAAGTTTGGTTGTGTGTTGATCTCCATGGCTCTGACACGAATTGGCTTGACTGGTTCCTTACCACTAAGAGCATCCGCCACCACATTGGCTTTACCCGGATGGTAACGAATCTCACAATCGTAATCAGTTAGAAGCTCAACCCAACGCCGTTGTCTCATGTTGAGTTCTTTCTGATTAAGGATGTGTTGCAGGCTCTTGTGGTCTGTATAGATGACACATTTAGTACCATACAGGTAGTGTCTCCAAATCTTCAATGCAAAAACCACAGCCCCTAACTCAAGGTCATGAGTAGTATAATTCTTTTCGTGAACCTTAAGTTGTCTTGAAGCATACGCAATGACATTGTCTCGTTTCATAAGTACACAACCGAGACCAAGGTTTGAAGCATCACTGTAGACAATGAAATCATCACTGCCTTCTGGAAGACTAAGAATAGGGGAGTTGCATAACTTCTGTTTAAGAAGTTGAAATGCATCTTCTTGTTTCTATCCCCATATAAAGGCTTGACTTTTCTGAGTCAAGGTGGTAAGTGGCAAGGCAATCTTAGAGAAATTTGCAATGAATCTCCTGTAATCCCGCCAGACCCAGAAATGAACGAATCTCTGTTGGAGTAGACGGGGTAGTCCAGTTCTTAATCTCCTCAATCTTTGCTGTATCTACATGTATTCCATCCCTGTTTATGACATGTCCTAAGAAGTGAACCTCCTTTAACCAAAATTCACATTTTGAGAATTTAGCATAAAGTTGTTCCTCCCTTAGTAGTTCTAAGACTTTCTTCAAATGACCCTCATGCTCTTGTTCCGACTTTGAATAGATCAGTATATCATCAATGAAGACAATCACAAACTGATCCAAGTACGGTCTGCAGACTCGATTCATCAAGTCCATGAACACTGCAGGTGCATTGGTCAGCCCAAATGGCATAACCACAAACTCATAGTGTCCATATCGAGTCCTAAACGCAGTCTTTGGTATATCCTCATCATTTACTCGTAATTGATGATACCCGGATCGTAAGCCAATTTTAGAGAAGCAAGTAGCTCCCTGTAATTGATCAAACAAATCATCGATCCTGGGCAGAGGATATCTATTCTTGATGGTCAACTTGTTTAACTCACGATAGTCGATGCACATACGAAACGAACCGTCTTTCTTCTTGACAAAGAGAACCGGAGCTCCCCAACGAGAGAAACTCGGTCTTATGAAACCTTTGTCTAAAAGTTCTTGAAGTTGACTAGACAGTTCTTGCATCTCAGATGGTGCTAATCGATACGGTGACTTCGCCACTGGATTTACTCCAGGAATGAGATCGATTCTAAACTCCACTTGCCGGATTGGTGGTAATCCAGTCAAGTCTTCTGGAAACACGTCAGGATAATCTCTGATGACTGGAACGTCTCCGACTACTTTCTTTTCAGGTTTCTTCTCTACCACGTGAGCCAAGAATGCGTAGTATTTCTTTCTCAAGTACTTCCTTGCCTTGATGCACGACACGATCTTCAATCCGCGGCAGGGTTTCTCACCATAGATTCTCATCGTTTCGCCGGACGGTAAGGGAATTCGAATGAGTTTCTCGGAGCATACTATTTCGGCATTGTTTTTAGACAACCAATCCATTCCTATCACAACTTCGAAGCTTCCGAGTGTCATAGGAATGAGATCGATGAGAAAAGAATGGTCGTTTAATCTTAATTCACAACCATGTATTATAGAATCTACGTGTATGGTGTTACCATCAGCTACTTCTACGGTATAGGGATCAGTAAGCATAGATGGTTCTATGTTAAGCAAAGAAGCAGTATGGGCAGAGATAAAGCTTTTATCAGCACCAGTATCAAATATGATAGAAACGTAATGATCATTAAGGAGAAATGTACCCGTGACAACTGCTGGCTCCTCGCGTGCTTCAGCAGCTCCGATAACAAAGGCACGAGCAGTAGCAGTAGGGTTGTTGAGTTTTGGACACTGATTTCTGAAGTGTCCTTCTGCCCCACAGTTATAACAGGCCCTTCCACCTGTAGTAGTAGTGGTAGCAGTTGTAGCAGTAGCAAGATGAGCAGATCGACAAGTAGCTGCTAAGTGTCCCATTCGCCCACACTTAAGACACTATTTGCATGGAGTGGCGGGTAGATGATGATATTGGAATTTGGTGCACAGTGGGAATAGGCCAGTATAGGTCTTCCTGGTATTAGCAGGTTGTGGCATAGCAGTAATAGGTGTGGCATGAGTAGGTGTAACTGCAGTCAGGGCTGCAAAGTTCTTGATTGTCTTTTGCTTCTTCTTCTTGGGATGTTGTTTTTCAGGCTTCTTGCCTTCATCAATCTGTGCTCTCTTATACCCTTTTCGGGTGAGCACTCCAGACTTAACGTATTCTTCGGTAAGGCTAGCTCCAAGATGAATCGCTGCCTCCAGAGTAGTGGGGTTATTTCCCATCACAGTTCCCCTGACAACTAGAGGTAAGCCTTCAATATATTTCTCTATCCTGCGGGATAGAGGAGTAACCAAGTGTGGAACCAAAATTCACAACTCATGGAAACGAGTGGTATACTTGGCGTTTTCACCACTATCTTGCACCAGATTCCACACCTCCACCTCCAGTTTCTTCAGCTCGTGACGTGGACAAAACTTCTCCACAAGTAAGTTCTTGAAACCGTCCCACGGTAAAGCTAAAGCAACTTCGCGTCCTCTGGTTTTCTTCTCAGAATTCCGCCAGGTGAGTGCGCCTTTGTGAAAAGCGCTTGAGTCCATTTTGACCTTCAGGTTCTCAGGACATCCTGTGAAATCAAGAATATCCTCGATGCTCTCTAACCACTGTAGTAGCCCAGTAGCTCCTTCGGTACCAGCGTACTTAGGAGGCTTAGCATCATTGAACTGCTTGAAAGTGAAGTTAGCAGTTCCAATAGTTGTAGCATTTGAGTTATGTGCTGAATCACTAGTACTTCCCCGAAGATTCTGGGTAATATCAGTGACCATGCCCGGAATGACATCTCTCATGTGTATAGCGATGGCTCGGGCAATCTTGTTGATCTCATCGTCGTTGCCACTTGTGGAACCCCTTCCGTTAGGATCACGTCGGGGAGGCATTCTACGAATAGAAGCCACAAGTGGGTCAGTAATGAGAAAGGATACAATTGAATGTGCATGATAAAGTTAGTAATATATCCATACTACTAATATTATCCTTCAATTGTAATATGATCCAGTACGCGTATAAGTTATCAACTTATTTGCATACTTATCATGTGAATATGTACAATGTTCCATGATCTCACTCCACCAAACCTACACACTGACACTTTCCCGATACACCGAAGATAGCTTATATATAGGGCATACGAAAGGGTCAAGCAAACTGCCAGCCCAGACGCCATCCCACCACCGCTTCGATATACCACGATCATGTCCTTGCTAGCATTTGGCAACATGTTTGTACTGATTTCCAAGTGTGTTCCATTGATTAAAAATCCCATGATCTTTGATCAACTTGAACTATGATTGAATCCATGATTGAATTATGATTGTGTTATGTGTGCACCTACTAACAGTTGTTAACATGTAGAACTAAATCATACGTATGCTCTACACTTTCCCGTTAACCTACGTTAGTAAGTACTAGTCATGTAATCACTTAAGAATTTCACTTAAGGTTTACATTGAAAGAATGTTCACAACTTGATCGATTTACCATAATGTTTGGTTCAACCAAGTTTGAATTTGCACTATGATTTGATTCACCAATGATTGTATCTCATGTGTTTGTCTAATGTCCAATGATCCAGTTGCTCCCGAATCTTCACTTCAAACACGAACGCCGGATTCCCCCTGACATACCGAAATAAGCTAATATATAGGGTAAGCTCTCACCGACCCACCACTTACCTCAGCACGTCAGCGTTAATCCGCCGTTTGTATTTGGAGCTAAGATTCCAACTCTTGATTGATTATGACGGTTTCATGATTTCCTCTTGTTCCTTGATTATGATTTATGAATGCGTAAACCATGGTTCTTAATTTACTAGAAATTAAAACCTTAGGTTTCTGTATATGTGTCCTAGGTTGATTTAACCTAGGTTCCCAATACTTACAGTATTGGGTTTGATGATCCCCATGTGTGAACATCAACTAAAGAATACTGTTACATAGATTCTAAGTTATAAAGTTCCTATGATAATGAACACCTGATAATGATAACATGACAAGGATTTCAAATCAAGATTCTAAATTAATAGATCTTGACCTCTGAATTCCTATGATAAACATGACAAGGATTTTAGATCAAAGATACTAAGAATACAGATCCTTGCCTCTAAATTCCTATAATGAACACTGATTGAGAATTCCAGATCAAGGATATTAAGAATACAGATCCTTGCCTCTGGAATCCTTTAATGATCTCTGTGTGAGAATTTCAGATCAAGGATACAAAGAATACAGATCCTTGCCTTTGAAATACATAAATGAATATGTGTGAGAAATTTAATTCGGTTTCTAAAATTAAAGAATTCCGATTCAAATTCCTTGACTCAATATCTAATCTTAGAAAAATATCCCTAAGATCTTTCAAGCTTAATGTAGACTTAATGCTCACTTAAGTTACTTAGATCCTAAGTATCCTCAAGCCTATAGCACTTAGTCCTATTGGGTAGCTTAGGTTATAGTCTAGGTCATTAAACATTGGGTTTTTCCTAGTTCTCTACAACCTTGGCTCTGATACCAACCTGTCACACCCCTGCGCCGCATGCGGAATCCACGGCGCGGTGACGTATGAACAGTTGAATCATGCACAAGTATTGAATAAGAACAACCACAATGGATTACTAAGTTACATAATGTTTAGACAACTGTTTAGTTACAGACAATCTATCTACCAAAAGAATGACAACTACAGACCCAAAATATAGTTACAAAATAAGACTTCAAACAAGACAATTAAACCTTTAGGATTTAGTGTGTTTCTAATCCATCCTAGCATGTTTCTTCATCTTGTTCTATCTTAGAATAGTCTCCTTAGTTGTCCCTGAGAAAGCCTTAAACCTGATTACCTGAAACACGTGAAAAGTAACTGTCAACTACAGAAGTAGTTGGTGAGAACAATAGGTTTAACATTGATAAACATGAATATGTGACATAAGGAATAAGTATGTTAAAGTACTAAATGATTCACATGGATGAGCTGTAACCCAAACTAACATCAAGTAAGAAAATGAGTGTAAACAGTCCAATCACTGTTTGCACAAGAGCCAACATATAATATCAAGTCCCAAACTACGTTTGGAGTTAGATAATATATCAGCAATTTTGAAAACTATAATGACACCAGACCTACAGTTAGCTTTTAAAACAATTTTAAAAGCTAACTCCATCCTGGATAAGAACCAATGTGTCCGCTTTCCGTTGTTGTGATCACCCAGTACTAACGCTAATGAATATGATACTTGATGCGTTTACAAGTTTGTTTACAACAATAGACACCATGTTTATGAACCTTACTTTAAACTAGCGTGTTAATGCCTTATTTGATAACATGAAGTGAAAACCTTGATTTAATCCCATGAATTAAATCCTTTGTTTTGAATACCATGAAATGAATCTCTTGTTTTGAATACCATGAAATGAATTTCCTTGATTTGAATACCATGAATGAATCTCTTGATTTGAATACCATGAAATTAATTTCCTTGATTTGAATACCATGAATGAATCTCTTGATTTGAATACCATGAATTGGTGACCTTGTATAATAACAAGGTTCATAACAAACGAGTTTATAAAATCCATTATTTAAAAGTGTTTATCATTTGTAAAAGAAAAACATTTGAGTAAATCTGTTCTAAAACAGTTCAAATAACCTTTATAAAACCTTTTTAATCAAAAGAGTTAATAGTTGACAAAATCCTTTAAAACTGTTGATAAATTCCTTGAAATAGTTGATGAATCCCTTGGATTTGTAAAATGAACCTGAAAAGTTTATTAGAATACACACATCTTGTATAACGAAATACGATTTTCAATTATATGATTTGATCACGTGTTCCACCCCAAAACAGTTATAAAACAGTAAAAGAGGGGCTAATGTTCTCACATGTCTGCAATAGACTCTGAACTATAACAAATAGCAAGTAGCAAACAGGACTTCTAACTGGTTCCTATATCATTGTAATCATACATAAAATATAAGAGTTATAGTTGTATGGACTTTGATTCAATGATTGAAGTGTGTTCTCTTGAACTTGATTAACTCTTGATTACTTGGTCTCATGATTATGATTGGTGTGTAAACTTGAAAGTTATGATTTGAGTCACTTGATTAATCATGGATCCATGAAAAGAATGTAAAATGTTCTCCTGTACACCAACTTCTTTGCACAACATCACATGAGTTTAAGAATTTGATAAATCGTTGATTAACATATATTGTGAAAAGATGTTCCATTGTTTTTAAGTCTTTGTGATTGTGATTTGATCTCATAATTAAGTTAGGTTATAACCTTAGTCAATTAAGATTAAATCATAATTTCCCTTGAGTTGTGGGCCACACTATGGGCCTTAAGCCCATAATTATGATAATAGGCTTAAATAGAGGTTCATGGGCCTCTTAGGTTACAAGGGCCAATTGAAATGATATTGGGCCAAGTGGATGTGGTGTTGGTCCAACCACATGTATTTAGGCCTTGTATCACACCAACGATAATATTGAACCAATTAGGATCAAAATGGGCCGTATGGGCTTGGATTTAACCAATGGGCCGGTTACTAATAAGGTTGGGCCGTGTGAAACTGGATTGGGCCACGTTAAGTTTGGGCTGCCAACATAGGCAGCAAACCTTTAAATTTCAGATACTTAGGTTCGCAGGTCATGTGATCCCACCAGGGTTCGGCCAAGTACCCAACAAGGTTCGGCCCCATACTATGCATGTAAGGTTCGTAGACATCATCAGGTCGAAGGGTTTGGCTTGCATAAAACTTGATGAAAGTTCATGCATGGAGATTAAGGTTCGTGAGGCTAGAATGAAATAGGGTTCGTCTCTTATGGTTCGGCCAAAGGTGATGAGAGGTTCGTTGGACATCAATTGGTTCGGCAAGTTGAGCAACGAACCATGTAGGGTTCGTCTGGGTTAGCTTCTGTATGAAGGCTCGGCTGGGAAGCAGATGATGGTTCGTGAGATCCTCTCAAGGTTCGACTGAAGATGAACGAACCATGTAGGTTCGGGGATCTCCATTAGGGTTCGGCAGGGTTCGGCCCTTTACACAGCCGCGAACCTGTCGATCTTCATCAACATCATCATCAAATCTCTGGTTCCTGATCCCTATCTAGGTTAATCTAGCATCACGAAGGGTTGTTATAGATGCGAAACTGAAAATGAAGGGCTAGAACCGGCTAGTTGTCGGATTTTCAACAAACACACATAGAAAACCCTATTTTCGTGATTATTCAAGCATCAATACCTCGAGATTCCGTGGATAAACCTTCTGATCCTTTGTACTTCTGTGTAGAGGATGTTGAGAGCTACACGTGGACACCAAAAACACCGAATTCCGTTGAGAAACGAGCGAGTTACGAACGTTTAAAGTGAGTTTTCTAGAGAGAGAGAGAGAGTAGACGAAAATTGTAGAGAGAGAGTGGGTTGTTGGTGACATAAATGAGGAATTAAACCTTGTTCAAGGCTTTTATAGCCCGTGTGATATTCGGGTCCGTTTTGGTCGCTCAGTTCGCGTTTCCGAAACGTAACGCGTATTTTACGCGGCTTTTAATTAAAATAAGTGTTAAGCTCATCAAAATAATGAGTTTCAAAATTGTAAAAATATAAAATAATTATTTTAACTATTTTTACTCTTCGTACGTTGTCAGATCGTTAAACACATACAATTACATGTATACCCGCAATCGCGTACGTTTTCCGATCGTATTAATTATTTAAAGTCGTTTAATCATAATTATAAGTTCAACATTCGTATCATTATGGATCGTCACCCATAACTATACTCAGTCTCGCTTACGTATTACGATTCTTGTTGAATTAATTAATTGTCATAATATTCGTCTCAACACTACGCACTAACACTATCCTGTTACACCGAACGCAGTATATATATATAGGGCTCACTCTCGCTGCCCACCACTGTTTCGATATAACACGATGCTATTCTTGCCTAGTGAACTCGACTGTAAATAAATAATACATACTTGTTCCTAAATAAATAAGATCCTGTAACACACAAACACATTATGAACACATGAATCACATTGATTAACTGAACATGGACACACAGTGTTCTAACACTGTTTACGACTACCATGACTAAATGTACAAATGTTACATTTGTTTCCACATGTTTTCTCCCCCAAAGAAACAAAAGTAAAAAGGGGTCATGTACACACCTTATGATGGGAACTGAAAGTCAATTGTTCGTGCTATCGCATAGATAAACGTCTACGAGAAATCTGTGTAATTACAATAACATCAGGTTATTGAAATGTCAAATAGTGTTCGTGTTCACATACGTGTCAACCCACGTATATTTGGGTTGTTCAAAACGTACATACAAAGGTATGAGTAGTTTTGAATTTGTTTATTTAAATCGTATACGTATATACAATTACATCTAAATACACGTAATTATACGCGATCCTTTTTTGGTAAAAAAATATTAATTTAATGTTTCCACTTTTTAAAGGGTTCGATTTTGGTTCAAACGAAACTGTAATGGATTAAATCGGAGGAAAACGAAGAATCTATGGTCAAAATACCAAAAAACTATTTTTTTTGGTTCAAAACCAACAGAGGCACGGATTCGAACCCACAACCAACTCATCGCACACACATCCTACCATCTCAGCCAGCTAGGGTATCGCAGTGGTCATAGGTTTTAATTCCTTTAACCTCTAAACACCTGATTTCCCTTTGATAATCGAATCGAATTTGACTCCGATTCAACTGAGATCAAGTTCACCACCATAGGGCTTTTGTTCTAGATGTACAGATGCACCTACGGGTGGTTTTAATTTATGTAACATCTGTACATATTCATGATGTAATCAGTAATAATATGCAAATCATAGTACATGTATGAACATGTTCATGCTATCATTGTACAATTATTCATATGTTTTAGGAATTTATCGTGAGTGAAAAACTATACACTTAGTATTTATTTATTGTCAATAACGTACGTATTAACTCTATTGTAATATACCGAAACAGTGGTGGGCTGGAGGCTGATAAGGCAGGTAGCTGGACTCTACGTATGCCTTGTACATAAACTGCTTTCGGTATATTGGGATAGTGTTAGTGCGTAGCATACGGACAAATAGTAAAACAAATGAATCATTTAAACAAAATCATAATACGTAAGCGAGACTCGGTATCATTATAGGTGAAGATCCATAAAGATGTCCATGTCAAACTTATAATTACGAGTAAAACGTTAATAAAAACAAGAAACGACCAAAGACGCGCACATTTACGGGCATGCACGTAAATATATTCGTTTACGGTTCGAAACGGACGAACTTTAGAAAATGTGTAAATATTATTATTTATTTTACAACTTTGAAACTTGTCAAATTAAACCCAAAATGATAAAACAAAACAACATTCAATGACGCTGTAAAGTTTGCAAAATTTACCTAACGAGACACTCGAACGCGAAACAGAACGAACTTGAATACACGGGAAACTACCCGTGGTATTTAAGGAGTAAAATCCCCATTAAATGCCCTCACCAACCAGATTTTCCCTATATCTATATACAAAATCGTCACCTTCTCTCTCTCTGTTGAAGAAACCAAGAAGATATCTCTCATTTCTTGACGAAATCGTGCATTCTTGGTGTCTACGGAAAATTTACGAGGTCTACAACAAGGAAGTGCAAGAGATCGGAGCTTAAAACGGCTAGAATAGAGCAGGTTCGAGCTTAAAGTTTCTGGATTTTAGGGTTTTCTCAAACCTGGATTTTCCTACGAGTTTAGCTACGGGTTTGAGGCTGTTATGGTCAAGAAATGAACACCAAAATGATCTAGAGTCACCTGTTTGTCCTTAGAATAAAGTTTGGAAGTGAGTTGGATCGAACTTGGAGGTGGAGAATAGGATCGACGGCTGGAAAACATGAAGGAAGGTAGTATCGACATAAGAGCAGCAAGGGCTGGTCTTGTATCGATATTATTAGATTCGGCAGGGCCCGAATCGACCCAACCTCTGTCGATACTACTAAGGTCGACACCTCCAAGGAAGACCAACTCAAGCTCCATCGATTTTGGTTAGGATCGGGGATGTGATGATCGACATTAAGCTCCCATCGATACTAACAGTATCAATGGATTACATTCCTGGCTAAACCGAACAGAACATGGATTCTAAGAATCTAGGAGGGTTGAAATATTGGAACATCATTAGGAACAATTAATGTAATAAGATCCAATTACAAAGACGTGGAGGTTTTGACTATTTGATCAGGCTAAAAGGTTGCAATTGGATGAAGAAGAGAAGCCATCGATATTGCTTATATCGATGGACCCTTCCCAATTACATCTCCTTTGAACCACCGATATTAACAATGTCGACACCCCTTCTCTCAACCTGGAATAAGACTAAAACAATTGGAAACAAGATGGTAATGGGACAAAGAATACCAAAGGGTTTCAGTTGTGGTGAGCTTAACCTTAGCCGATTTCTAAGTACTAAGAAAACTCTTTTAACCACTGAAGCTTAGTCACCATTGTTTTATAACTTAAGTTAACATGGTTTAAAGCTATCTTTATAGACAAATAAGTGCAACATGAACAACAGATTTACAATATTATGTTTATAATCTAGGACACGTCATGCATGGGTTTCATGCATGGTTTAATGAATTATAATTTCATGAAAAATCAAATAAACTTAATATAAAGTTTTTAACTTATATTTAAGCGAAGAAAAAAACGTATCAGGTTAACAAGAAGGTAATGGACTAAGCTTGGGATGATTACAAGAATCAACATACTAACATGAGTTTAAACAATTAAGTATAACGAACATTGGAATTAAGAACATGACAAGAATGCAACCTTACAAATCATGAATTTCGTTAATATGATTATGGTTTGAGCACGATAACCATATCAACAACAAGTGCGAGCATCGTTCATTGATTCTTCGTTCATCGTACATTTCAACCATTCGAGGTGAGGACATAGCCCCTTCTTTTCTATTTTTAAATCTTTTGGGTTGGAACATGTGAACACTGTTTTCGAAACTCAATTTCTTAGATGGTTTTCATTATTCAACTACTTGAATGGTCTTTCAATATCCAAAACTTATGTTTGGCTATGTTGGTATACATTAATATATTTGAACATTTGAACAACAAACACTGGATACAAGGCATTTAGTCATGACTTGTCATGGCACATGACCTAATCCAATTCATTTCGTACAAGTACAAGTGGGTTTCTCAATTAAACTATGTAACGTGGATGGACAGTTTGTAAACAAGCTTATTCACATCATGTATGCCTATATTTAGGACTTTGAGGGATGAAATCATTATTCATAGATTTCAGACTTGAAGCTCACGCAATTGTCCATTTAGGACTCAAAGGTTAGAAGTTATTAACTTAACCTCTAAATTTGAGTTCACGCACTGGTTCAACATTAGTACTGGGTGATCACAACAAGGGAACACGGGTTCTACACCATGGTCATAGTTGGCTTTAATTAAGTTTATACCCAAAGATGGATTGTTGTAGATTAGCAATACGAATTAGCTGTTGATTAATTTTAACAGTTTAGGTCATATTTAGTACACTTTCATTGACACATAGTTGGTTTTAATTTAAATTATTACCTTGGGTTGTGTTGGTTAATTGTCAGTCTTTTGCCTAACTATGAACGTAGTTTGGGACCTGGACATATGATGACAATAGGATATACTTGATGATAGTTTATGTTACATTAGCATGTTAATTCAACTACAGTTATTATACATATTCATTTTATATACAGTGGTTGTACACAATGGTGGTTTGTACATGTTTCGTTGATTGTTTGAACACAGGTTTGTACAGGTTACACTCAAAGGTTTTCAATGGATATCTTTTCGAACTTATATTTTCATATTCATAAACTATATGTTTTACAAGATTTAAAACCTATGTATCTCACGAACTACTATTTGTAGTTGACAGATTTTCTTCACATGTTTCAGGTGATCAGAGATAGGCACAGAACATGGACAACTAAGGCGACCTAGGCTAAAATAGAACAAGATCAAGAAACAAGCTAGGATGGATTAGAAACTCATTAAATCCTTGTTGTTTAATTATCTTGTCTGTTCTTATTTTGTACACATTATTTTGTGGCCGGTTACTTGTATTGTTTTGGTGGTTAGTCATGATATGTAAACCTTTCTTTAATCATATGAAATGTAGTAACTCATTGTGGTTTTTCATCGTTAATCTTGTGTAATTGAATCAACCGATCATTTGATCAAGTCGTCACCACGCCGTGGATTCCGCACGCGGCGCAAGGGTGCGACAGGTTGGTATCAGAGCCAAGGTTATAGTGAACTATGAAAACCCAATGTTTAATTGACCTAGACTATTACTTAAGCTACCCACAGTACTAAGTGCTTTAGGCTTGCGGATACTTAAAATTAGGTATGCTTGAGTTAGCATTAAGCCTGCTTAAAGCTTGGAAGATTTTAGGGCTTTAAATTTTTTTCCATAATTATTTTCATATAAAAAAATCAAGGGATTCAGTACCGGGATTCTATAATTTTAGGACTTGGACTGAACTCCTAACTTTTGATTTTCAATAAAGGATTTCATATGAGAGGATCTGTATTCTTAGTATCCTTGGTTGAAAATTCTTAACTTATCACGGGCTTCAGGGGTAGGAATGCGTATTCTTAGTATTCCTAACCTGAGGTTCTCTGTAACAACAGTGCCGAAACCGGTGCCGGAACAGTGATCGCAACAGTAGCACGAACAATAAACAGACACCAACTATACACATTCCATTCTATTTCATGTTCATATTGATAGTCAAAGTCATTTCACATTATCAAACAACAGAGTCATAAACATTTAGCAGAAACTAAGTACAGAACAATGGTTCTTGAGTCAGATAATTATCTGGCAACACTGAACCATCATGGGTTTATTTGTTAGGATCTATTAGGATAGCACGTATGGGAGGTTAATCAAAACAATACAATAACAGTTGTTGTTACGGAATGTTAAACCGACGGACTGTTCGTATAGGTGACGATCTGTACGAATGGATCTGACAGTTTAATGATCTGAAACGATGATTGTAAATTAGACAACAAAATCAGAAAGTGAAACGTACGATCGTGTTCGTACAGTTAGCGCTCTGTACGAAGACGCGCGTAAGTGACGTTTTCTGACGAAACGAAAGACGACTCGAACGATAATAATTATAAGGAAATAAAATATTTCCTGTTTTACAATTTTGAAACTCATCATAGTTACAATTAAGGCAAAACTATTTTAAATTGAGACGCGTAAACCATAACACGCGAATAAATAATAAAACGCGTAATATTTACAAGTTTCGATAAATAAATTAGGAAAATATCATTTAATGTCATTACTAGAAATAACCACTTCCCAAACACATAAAATATAACCCTTTATTTAGATTACGTAATTATCCGCGTTACGATCCGGAAACGCGTCGGAGACGAAAACCGTGCAACCGAAACGAACCCGAATACCCTCGGGGTATATAAACGTTGAGAGAACACATTTCTTTCATTTTTACACATTTTATTCTCTCTCTAGCTCTCATTCCCGTTCTCTCTCTCTCTCTCCAAAATATCACCTTCAATCTTCAAGATCTCACTCGTTTGGAGACGAAATCGTGTGTTCTTAGTGTCCACGCGTAGCTAGGAACGAGCTCTACAAGGGAGTACAACAGATCGGAAGCTTTGGCCACTGGAACTTAAGGTATGTAGCTTGAAACTTTCGTGAAAATAGGGTTTTACTTGGTTTTGATACACTCACACATGATCGGTTCGAGAGCCGCACCCTGGATGACTTCGGTGATGCAAGGATAACCAAGGGGATGATCTAAGGCCACTTGGGTTCGATGGAACTGGTGAGAACGAACCAGGGTTCGTTGACAGCCGCCATGGCCGAACCCTTGAGTTCACGAACCTTGGGTGTACATCATAGCCGGCCGAACCTTCTTTCTCACTCACGAACCATCACCATGGCCACGAACCTTGGAAGGTCACGAGCCTTCATGAGCAGCCAAACCCAGCTGTGTTGGCCGAACCATTCTAGAGACACGAACCCTAGCGAACCCATCATGCACCCGAACCTAGGCATGATAGCACCGAACCCTGGTAGCCACCCCGGCGAACCTTGGCGAACCCTTAGGCTGAGACACGAACCATCAGGCCGCCACGAACCTTACATCTGGTTGGCGAGCCCTCACGAACCCTGTTACCGCGAACCCTAGCCAAATCTTTGCTCGGAGAACGTTACAACCGAACCCTAGGGTGTCCCGAACCCAGGCATTAGTTGCATGGGCTAACTTTAGCCGAACCCTAGGGGTTAACTCACACGAACCTAAGGGCTGTAATATTAGCCGAACCTGAAGACCAATTAATTGGAAGGTTCGCTGACTTAGTGCGGCCATCCTTCTATCCGTTGCACCCTTCGATCACAACACATTTGTATTATCCCACCTTGACTCACGTGGTTTAATCAGTGGACACACGAGTGGTCCGGCTCAAAACACGTAACCAGCCCAACAACAAATCCTTTGGCCACATAGCATTCAGCTCATTTAGTCTAGCCTAAATGGATAGTTTATTCGGCCCAAAAATCATAAACATAGTCTAAGGCCTAATAGGTTGGGAACCCGGCCCGTAGCGATTGCTTTGGCCCAAACAACAAGCTTTTGAGTTATATCTTGGGCCCATGATGTATAGAGTCCAATCCAATAGGTTGGCCAACATCAACACACCGGCCCAAAGCAAGTATTCGGCCCACATAACTCCTAAGGCCCAATAACCCTATGATTAGGCCCAATACCACTTAATTTGGCCCAATAACTAAGTTGACCCGTTGTACATTTGATTAAGTTTAATATTAATCAATTGGGTCACAATGGCAAGCTAGGCCTAACATAAGGCCCACAAGATCTAAACTCCAATAAAAACTATGTTAGGATAACTATCAATTTAACATAGGATATTCTAGCACACTTAGAGTATGAAATCATTGTAGGGGACGATCATTCAATTGGTTAAACACAAATGAGTCTTCTTAAGCTAAGATATCAATATCATGAGAGGAATACATTCGGAATGGAAAACAAGAACCTAAAGGTTACGGTTCGACTTAAATGTTAACACCTAAACCATTGGGGAAATTCAAGGACACATGATTAATCTAAATGGTTTATCTAAACCATCAAGGTTAGTGCCTCAATAAGCAAACAAGAGATCATTTGAAAATCAAAGTTTATTAATGGGCCCAAGAACGGCCCAATGGGTTTAATATAAGCCCATCATGTTTAAATTACACTTTTCTTAAATTAATTATGCTTTTCATAAAAGAAATTATATTATAAACCTTAACAATATAATTAAATGGTTTTCCTAAATAAATGATTAACTTAAAATGTAATAAATTGAAAATGTTTTACTTAAATACTTTAAATGCTTTATGTGGGATTTGGGTTACTAATGGGTAATAGTTTAATTTAGATAGAGGAAATTCTAGAAACACACTAGTAATCTAGGACACGTAGTTGCACATCGAGACCAAACCATAGATACGACAATTCCTGTAGGTACTTATCGTATTCGAATTCTTTAAAATAACACAGGTGCTAAAGATACTTAGGCAACAATCAAAGAGTGCGCATATCTTTTATGGTTCATTGCACGGCAACACAGGTGAGTTCATTGCCCCTTTTCAAACATTTTTGTTTTAAAACGCGGGGCTGAGAAGCATGCGTAAACTGTTATTTAAATTGTTTACTTAAATGCTTTTAAATTTATATGTTTTACATATATATAAATGTTATCCTAGACCATGTCTAGGAAGATTTTATACAGGTTTACTAACTGATTTACTTATAAACTAAGTGAATAATCAGATTTAAACTAAAAGATTTCAACGGATCAAAACATTTCAAAAGATTCACATCAAACATTTTGGCAAAACAAGTGTGGGAGTTCAAGGAAATCAAACCAAACATTTTGACAAATCAAGTGGGTGAATTCAAGGAAATCAAACCAAACATTTTGACAAACAAGTGTGGGACTTCAAGAAATCAAACAAAACAATCTTTGCAAAGTTAACATTCGATGTTCAATAAACCAAGTGTTTGATGAACAACGAACCAAGAGTACATTCGATCACCGAATCTAGTATTCCATGATCAACATATCAAGTACTTCTTGTGACAAAATCAGACGAATCATTAAATCATTTTTAAGGGATAGTATGGGAAATATCAGAGATAACATATGCCAACACATTGAATCCAGAAATCCTATATTTCAAGAAGTCCTAGCTAGACTGATTGACTTATAGGTCTTATGTTTGAGGATATTTACAGAATTCCCTAACTACTAAGTACCTAGATTGACAGACTAGTCTACTCGAGTATGACCACAGGCCCCAATCATTAGGACTTAGATTTTATTAAATGTTTATTTATTTATTAAATTAAGCATTTATAACTGTTTTTACAACTACTATGGTTGATCATATTGTGTGATGAACTTATGAAATCAACATGGATTTCAAATGATTGTAATTACAGGGACGAAAAAACAGAAGAGTCATGGGTAAATGGTAGGGTAAAAATGCCTAATTATCATTAACAACAATGTCCTATGCGGATTAGTATGTGGTGGGATGGCGTCTGGGCGGGGTTGTAGCCTCGACTCAGGGGTATTCCCTATACATAAGCATACCGATCTGGATGATACATGTGGAGTTAATGAGGTTAGGGTCTTTACCAAAGGAGGTTTTCAAATCATTTTCACATCATTTTCAAATCATTTACAAATACTAAATTATATGAACTCACCAACCATGTGTTGACTTTATTTTTGCATGACTTCTCAGGTGACAAACAGGTCAACTGAAGAGTTATTTCTTTGGAATAGGTTATCTGGTAGAGGACCTAGCTTTTTGGACCTGCATATTTTAAAGCATCATTATTCAGTTGTTTAGTATATCTTGTGCAGCTACAAGACTGAAAACTTATGATGTGATAGTGGGTTTACATTGTTAAATTGTAAACCTAACCGATATAATTTAACTCTGTAATCCTGTTTTATTTTAGCAAAGTTTCTCATTTATATATCATGTGCAATGCGAACAATCTGATCATTTCGATTATCATTCCGATATCGCGCCCCGGGAACCTTCCGCCCGTCGGGGAAACCCGATCCTACCCCGCCGGCTCGGGGTGTGACAGATTGGTATCAGAGCCATGGTTATAGAGAAATATATAGGTCACTTATTTAAACGGTTTGGCCTAGACTATAACCTAGGGACCCTGCATTTAGAGAACATAGGAAATAGGAAATTACTTGCATTGTGTCTTCTGCATTCGATCATTGCACTAACCAATGTTCTGTTGGTTATGATTAGAATGTCACCAAGAAGGCAACCATCACCGCCTCTACCTCCACAAGAGACGGACCCAGCCGTTGAGGTTCTTGCAACACTGATCACTGAACAGTTGGTGGCGATTCTCCCTGGAATCATCACCCGGATCAGGAACAGTGAGGAATTTACCAGGAACTTCCCATTTCTTGCTGCAGAGAAGAAGGAACCGGAAGAAGGAGAAACAAGCAGGAAGCGAAAACGAAGTCGTTCTAAGAAATCAAGAAACCCTGAAATCTACACTGAGGCCATTCCCCTTCGTCAGATGGCCGTTGCTCCGGAGTCAGAGAATCGTAGGTGTTACGCTGGAAAATCACCCCTTTGCACTAACTGTCACTATCACCACCGCGCTGAAATCTCATGCAAGCAATGCATCCATTGTGGCAAGACGAACCATTTGGATCACCAATGCAGATCATCAATGGAATTAGTATGCAAACCGGAGGCTAGCAAATTTCCTTTATGTGCCACGTGCGGTCTCCACCATGCTAAGAATAAATTGTGCAAACATTGTCTGAACTGCGGAGGAAAGGGACACTGGAGTCGTGATTGTAATGATCCCCCGACTCATAACCGGAATCCTGGAAACACTACATATCCCCTTCCTCGACACAGCAAAGATTGTTATGTGTGCGGACTGTCCGAACACATTGCCCGAGACTGCCCTGTGAGGATATCTTTTACAAATCCTGCACCTTCTAAAGGAAAAGCTTCCCTCTATTCGGCTTATCACTACCATGACCTGGCTGAACCTTCGTGCCTACAATGCACGCGTTGTGGAAAGACGGGACACTGGATACAACAGTGTCGGCCACCAATAGCCTCTACTCCTCGTCAATATTTTGGTGCATTTCCTAAATGTGTCAGATGTGGTTTTCATCATGGTGAGGAGAAACCTTGTAAACACTGTCTGAATTGTGGTAAATACGGACACTGGATTCAACGGTGTCGGTTTATTTCCACTAGAAAATGGGAACAAAAAGCGAGCACCTTTACTTCCCCTCAACATAACAACAATTGCTTCATGTGCGGAATGCATGGACATTTCACAAGGGACTGCTCTAGGAAAATGTCTCCAGCAGACCCAGCAGACATTGAGGAACTACTCGCTTTACCAGCTCCTGGTGAACACTCGGAGTCCGATGACTCCATAGGTATGTAAATTTCAGCTTAATACCTTAAATTACCTGTTGGGGTATTAATTAGAACTGCATAGTCTGTTGTAATTTTAGGAACAATATATTTAAGTTAATCAAAGTAAAGTCAGTGCCGAAAAGATAATCAGAATAATAATTGAAGGAACCTTTAGGTTAAATAAGGGTTAGATGATTAAATAGGGATAGAGTAATCCTTAATGCCGGCTTAATTCCTGTAAATTAGAATAGGACTTTATCTAATTAGAACACTAAAAGCCTTAAAATTTAAAAATGTCAAAACTAGAGTGTAGATTTTCATTTTATACATAGATATCCTAGAAATTGAGTTACCTAAATTTGAGAACTCTGACTCTAGGATGTTAGGAAAAGTAAATATGAGAACTATGTCAGGTCCTTATATAGACTAAATAAGTAGATCAAAGGAAGTCAATTGAGAATACAAGATGAGAGTATGCTCGAGAAAATATTTCGAACGAATTATGGGCGTTCCAAATTATGGTGATGCTCTTCGAGTAGAAGAATGCATATATGGTTTCTTGGACCTCATAAATCGAGCGGGAAAAAACCGTAGCTGGTTAGTTTGTCATTACTATTAAGGAAGACATACTGATTTAGTTTGGTAGCACGACAGAACGCGAACGACATCTCAGGGATATTTTGGAACTGCCAAAGAAAGAACAACTTCATCTTAAATTCTCCCAAATTGAAATCAGATGGGAATAAGAAATAGTTGGAACAAAAGTTACAATAGGTTTCACGAGTCTCATGACTTTAGGGCAAGACTAAGATAGATATACACCATCACACAGATGGGTATAAGCGTACTAAGAAGGTAAATCCTTACCTTTATCCTAATAACTCTGCCGTATTTTAGGTAGACCTCCCCGCTGTATAATGTAAACCTTCGAGTTGAGGATAGATTAAACAAATGGTGAAGTATGTGTACGGATATGTCAAACAACCTAAGTATTCACCATGGGTGACTTAAGGATCTCGATCTGAAGATCAAGACCTAGATGTAGTGAGAGTCGCCTACGAAGATTTTAAGGAGTGTGTCAGATTTTAGAGCCGAAAGACAGTTTGAGATAAACCGGATGTAATATTTACAACCAAATTTGTGGGTGGACTCTGGTGATAGGTAAACTGATGGATTATACAGCAACGAGATAGTGGTACGCTATGTGATACCATTGTTTAACATTTTGGCTAGGGACGGCATTTTCATAATAATGTGTAACCCACATTGCAGACATCTCTTGGGATGTACTTAAAAATAATTACAGCTCACCGTTCACCAAAGGATGGTCGAAGCGAAAGTACGACACGAATCTTGGGGGATATGTTGAGAATCTGTATGTCAAACTTCAGTGGAAAGTTGGACACCCAAATGCCACCGATTAAATCTTCCTACAACAACCGTCAATATAGTAGCATCGAATGCACACCATTCGAGGCTCCTTAAGGTCGGCAATCTCAGTTGCCGACTGACAGATTAAAGGTGTAGTCCATTCTAGAATGAAAGGACGAACAAGCATCACGACAAGTAAGATAGTTCGAGAGCATCAAATGCATTCGAACTATGACACATAGGTTGAGGTCACCAAATGACTTTAGTTGGATATGTTATGTGTTTCACGTCTCGAACTTGAGTAATATTGTACTAATGAGTCGTTCATCATATCAATTGAAGGAATTCAATTGGATGAACATTTATACGTTATGTAATGATCTTCAGAGATATGGCTCGTTAGATTAAACAACTAAGAAAAGGTGTATTTCCATTTCTAAGTTTATTGGAAATTCAAGGCGCAAACTCAAGTTTACTTGGGAAATGCAAAGATCACATGATGTTCCGGAAATCCCCAAGTGCTTACGGAGAAAGTTGTAACCGATAACTACTCTTAAATTTCGGGACGAAATTTCTTTAACAAGGGGAGACTGTAACAACAGTGCCGAAACCGGTGCCGGAACAGTGATCGCAACAGTAGCACGAACAGTAAACAGACACCAACTATACACATTCCATTCTATTTCATGTTCATATTGATAGTCAAAGTCATTTCACATTATCAAACAACAGAGTCATAAACATTTAGCAGAAACTAAGTACAGAACAATGGTTCTTGAGTCAGATAATTATCTGGCAACACTGAACCATCATGGGTTTATTTGTTAGGATCTATTAGGATAGCACGTATGCGAGGTTAATCAAAACAATACAATAACAGTTGTTGTTACGGAATGTTAAACCGACGGACTGTTCGTATAGGTGACGATCTGTACGAATGGATCTGACAGTTTAATGATCTGAAACGAATGTAAATTAGACAACAAAATCAGAAAGTGAAACGTACGATCGTGTTCGTACAGTTAGCGCTCTGTACAAAGACGCGCGTAAGTGACGTTTTCTGACAAAACGAAAGACGACTCGAACGATAATAATTATAAGGAAATAAAATATTTCCTGTTTTACAATTTTGAAACTCATCATAGTTACAATTAAGGCAAAACTATTTTAAATTGAGACGCGTAAACCATAACACGCGAATAAATAATAAAACGCGTAATATTTACAAGTTTCGATAAATAAATTAGGAAAATATCATTTAATGTCATTACTAGAAATAACCACTTCCCAAACACATAAAATATAACCTTTTATTTAGATTACGTAATTATCCGCGTTACGATCCGGAAACGCGTCGGAGACGAAAACCGTGCAACCGAAACGAACCCGAATACCCTCGGGGTATATAAACGTTGAAAGAACACATTTCTTTCATTTTTACACATTTTATTCGCTCTCTAGCTCTCATTCCCGTTCTCTCTCTCTCTCTCTCTCTAAAATATCACCTTCAATCTTCAAGATCTCACTCGTTTGGAGACGAAATCGGGTGTTCTTGGTGTCCACGCGTAGCTAGGAACGAGCTCTACAAGGGAGTACAACAGATCAGAAGCTTTGGCCACTGGAACTTAAGGTATGTAGCTTGAAACTTTCGTGAAAATAGGGTTTTACTTGGTTTTGATACACTCACACATGATCGGTTCGAGACCCGCACCCTGGATGACTTCGGTGATGCAAGGATAACCAAGGGGATGATCTGAGGCCACTTGGGTTCGATGGAACTGGTGAGAACGAACCAGGGTTCGTTGACAGCCGCCATGGCCGAACCCTTGAGTTCACGAACCTTGGGTGTACATCATAGCCGGCCGAACCTTCTTTCTCACTCACGAACCATCACCATGGCCACGAACCTTGGAAGGTCACGAGCCTTCATGAGCAGCCAAACCCAGCTGTGTTGGCCGAACCATTCTAGAGACACGAACCCTAGCGAACCCATCATGCACCCGAACCTAGGCATGATAGCACCGAACCCTGGTAGCCACCCCGGCGAACCTTGGCGAACCCTTAGGCTGAGACACGAACCATCAGGCCGCCACGAACCTTACATCTGGTTGGCGAGCCCTCACGAACCCTGTTACCGTGAACCCTAGCCGAATCTTTGCTCGGAGAACGTTACAACCGAACCCTAGGGTGTCCCGAACCCAGGCATTAGTTGCATGGGCTAACTTTAGCCAAACCCTAGGGGTTAACTCACACGAACCTAAGGGCTGTAATATTAGCCGAACCTGAAGACCAATTAATTGGAAGGTTCGCTGACTTAGTGCGGCCAACCTTCTATCCGTTGCACCCTTCGATCACAACACATTTGTATTATCCCACCTTGACTCACGTGGTTTAATCAGTGGACACACGAGTGGTCCGGCTCAAAACACGTAACCAGCCCAACAACAAATCCTTTGGCCACATAGCATTCAGCTCATTTAGTCTAGCCTAAATGGATAGTTTATTCGGCCCAAAAATCATAAACATAGTCTAAGGCCTAATAGGTTGGGAACCCGGCCCGTAGCGATTGCTTTGGCCCAAACAAAAAGCTTTTGAGTTATATCTTGGGCCCATGATGTATAGAGTCCAATCCAATAGGTTGGCCAACATCAACACACCGGCCCAAAGCAAGTATTCGGCCCACATAACTCCTAAGGCCCAATAACCCTATGATTAGGCCCAATACCACTTAATTTGGCCCAATAACTAAGTTGACCCGTTGTACATTTGATTAAGTTTAATATTAATCAATTGGGTCACAATGGCAAGCTAGGCCTAACATAAGGCCCACAAGATCTAAACTCCAATAAAAACTATGTTAGGATAACTATCAATTTAACATAGGATACTCTAGCACACTTAGAGTATGAAATCATTGTAGGGGACGATCATTCAATTGGTTAAACACAAATGAGTCTTCTTAAGCTAAGATATCAATATCATGAGAGGAATACATTCGGAATGGAAAACAAGAACCTAAAGGTTATGGTTCGACTTAAATGTTAACACCTAAACCATTGGGGAAATTCAAGGACACATGATTAATCTAAATGGTTTATCTAAACCATCAAGGTTAGTGCCTCAATAAGCAAACAAGAGATCATTTGAAAATCAAAGTTTATTAATGGGCCCAAGAACGGCCAAATGGGTTTAATATAAGCCCATCATGTTTAAATTACACTTTTCTTAAATTAATTATGCTTTTCATAAAAGAAATTATATTATAAACCTTAACAATATAATTAAATGGTTTTCCTAAATAAATGATTAACTTTAAATGTAATAAATTGAAAATGTTTTACTTGAATACTTTAAATGCTTTATGTGGGATTTGGGTTACTAATGGGTAATAGTTTAATTTAGATAGAGGAAATTCTAGAAACACACTAGTAATCTAGGACACGTAGTTGCACATCGAGACCAAACCATAGATACGACAATTCTTGTAGGTACTTATCGTATTCGAATTCTTTAAAATAACTCAGGTGGTAAAGATACTTAGGCAACAATCAAAGAGTGCGCATATCTTTTATGGTTCATTGCACGGCAACACAGGTGAGTTCATTGCCCCTTTTCAAACATTTTTGTTTTAAAACGCGGGGCTGAGAAGCATGCGTAAACTGTTATTTAAATTGTTTACTTAAATGCTTTTAAATTTATATGTTTTACATATATATAAATGTTATCCTAGACCATGTCTAGGAAGATTTTATACAGGTTTACTAACTGATTGTCACACCCCAACCAGGGGGCTTGACTAACGATTGAATCAAAACACAAAGTAGCGGAAGACAAAATAAATATATTACAATTCAACCAAAGGTTTAGTCTAAGTATCTAATTTGTTTACAACAAATCTAAAATATGATTTAACTAATGGGAGATTTTCTAGAGTTATTGGGTCCATACAGGCATCAGCACACTTTATTAATCTTTAGCCAAGTTCTTCAGTTTCACATCCAGTATTCTTGTTCTAGCAACCAAGTATTCGCGCCATACCTGTTTCTAATTACCTGAAAGACATGCTAAAATACGTCAACTATAAAGTTGGTGAGCTCATGAGTTTTAGTTTACAGACACAATAATAAATAGCATGTGATAATTCAAAAACAATACAACCAACCCTGTGCCATGCCGAGCGTTTGCCTCTTATAATGCTAGCCCGTATCATGACATTTTAATCTACTTCCCATTCCGAGACCCGTTCCTGCCCTCGGTGTAAATGTGTCAAAGCGAATATATGCCACAACGGTTGACATTAACCTCAGTGGGGTTTCAACCCTATTTTTATAAGGCCACCCTTTCGGGCCACTGTGCGTGGGGGATTCCCCAAGTAGTACTACCCATATACCCACCGGCTCTCCTCCGGAGTTAATGGCTGTAAATTATGTTTAATGTCTAGGGGAAGCAATTATATTTGAAACGGACGTTCATTATCACATAAATATAAATTTATAAACGGTTTTTGGAGCATGCTTTCAGTATCCCAAAACAGTAAAAAGAAAAGGGATCACATGAACTCACCTGGTTGCTTTAATTGCTTCCTTTTGTTCCTGTACAAATATGTCATTGTGCCACTATGCATGATTTGCTATGTTCCAGAGATATCATCAAAGAGAGTTCCTAATTGTAATCATCTATACATGTATAAGTTGTAGTTTCATACATTATGGTTGTTTACTGTGGTTGAGCTCTTTGGGTTAATGTGTTTAGAGTTTACTAGTTTAACGTTTCTTTATATTACCATACCTAATGAAGTCTTACCTTATATTTGCACTTCTAAATGTATATGCAAATGTTGGTATTATTTGATGTTTAGTGTAGCTACTAGTATGCTACTTATGTGACTAGCGTGTTTATGGTCTTTTAAGATAATTGAGTTTTATTGTGACTAATGGTCTTATGTTTTAAAGTTGGTTCACCTTGATTGTGAGTTTGAGAGGGAATCAATATAAAAATTGTTTAAGTATAATACTAGTCATGGTGTCTTACTAATAATATAAATTAATGTAATGCATAAGGTATTACAAAACAATAAGATAATTATTATCATGTTTTCACTTAACATAATAGTATTAGAGATAATTAATAGGTGTTTCATACATCGCAAAATAGTTGCAATTATCATTAGTGTCTAAAATATTTACATGTTGTAGTCATAGTATATACTAATTATTGTAATTATTATAAATACATAACAAGAAAGTGTTTAAAGTATTCATAATTTATTTCCTATGTTTAAATGGAAGTAAACGTTTTAATATGAATCAATTATCAAAGATAATAATAATAATCATAATAATCATAATACTAGTTTCACTAATAATATTAATATCATTTTTATTGTTGAATTTTAATTATGAGTAAAACTTTATAGAAATGGTATCCTATGTTATATGTTAAAATAAATAATCATGTTTTCAGTAAATTTTATATTTGTAAACATTGAATTTACAAATATTTAATGTGTCGAGTATGATAACCCTTATAATGTTAACTAAATTATAGTAAAATCTTAAATAATCTTAAAAGAGTAGAAAGTAATAATGTTAATGTTGATAAAAATATTAGTAATACTTACAAATTTACATCGTCTTAATATGAATTCATACGAATTCGTAATCAAATATAACATTAGTATGATATAATTACTTTTTATAAAATCATATTATTATCAAGTCAAACACCTTTGTTAGATTCCAAATTATTTAACACTAACATATATATATAGTGTAGATATGCACATTTATGTTATTAAATTCTATTCTAATTTACCTATAGATGTATAAAATCAATTGTTAACATATTGAACAAATCATGTCTATAAACACGTAATCTTACATAAACTATTATTGTATATTATTCTATAAACGTGCATGTATAGCTTGTTTAATGATCTAATACCTACATGAAATCATATATATTATACATCTTCATTGAGTTCTAAATATATAAGATTTTATTTAATTAGAGTTTCTAAGTCATTTTATACATAATGTAATAAGTTTCATATAACTTCTAATATGTATCCATTTTAGATATCAAGACTTGTATTAACCATTTAACTTGTATTTATCATATATAAATGTACATATATGTTGCAAGTATTCGCATTAACACTTTGTACAATTCATTATGTTTAAATAATTATTCTAGCTTTCAAAGTGTTATTTTGATTACAAAGTTAGTTGGTTCAATAATTATAAAATTCATTCAAATTAACACTCTAAACATATATATCACACTTTATGATTAAACAAAGTTATAAATCACATTCATTAGTCAAGTATAGATATATTTAGTATGTGTATAAATGTTTATATACATATTTTTGTGTAAGTATCTTAAGTATATTATTTTATAAATCACTCATGTGTAATTATAATTATTTACGTATACGTCTCCGAATCTCTAACAAAATCACACACGATATATGGTTTCCTTAAACGTTTTTATTATTAACTAATTATTATGAACCAGATTTTATCCTATTTAACCCAAATGCTCAACCACTTTAATTTATTCGTTTAAACATGTTATGCATACGTTAAAAGATAATGGCGCGCGTTTTTACCTTCTCACTCGTTCTTCTCGCGCGTACAATCCAAATTTAATTAACCGATCGCATGTTTCATAACCCGAACATGTTTCTAAAATCGTTTTTAAATAACGAATATAACCGATCACATGACTTTTGTTGTTGACCGAGGCTATAGGGTTTGACTTGTCCTAATCGAGTCTGACTTTCGTTGGTCGAAGCTTGAACCAGCTCCTACACTCCTACTCCCTCCTGTATCACTCCTGGCCACCACCGTGTAGGCTGGTGGTGGTCTACCATTGCCGACAGCCTGCCAAAATGCTTACAGCCGCCAAGAATAACCCAAATACACACGTATTGGAACAAAAGAAATCAAGTAATCGACATGCAGGAGCAGATCGGAGCTCGTATATTGGTTGTTACCTTCGGTTTTCTGTTGTGAACAAATAAACCATTCGAGCAGACTGCTCTACCTCTCGAACCCACAACCGAAGGGTCCTGGTCATGGCAGCTTCTTCACGTACCCTCCTTGGTTCGAATACCATCACTGTAGTTGTTCCACCGCCACCCGCATCCACTAGAAACATTCAAAAACTCGCGTAAAACATCTAGAACACTCAAGGGAGTGACATGCATGTGTAGATCGGGGTTCGGGAAGTCGTTTTCTTACCTTTGTTTTCGACCGGGTGATGGGAAACCGCCGGAACCACCTTGTACAACCGCCAAAACCGCCGCCTGCGGTGGTCCTTGATGGAACCCTAGCCGCTATTGCGCCTGCATGTCACCCTTTTGGTCCTCATCCACCATTTGGTCCTCGATTCTTAGCTGAAAGCAGACCTCAGCTTCTTGCTGCCGTGGTTTTGAGGTGAAAACCCTAGCCGTCGCCACCTTTGCACCCCATTTTGGTCCCTTTAGGGTCTACATCTCGCGAGGCTGAAGAAGGAAGAGTTGGAGTACGCTATGAGATGTGTTCGGAGGTGTAGCTAGCTTGCTCCGCCGCCTTGCACCGCCGTGGCTCCGCCATATGGCCGCCGCGGGCAGCCGCAGCTCTCCCCTCTCTTTCTCTCGGTTGTTTGAAGGGCTGAACACACACAAGTGTGTGTGACGGCTGGTGAAATAAGAAAAAAAGATTAGGGTTTTGGCCCATTTTATAGCAAGGGTACACTTCTAGGGTTTTAAACGCGTATCTGATCCGTCTCGCACTCGTGTTTCGTTTTCGTTTAACTTTCTCGACCCGAAACTTCCTAAACTACGTAAAAATAATCCATAATAATGTTAGAATGTTTATTTTTCCAGTTATGTATAATTTGTTTAATTAATTCCGTCGAAACACGCTAATTATTGCGTACACGACATATTTAACAGATTTAATGTTTTAACGCGTTAAATAAGATTCTTGTACCTTAAATTTTGTAATTATTTTTAAATAGTTAATTATCAAAGCTCTTAACCTCAGCTCGGGTGTCAGAACGTTAATTTAATTAATATCGGTGCTCACACATTAAATTTTGTTTAAATTCCTTAATAGGCCTAATTGGGCCTAAGTTTCTTATTGGGCTTTCACATCTTTTGAACCTTTATAACTTGTTGGGCCCTTATATTTTATTGGGCATTTATATCTTATTGGGCTTTATTTGGCCCAAGTATTAAATTTGTAATTATGTGCTAAAGTTTGTTGGGATTTCTTACAGTTGTTACAGTCTCCCCAACTTAAAAGAATTTCGTCCTCGAAATTTGCTATTACTACGGTTAACTGTGCTCGAATAGTTGTAGTTATTTCTTGTGCATCTTATCTTAAAGCTTAAATTTTGGTTTATCATTACTAAGTATCACCATGTTCTAGTTCTTCCTGAGAGACTACACTTTGACTAGGCATGCATACAATTTTACTTATTATGGCATAAGATATTGATAATGACCATAATAATTATAAACAGTAAAACCTACCAAGCATGCCAGTTTATATGCATTGCATAAGATGTTAACACAGATTTTGATTATTATAAGCAGTAAAGCCTAACAAGAATTGTTAGCCTACGCGTATTGCAGTTTAAATGTTCATAAGGCTATCATACATAAAAATTAACATAAATAAAGTTTATTTGCATTATAAATGTTCCATAGGATACCAAGTTACATTCTATTTTTCCCACTTGTTTCATTACGCATTCAATGCATCAATAGTTTCCAAACATAATGCTTCATCTTATATTGAATGTAACCAATGGGTGTCAAGGCTCTCAGTTCCTTGATTGTGTATTTGAATACAATGTTTCATACAACATGAACATAGCAATCAAGCATACTCGTTATTCATTTAATGTCTCCTCTAGGTTATTAATATAATTATCTCACTTGTACATGACATTTGGCACAAAGTTGTACATAATGTAATTCAATTTGTATTCTTGGTTACTTTCTTTTACACCATAAATTTATGATTTCTTATCTAAGTCTACAATTTTATTCAATGATAAACATATCTTAGGTTTCTAAAACCAATAAAGGGAAAGTAACCACTTCAAGTAAACAAAGTCTAACATATCGTTTAACAAGTACTAAGGTGTAACCGATATATTTCAAGTAGTTCAGTTAAGATGGGAACAAAATTATGATCATATCCACAATGTAACAATCATGTTTTATGTTGAATTTAACCAAAGTCTTACATATATACAATTGGAGTTGTTGATCTAAGTCTAGATTATCAAAGAATAGGCTCATGTGTGATTACAATAATACTAATAAAGGAAGCTATTGATCCTTGTCTAGGTAGGGAAGGAGTAAATCCTAATATGATAACTAGGATATTCAAAATATGAATTTAAGGATTTTCATTGACATACATGCGCCGAGATACCTTTACAATACGCAGATTATTTTACGTTGGGAGATTATTCGCTAAGGCTCCTGACTGTAGTCTGAGGTAAATTTGGGAGATCGATAGAATACTTGTACTTAAGGTTCTCATAAACTTCCAATGGATAAGTTAGCAATGATACATAGGTTAGATTTCAACTAGATTCTATTAAGTTAGGTTCGAAAAGGCTTTGACTCACTGTTTGTGTCCGGTCATTACTCTGAATTATTTCAAGGATTTACAACAATTACAGCTTCATACGAAGTCATTCAAATTAGAATCAAAGGACATATCATTATTCGGGAGGAGGGCATCATCTTGCTTGAATATGTCAAACTTTCTGATCATCCGGTTTGGAATATAAGAATTCGGACATAAAGAGATTTAAGGAGGCTTTCATCCTCACCAAGAAAAGTCGAGGAATAGTTCTTTCAAAGGCTACTAATCGAATGAAATTATATCGGGAATTTTAGAATCATTAATAGTATGTGATGTAAAGAAACGGATAGGGTATTTTAAAGACGTACATCATGGTTACAAACGAAACTGATGAGGGTACCCTTGTTCTAGGGTGGCTATAATTTGATCTCTTTCAATAAATCCCTTTAAGTAACCATTCGGCACGGATTACTCTACTGGTGACTTCTTGAACCAAAACATCAATTGGCTGCTTTTAGAAATTGAGTTATTGAACCTCATTAACGCTTCCATAAATGTACTCACTTGTGACAAACAAATGGGTATGACTTTCGTATATGATACTATCTTTTCCATTGACACATTGTCTATTATTTAGCCATTTTGCAATTGATACATAAAGTTATGAGATGTAGTAGCATAGATTGTTGTTGGCTTTGCAGTAGATCTGACAAATAATTATTTTATCGTTTTGCGTAATTGATAGAATGTTCTATATTTCTTCCTTCACATTATGCATATGACCACAACTTCACTGTGTCATTGCATTGGTCGTCGAGTTCATTGCTTATCTTCATGACTAATCGTTTTACTTCATCCTATAAATTATGGCCTATTAATTTCTTGTCGTGATAAGAATTTCTACGTGTCTCTTTGTCATGAATACTCTTGGTGTACATATTTTATATACCCTACGTACGCGAATTGATGAAAAGGGGCATTAGGCTCGAATGTGATCCTCACTGGTTACCCTCAAAATCTAACAAAGATTTCCATAGTCGTGCTCTTTGAGGCTGACTTTTCGCAAATGATTTTTAACTTTTATGCTACCTCCTTGTAGCTTGTCTTCTTGCAATTTAGTACATCCTATCTTCCTTGAGCTTGATCTTTCTACTTCACTTCACTACAGTCCTTACATACTGCTTAATCCTGGTAAGAAACTACTTTCCTCCGGTGACAATCTAGTTTATTTGTCCTTCTTGCTAATTCAATTTATTATATCTCGATGGTGTTTGTATAAGTGTATTCCGATGTAAGTGCACCCAATTATCAAAATCTCCAAAAAGTCCCAAACTCTTCGATTTCAGGATCTCTTCCTCCACTATGGAGTGGTCGACATTCAACTAGGGTCTTTCTTGTAAATACTCGTGACTTCGTCTTGTTGGATTTTATAAGTTGTATAGCATGAGAATTATTGTAGTTGTTAAAATTTTGTTTAAATGTTTTTAGATGTTCTACTACTAGTCATAACGCTCAGCACTAACACTATCCCAATATACCGAACATAGTTTATATATAGGGCATACGTAGAATCAGGCTACCTGCCTTATCAGCCGCCAGCCCACCACCGTTTCGATATATTACGATAGTGTCCTTGCCAAACGTATTTGACCGTAAATATGTTAGCAAACACTTATCAACTAAATAATTTCCTCTGTCATATTACACATGTTCATAAGATTCACATTGATGCTATGATGCAAATACTATTTCCTGCATTTGGTCTTCAATGCTTCTCAAAACATTTATTGGCACTATAAAATCTTCTAATCTGAGATTAAATCCTTCACCATTTAATCTTTCACTTCTTCTTTTTCCCGATAATCATCGATTCTAAGGGTTTGAAGATCGTCTTTTTCTCTTGGTGTTCATTACCTTCCTTCACCTTGCTATCATTCGGTAGCTGGTATTGATTGTCGGGTATCAATTGCGTATGGAGGTCTCGCTTGCCAAAACAATGAAGTTTCTTCAAGCAATAATAGGATGCTTAGCCCAATCCCATCTATAGTCTTCGATATCTCGTATACTGAATGACCTTCGCGTCTTCTCTTTTACCTTATTGTCAAAGATATCTTGATCACTCTTATGATCCATGGGAATACCTCTTCTCATGACATCCTAACTTCTCAAATTATGTTTTCGGTCTGCAGCTTCATGTTCCATCTATTATATTCACTAAGTGGTGCTCCTTTAAGAATTTCTGTATTGTTCGTATATGCCGTCGTTATTTAGTTTAGAATCAGGGGTTCGATCGACAGAGTGGATAGGAAAGAGTCAAGATGTTGAATCGAATTGCTTATGAAATATTATCTCTGGAACAGATATTCAAATGATAGAATAAATTAAACTTCATATTAAAGGTTCACATTCCTGCTGAGTGAACTAAGGAATTTCCTCCCAAAAGCATACAATTCCATTACTTTAGCTATCAAGAACTGGGGAATGGTTAAGTCAAGGGCGTGTACATTAGAGTCTCAAAAAGAATTAATTGTTGATGAAAGTTTAGAGATCGAAGATGAACTATTAAGGATAATAGAAATAGTAATTACAGACAACAATGGTAATTGGTTATTAAAGGTGACTAACCTAATGACGATATGAGAAACGGTGAACTGAAGAGTTTCTCAAGTTTATACGTATGATAATTTGAATCTGAAGGTGGAGTCTGTGTCGCATAACTTTGATGTCATCACCTGCTTTCTCCAAGGTCTTCGTGATTTTTCACTCACTCATGTAGTCTTGTAGTCAGTTGAGGAGTACCCATAATTGATGATCATAATCAAACTTCTATGGCTATAAATATGAATTTGATAAAGAAGTACTAAAGAAATTTTGGAATTTCTAGAGTAAAAACAAAAGATTCTTGGATTCCTTAAAAGGATTGGAAGTCGACATCATAAGTACCTTGATAGCAAGGAAGTCATGACTCATTATTCCCATAATATTTAAGGTAGAAATAAGATAAGCCTACGGGGATGTCGTTTCCACAAGGATAGAATGAATGAAGAAAAGATAACGTACTATAAAAATAATTACGGACAACTTGTGACTTAGATCCTATGCTTAGCTCCCAATGTCAACTAACGTTTGCTCCAATGATCATTATCCTGACAAGTATTTATACGCATATGCATAAGCATTATGATCAAATTTAATTTTATGTGTGTCTTAGAACTTCCCATGTAACTTCAAATTCACCATTATGTGTGCACCCATAATCCTGAATTTGATTTACATGTTTGTTCTAGTTTAACCATTCGTGTGCTTCATATGCCTGGGTATTCATGGTCTCACTATTATCATGTTTCTATTTGTTTAGGCCCCTAGGTTTCTCAGGTTAAAGTCTAGGAACTTATCCTAAGGTTCCTAATTCGCTAAAACCTTTGGCTCTGATACCAACCTGTCACACCCCAACCAGGGGGCTTGACTAACGATTGAATCAAAACACAAAGTAGCGGAAGACAAAATAAATATATTACAATTCAACCAAAGGTTTAGTCTAAGTATCTAATTTGTTTACAACAAATCTAAAATATGATTTAACTAATGGGAGATTTTCTAGAGTTATTGGGTCCATACAGGCATCAGCACACTTTATTAATCTTTAGCCAAGTTCTTCAGTTTCACATCCAGTATTCTTGTTCTAGCAACCAAGTATTCGCGCCATACCTGTTTCTAATTACCTGAAAGACATGCTAAAATACGTCAACTATAAAGTTGGTGAGCTCATGAGTTTTAGTTTACAGACACAATAATAAATAGCATGTGATAATTCAAAAACAATACAACCAACCCTGTGCCATGCCGAGCGTTTGCCTCTTATAATGCTAGCCCGTATCATGACATTTTAATCTACTTCCCATTCCGAGACCCGTTCCTGCCCTCGGTGTAAATGTGTCAAAGCGAATATATGCCACAACGGTTGACATTAACCTCAGTGGGGTTTCAACCCTATTTTTATAAGGCCACCCTTTCGGGCCACTGTGCGTGGGGGATTCCCCAAGTAGTACTACCCATATACCCACCGGCTCTCCTCCGGAGTTAATGGCTGTAAATTATGTTTAATGTCTAGGGGAAGCAATTATATTTGAAACGGACGTTCATTATCACATAAATATAAATTTATAAACGGTTTTTGGAGCATGCTTTCAGTATCCCAAAACAGTAAAAAGAAAAGGGATCACATGAACTCACCTGGTTGCTTTAATTGCTTCCTTTTGTTCCTGTACAAATATGTCATTGTGCCACTATGCATGATTTGCTATGTTCCAGAGATATCATCAAAGAGAGTTCCTAATTGTAATCATCTATACATGTATAAGTTGTAGTTTCATACATTATGGTTGTTTACTGTGGTTGAGCTCTTTGGGTTAATGTGTTTAGAGTTTACTAGTTTAACGTTTCTTTATATTACCATACCTAATGAAGTCTTACCTTATATTTGCACTTCTAAATGTATATGCAAATGTTGGTATTATTTGATGTTTAGTGTAGCTACTAGTATGCTACTTATGTGACTAGCGTGTTTATGGTCTTTTAAGATAATTGAGTTTTATTGTGACTAATGGTCTTATGTTTTAAAGTTGGTTCACCTTGATTGTGAGTTTGAGAGGGAATCAATATAAAAATTGTTTAAGTATAATACTAGTCATGGTGTCTTACTAATAATATAAATTAATGTAATGCATAAGGTATTACAAAACAATAAGATAATTATTATCATGTTTTCACTTAACATAATAGTATTAGAGATAATTAATAGGTGTTTCATACATCGCAAAATAGTTGCAATTATCATTAGTGTCTAAAATATTTACATGTTGTAGTCATAGTATATACTAATTATTGTAATTATTATAAATACATAACAAGAAAGTGTTTAAAGTATTCATAATTTATTTCCTATGTTTAAATGGAAGTAAACGTTTTAATATGAATCAATTATCAAAGATAATAATAATAATCATAATAATCATAATACTAGTTTCACTAATAATATTAATATCATTTTTATTGTTGAATTTTAATTATGAGTAAAACTTTATAGAAATGGTATCCTATGTTATATGTTAAAATAAATAATCATGTTTTCAGTAAATTTTATATTTGTAAACATTGAATTTACAAATATTTAATGTGTCGAGTATGATAACCCTTATAATGTTAACTAAATTATAGTAAAATCTTAAATAATCTTAAAAGAGTAGAAAGTAATAATGTTAATGTTGATAAAAATATTAGTAATACTTACAAATTTACATCGTCTTAATATGAATTCATACGAATTCGTAATCAAATATAACATTAGTATGATATAATTACTTTTTATAAAATCATATTATTATCAAGTCAAACACCTTTGTTAGATTCCAAATTATTTAACACTAACATATATATATAGTGTAGATATGCACATTTATGTTATTAAATTCTATTCTAATTTACCTATAGATGTATAAAATCAATTGTTAACATATTGAACAAATCATATCTATAAACACGTAATCTTACATAAACTATTATTGTATATTATTCTATAAACGTGCATGTATAGCTTGTTTAATGATCTAATACCTACATGAAATCATATATATTATACATCTTCATTGAGTTCTAAATATATAAGATTTTATTTAATTAGAGTTTCTAAGTCATTTTATACATAATGTAATAAGTTTCATATAACTTCTAATATGTATCCATTTTAGATATCAAGACTTGTATTAACCATTTAACTTGTATTTATCATATATAAATGTACATATATGTTGCAAGTATTCGCATTAACACTTTGTACAATTCATTATGTTTAAATAATTATTCTAGCTTTCAAAGTGTTATTTTGATTACAAAGTTAGTTGGTTCAATAATTATAAAATTCATTCAAATTAACACTCTAAACATATATATCACACTTTATGATTAAACAAAGTTATAAATCACATTCATTAGTCAAGTATAGATATATTTAGTATGTGTATAAATGTTTATATACATATTTTTGTGTAAGTATCTTAAGTATATTATTTTATAAATCACTCATGTGTAATTATAATTATTTACGTATACGTCTCCGAATCTCTAACAAAATCACACACGATATATGGTTTCCTTAAACGTTTTTATTATTAACTAATTATTATGAACCAGATTTTATCCTATTTAACCCAAATGCTCAACCACTTTAATTTATTCGTTTAAACATGTTATGCATACGTTAAAAGATAATGGCGCGCGTTTTTACCTTCTCACTCGTTCTTCTCGCGCGTACAATCCAAATTTAATTAACCGATCGCATGTTTCATAACCCGAACATGTTTCTAAAATCGTTTTTAAATAACGAATATAACCGATCACATGACTTTTGTTGTTGACCGAGGCTATAGGGTTTGACTTGTCCTAATCGAGTCTGACTTTCGTTGGTCGAAGCTTGAACCAGCTCCTACACTCCTACTCCCTCCTGTATCACTCCTGGCCACCACCGTGTAGGCTGGTGGTGGTCTACCATTGCCGACAGCCTGCCAAAATGCTTACAGCCGCCAAGAATAACCCAAATACACACGTATTGGAACAAAAGAAATCAAGTAATCGACATGCAGGAGCAGATCGGAGCTCGTATATTGGTTGTTACCTTCGGTTTTCTGTTGTGAACAAATAAACCATTCGAGCAGACTGCTCTACCTCTCGAACCCACAACCGAAGGGTCCTGGTCATGGCAGCTTCTTCACGTACCCTCCTTGGTTCGAATACCATCACTGTAGTTGTTCCACCGCCACCCGCATCCACTAGAAACATTCAAAAACTCGCGTAAAACATCTAGAACACTCAAGGGAGTGACATGCATGTGTAGATCGGGGTTCGGGAAGTCGTTTTCTTACCTTTGTTTTCGACCGGGTGATGGGAAACCGCCGGAACCACCTTGTACAACCGCCAAAACCGCCGCCTGCGGTGGTCCTTGATGGAACCCTAGCCGCTATTGCGCCTGCATGTCACCCTTTTGGTCCTCATCCACCATTTGGTCCTCGATTCTTAGCTGAAAGCAGACCTCAGCTTCTTGCTGCCGTGGTTTTGAGGTGAAAACCCTAGCCGTCGCCACCTTTGCACCCCATTTTGGTCCCTTTAGGGTCTACATCTCGCGAGGCTGAAGAAGGAAGAGTTGGAGTACGCTATGAGATGTGTTCGGAGGTGTAGCTAGCTTGCTCCGCCGCCTTGCACCGCCGTGGCTCCGCCATATGGCCGCCGCGGGCAGCCGCAGCTCTCCCCTCTCTTTCTCTCGGTTGTTTGAAGGGCTGAACACACACAAGTGTGTGTGACGGCTGGTGAAATAAGAAAAAAAGATTAGGGTTTTGGCCCATTTTATAGCAAGGGTACACTTCTAGGGTTTTAAACGCGTATCTGATCCGTCTCGCACTCGTGTTTCGTTTTCGTTTAACTTTCTCGACCCGAAACTTCCTAAACTACGTAAAAATAATCCATAATAATGTTAGAATGTTTATTTTTCCAGTTATGTATAATTTGTTTAATTAATTCCGTCGAAACACGCTAATTATTGCGTACACGACATATTTAACAGATTTAATGTTTTAACGCGTTAAATAAGATTCTTGTACCTTAAATTTTGTAATTATTTTTAAATAGTTAATTATCAAAGCTCTTAACCTCAGCTCGGGTGTCAGAACGTTAATTTAATTAATATCGGTGCTCACACATTAAATTTTGTTTAAATTCCTTAATAGGCCTAATTGGGCCTAAGTTTCTTATTGGGCTTTCACATCTTTTGAACCTTTATAACTTGTTGGGCCCTTATATTTTATTGGGCATTTATATCTTATTGGGCTTTATTTGGCCCAAGTATTAAATTTGTAATTATGTGCTAAAGTTTGTTGGGATTTCTTACAGTTGTTACACTGATTTACTTATAAACTAAGTGAATAATCAGATTTAAACTAAAAGATTTCAACGGATCAAAACATTTCAAAAGATTCACATCAAACATTTTGGCAAAACAAGTGTGGGAGTTCAAGGAAATCAAACCAAACATTTTGACAAATCAAGTGGGTGAATTCAAGGAAATCAAACCAAACATTTTGACAAACAAGTGTGGGACTTCAAGAAATCAAACAAAACAATCTTTGCAAAGTTAACATTCGATGTTCAATAAACCAAGTGTTTGATGAACAACGAACCAAGAGTACATTCGATCACCGAATCTAGTATTCCATGATCAACATATCAAGTACTTCTTGTGACAGAATCAGACGAATCATTAAATCATTTTTAAGGGATAGTATGGGAAATATCAGAGATAACATATGCCAACACATTGAATCCAGAAATCCTATATTTCAAGAAGTCCTAGCTAGACTGATTGACTTATAGGTCTTATGTTTGAGGATATTTACAAAATTCCCTAACTACTAAGTACCTAGATTGACAGACTAGTCTACTCGAGTATGACCACAGGCCCCAATCATTAGGACTTAGATTTTATTAAATGTTTATTTATTTATTAAATTAAGCATTTATAACTGTTTTTACAACTACTATGGTTGATCATATTGTGTGATGAACTTATGAAATCAACATGGATTTCAAATGATTGTAATTACAGGGACGAAAAATCAGAAGAGTCATGGGTAAATGGTAGGGTAAAAATGCCTAATTATCATTAACAACAATGTCCTATGCGGATTAGTATGTGTTGGGATGGCGTCTGGGCGGGGTTGTAGCCTCGACTCAGGGGTATGCCCTATACATAAGCATACCGATCTGGATGATACATGTGGAGTTAATGAGGTTAGGGTCTTTACCAAAGGAGGTTTTCAAATCATTTTCACATCATTTACAAATACTAAATTATATGAACTCACCAACCATGTGTTGACTTTATTTTTGCATGACTTCTCAGGTGACGAACAGGTCAACTGAAGAGTTATTTCTTTGGAATAGGTTATCTGGTAGAGGACCTAGCTTTTTGGACCTGCATATTTTGAAGCATCATTATTCAGTTGTTTAGTATATCTTGTGCAGCTACAAGACTGAAAACTTATGATGTGATAGTGGGTTTACATTGTTAAATTGTAAACCTAACCGATATAATTTAACTCTTTAATCCTGTTTTATTTTAGCAAAGTTTCTCATTTATATATCATGTGCAATGCGAACAATCTGATCATTTCGATTATCATTCCGATATCGCGCCCCGGGAACCTTCCGCCCGTCGGGGAAACCCGATCCTACCCCGCCGGCTCGGGGTGTGACATTCTCAACAGGAGAACATTATACTTGGTACTGTAGGTACTAAGGAATAGGAATTTACATTCTAGTTTACAAGAACAAGAAAATTAGAGGTTTGGTTACTAGTGAATCAAAACTATGATTTTCTCAATCATAGAACATAGAACAGATGAGAACAGTTGTGAACATTAGGAACAGTAGTGGAAAGGGATGTTAGCTTCAAATACTAGCGGCAGCCTAACCCAAATATGTTGAACTGGTGGTGGGCTGGCGGGTGGGCTTGACTCTACGTATGCCCTATAAATAAACTAACTTCAGTATGCTAGGGGGAATTCCGCGTGACTATTTTAAGTGAGGATCCGTGGTATTCAATATCATTAGTACATCGAACAAGTAGAGTAGAACATTTAACAAGTACAGTTGAACAGAGAACATAGTGAACAGTATGAGAACATAGTGAATAGTATGTGAACAAAGGAACAAGTGTGTGAACAAGTGAACATTGTGTGAACAAATTCATAGGTGAATCAATTGTAGGTTTGAACATTTTGTGTGAACATAGTAGATGAACATTGTATGTGAACGTATGTGAAAATTCTTTATGTGTGAACATGTGTAGATCAACTGAAGATCATACATGCTTAGCAAATGACAATGTAGGGTAAATTGACTACTTCGTGCATACATACATGCTGATTTAGTTAGTCAAGTTAGACCCTACAATTAAATGCCAACAAAGTTACATGCGAACATAAGTTATAACATAGTCTAATCATGGTTCAGTTGATCAAAATTAGTGGAATCATTACCCTTAGTACATTTTTATTCAATCGTACAAATATGTTGCCAAAAGCAAGCTAGGGCATATCGGGAATGTGTCAGCGTTTAAGTTTGGTGGACATTTCAGGGGACTCGTACATAAGAACATGATATAAAAGTTTATGAGAAGTATACTAATAATTTTATTGCTCATGTGTGTGCTTGCTCATTCTGTTACAATTGAATGATTCTATTATTAGTACGAAAATATTACTAGGTTATCTTATAATTTAATTGTAAAACTGTTCGTTACTGACACACTTGTGACTTTCTCTTCGTAGAATGCCTCCTCGATGTAAGACTAACGGCGAGTGTAACATCAGTTCCGGAAACGTCACCAGAACAGTGATCTCAACAATATCATGAACAGTAATCAGGTACAAACTATACGTATTTCAGTGTATGTCTTACTCATATCATGTTTCGTTATCATTTCATGTAATCAAGGAACAATTTCAGAATTATTTCAGAGAAACAAAGTTCAGAGCTATGGTTCATCAGCCAAATAATTATCTGGCAATACAGAACCATCTTGTGATTATGTGTTAGGATTTTTATTACGTATGAATGTATGTGAGGTGTTACAGAACAAAACAACGCGGATGTCGTTACGTGAATGCTAAATCGACGTGTATTCGTATAGGTGACGATCTGTAAAAATATATCTGAAAGTTTAACGTTCTGAATGACATCCGATAATTAGAAAACAATATTGAAAAGTATAGTTATCGTCGTGTTCGTACGTGTGACGATTCGAATGAAAACGCGCGATGACTGTACAATTCGATTTAAACAGTAAATTTAATATTCTGAAAAATTGAAATAAACGAAAGATATTAGTTAATTTACTAGGAATCCCAACCTAATATAATTTTATGAACCCTTGTTTTAAAACCGAGTCGTTTTGTTACAAAAACGATGAAAATCTGACGTTTTACACGAAACCGAGCAAAACCGAACGAACCCGGGTATTTCTAACCCATTTAATGAGGCATTTATGGTCACAACAATCACCACCAACCAGCCCCAACTCCAAATTCGTTCACCCCACTTTCTCTCTCTACTCTCTCTAGAAGCCACATCAAGAACTCCTCCATTTCTCCACGAAATCGAGCCATCTTAGTGTCAAAACGACCACCATCACTCGTAGAACCTAAAAGTACAACAGATCTGAAGTTTTATCCAACAAATTCGAGTTAAAACTATGATTTTTGCTCGATTTAGGTTCTTGAAAACCCTAGATTCGAACCACCCTTGAAACCGACCAACATCCTTCAAAACCTTAGGGAATCACCATGGAATACACTTGGAATAAGTTAGGAACTTGCTACAAACCAAAAGCTAGCCTCTAGATCAAAGATTTGACTCCCATAGTTGAAATGTTCGAACCCCCGAATGACTAGCCTCCAGCCCGGTGAATGGACCCATTCTGGCCACCTTCGGCCGAATGGCTAAGAGTCCTTCGGCCAACCTGCTTCGCCTGAACCAAGGCTTAGTCGGCCAGTACCCTCCTTCAGTCGGCTCCATGGCTACTATTCGGCTAGGCCTCATTTGACATTAGTCATACGCCCCTTCCCTCTTTCGCCTGAACCCTTTCGGTCGGGGATGGGTTCAATCGGCCATCTTTCTCATTCGGCCAAGCACATGTCTTCGGTCAAGATACTTAGATCTAACCGACTGAAGACCTAGAAGGGAGGATAGTCAACTTAAAATTTAGAACCAAATGTATGCATGGGTAGGCCACGTATTTCATGCATGGGGGACCTAAGTTGTGTGTGCATGGGAACCCAAGTAATGTTGTATCCACATGCCATAGACTTTGAGAAGTCTCAAGACAAAGTAGAGAATTGTAACAGGATAAGGGAGAATAAGGTTTATTTAAAAAGGCAAGAAGCTAAGGTTTACTTGGAAAACAAGAGTTTTCTTAAATCACACCAACACTTTCATGGTTGGGTTCCATTAACAATAATCTCATGAATTAAATTTTCAATAATAAAAGCTTTACATAAAATCATGATGATCAAACAACAATCTAGGGTTAAGAGTGTTGATTAAATTATTGACACCTAAACCTTAGGGAAGGTCCATAAAGACACTAACTAACCTAGATAGTTACTTAAATCATCAAGGCCTAGTTGATTGAAGTAGTGAAAAGAAATCGCTTGGAAGATCAAAGTCTCATAAACGGGCCCGAGGATGGCCCAATGGGCTTAACCAAAGCCCATCATATGTTAATCATCCTTTCATTTAAATTAATTTTGTTTTGCATAAAAGAAAATGATTTACAAACTCCATTAAATTAAATTAATCATTTTCTAAATAAATATTCAACTTAAAATGAAATAACATGAAATATTGAACTAAGAATCGTAATGTTTAATTGATAGAGTAGGGTTACTAATGGGTAATAAATTAGTATAGTTAGATGAAATCTTAGAAACACATTAGTACATAGGACACCTAGTCGCACACCGAGACCAAACCCTAGATACGACGGCTACTATGAATACTTTTCGTACTCGAATTCTTTTAAATCAACTCAGGAACCGAAGAAACATAGGCTACAACAATGACAGCGCATTATCTGTTGTGGTTTCACTGTTAGCAACACAGGTGAGTTCATTGCCCCTTTTCTAAACATTTTTGTTTTCAAACGCGGGGCTGAGAAGCATGCGTAAATTATTTTCGCAAGATTATATTTACTTGAATGCTTTTACTTAACATATGTTAGTTCGTATAATTGTTAACCTAGATTCTTCTCAGGATCAGGGTAGTGAATTGGCTGTTAGAACAGCTGGCGACCATGCAAGGTTACTTCATAAAAGTAATCTTGCTGGTCTCACTAAGGAAGACTGCATTGGATCTTACCTGCTGGCACAGAGTATACAATATACAGAAATGCAAAGTAAATTATTTATTCATTATGAGTAGATAACTATTTCAACTCAAAGAACTATTTTCAAAGATCTACTTCCAAAGAACTAAATGTTTACAACAAAGAACTATTTCCAAAGGTCTGTTTACAAAGAACTAAAGATATATTTTCAAAGAACAAACGGGTTACTATAAAGAACTATTTTCAGTGGTGTGTGTGGTGCGTTGTCAAAGAACTAATGATTTATTTGAAAGAACTATGAACAAAGAACTATTTTCTAGGGTTTGACTGGGAAATATCAAAGATAGCATGTGCCATTCTCAGGTTTGAAAGATGTCCTAACTAAACTGATCAAATATGAGTCACATGTTTGATGATATTTACAGTATTCCCTAACTGTTTTGAGGAACCTCTGGGAAATGATCAAAGATAACATGTATCAAAGAACTAAAGGACTATACGAACTATGGACGGTCTAAAGAACTATAAGAGCCTGTATATCAAAAGATGTCCTAGCTAGACTGATTGATAATAGGTCGCATGTTTGATGAGGTTTACAGATCTCCTCTACTACTAAGAACCTTGATTACTAGACTAGTGTACTCAAGTTGACCAAGGCCCAATCATTAGGTCCTAGATTTTATTAAATGTTTATTTAAGTATTTAACTAAGCATTTATTGAAATGTTTCTACAAATGTTATGGTTGATCATGATTGTGTGATGAACTTAAGGAAGCAATTGAGATTTCAAATTGTGTAGTTACAGGAACAACGAACTGAAGAACTAATGTGCTAATGGTAGGGGTAAAATGCTTAATTTTCATTAACAACAATGTCATATGTGGGTTAGTATGTGGTGGGATGGCGTCTGGGCGGGTTGTAGGCTCGACCCTTTTGTATGCCCTATATATAAGCATACCGACTTGGATATTACATGTGATGTTAATGAGATTAAGGTTGTTAACCGAGAGTTGAACAAATGTTTTTTGTGCATGTGTAGAACTATGGTGGAATGGAAGTGAATGGTAGGTAAAAATGCTTAATTATCATTAACAACAATGTCATATGTGGGTTAGTATGTGGTGGGATGGCGTGTGGGCGGGTTGTAGGCTCGACCCTTTCGTATGCCCTATTTATAAGCATACCGAACAGGATATTACAGGTGATGTTAATGAGGTTAGGATTTTTTCCGAAAAAGGGTTTGCAAAGCTATTTGCAAAATATTAAATCATATGAACTCACCAACCATGTGTTGACTTGATCTTTTTGCATGACTTCTTAGGTGACGAACATGTCAATTAAGAAGTTAATGCTTTAGGACTAGGATACCAGTTAGAGGACCTGCATATTTTTGGAACATCATTTACAGATTATTTTGTATATCTTGTGCAGATACAATATAGAAAACTTATGATGTTGATGGTAGATTTACATTGTTAAATTATGAACGAAACTGATGTAATTTAACTTTGTAATTCTATTTTCATTTAGTAGTTTCTCATTCATATATCATGTGCAATGTAAACAATCTGATCATTTTGATTATCACTCACGATATCACGCCTCGGGAACCTTCCGCCCGGCGGGACACACGATCCGGCCCGCCGGCTCGGGGTGTGACAGCGAGGGTACGAAAAGCGGTATAGACGATTAGATCAAAAAAATTTCCTGAATCATAGCCGTGCATATGAAGGATGTTATCCCGGGCGTGGTCACTAACATCGCCCAAAACCTACGAGGGAGTGGGGGTGTGTAGAAAATCAGAGACTTGAGGAAAGGCTTTTTAACCAGGAAATGAAGCTTTAGACACTTAGTCAAAGCTTTTGGTATTAGCTCCCTCTAAGGTTTTGCACTTGATTTTAGTTATTTTGGTTGTTTAGTTTTCTTGCTTATAAGAAAGAGAGCAGAGAAAAATAAGAAGGCAACACAAAGAATTGTTCAGAAAAGTGTTGTTCTTCATTCAAGGGATGTTGGGGTATAAATAGCCCCTACATTTAATGTTTCAGGACAAATACATAAAAAGACAAACAGATAAGACTGAACACACTTTTACAGACACTGTAGCATCAGAGTAGTACAATTATAAATTCAACTAGGATCTTCAAAGATCTTGAAGTCTTCCGAGGTTCAGACAGTTGTACTGATGATAAGGAGTTATTCTTTCGGAAGTTATTCATAGGAAATTGATTATGGAATCAGTTGTTCTTTTATCGGAAACTGATGAAAGAAACACTTATTCTTTCATCAGAAGACAATCTTTTATTGTTCCATCAGAAGACAGTCGTCGGAAGCTTATGTAGATGCTAAAGTCTTCCGAAGTAATGTTTTCTTCCGACGCTTGTCTTCCGATAGTGTCTTCTGAAGCTTGTCTTTTGATAGTGTCTTCCGAAGTAATGTTTTCTTCCGAAGCTTGTCTTCTGATAGTGACTTCCGAAGCTTATCTTCCAAAAGTGTCTTCCCAAGAGTATATTATCTTCAGAAGCTGATGTCTTTCGAAGTTAATGTCCTGCAACAGTTATTCAATTTGGTTATTTGAGTGATGGTTTTGCTTCGTCAGTCCTTTTTTTTCCAACAATCTCCCTCTGGACTGATGAAGCCAAAACCACTTTGTTTTAGCCTTAAGACCCAATCAAACTCTGTGAGATAAGGATATAAGAATGGTTCAAGTGGGAATTGGTTCAAGTGGGATTTGTGAGTTTGGACAAAACCTATTATAGGTTATTTAGAATTGGTATGTCCTTAGAAGAAAACCAAAGTAGGTTGCCTAGATATATCAATTGCTCCTTGTTTATTTAAGCTTCAGCCTCTTTTGAGAATGAGTTATGTATTCTCCCTCTTTTCGGCTTTATCAGCCGGGACATTGAATCAGAAGGCTAGGTACGGATGTTAGAGAGGCAGTAAGAAGTGAGATAGATACTTCTTGAAAAGTAGTGGTAGAAAGGTGGGAGTAGTGAAGGTGGTTGAAGGGTTTGGGAGACCTTCAAATGAAGGTGCCTGCATTGGGAAGGATTGGGAGTGCAGGACTTAGTTATTCAAGATTGTTGTGACTAACATGGTGAGTTTGGTCACAGCAACCTGAATATGAGAAGTAGAATCCGTCAATTCCTTTAAGTTACGAACTGATTCGTCCATCGTGTTACGGATATCATCCGAATCCCTGACTTGAGAGTCAGTTTTATCATGACCTTAGTCCATCTCAGAAATGTCATAAACCCCTTTTTCTTGGTTCCGGGGATTACTAGCCTCAGTTTAAAAAGAAAACTTCATGGGCTGTTGCAATACCAGGAGTCTTATTGCCTGATCCATTCATATGAGAATTCATTGGATTTTCATGTGATATGGATGCTCCAGATATATGATCAAGAAGTCTAGATGGACTTGACATCCTGATCTCATCCTCTTTTCCATGGGTAAGAGATTTGTCAAGGAGAGTGGGGGGCTTTTAGAAAGAGCAGAGATGTCCTTGGGAGAGAAGACTACATTTGAGTGTCAAATAACATTTCAGTGGTTAGTGAGGGTTCCCTTTGGAATACAACATCATCCTGTTGAGAGGATTGATGAGGACCTGGATGGGGAAGAGATTCTTGATTCATCTGTGAGGATGCAACAGATGTATCCACGTGTCCAGTAGGAACACATACATGTTCAGGGATCTCATCTTCCTGAACAAACTTTTTGGGCTTCTTAGGCTTGAGAATTTTTGGGAAAAATTTTCTTATTGCCTGTACCTGTACAGGTGTGAAAACGAGGTGGATGTGGGTTCACTAAAGATGGGTGTTTCCTCAGTGTCATCCATCAGTGTTCAAACTTGTGAACACTTGTTAGTCAATGCCCTTCATAGTACTATCAGGAGCAATGTAACCAACTTAAAACACAGTAGGGACTTGGGACATTTCTGGTAATGCAACAGATGATCAAAGATAAGTTAACCTATTTATTGAGACATTTCTCCCTAACTTTTTTACCTTGAGAAAGATACTGTAAAAACATGTGATACGTAGAGCAGAAGAAATCTTTATGCACACTGATGTTTTTCATGTTAACCTTATAGTCACATTTACTAAAAAAAATAGTATTAAGAAGAAGTGAGAAAGTCAAAAACTTCATGATCATTTTTGAGATTATGATCACAAAGCAGTTAGAGAATAAGAGAAAGTTTAACGCTTACACACCGTGAAAAGAAGACATGTTCATGCACACCTTGAAGTACAGATGAAGCTTTGTGAGGAATGAAGCCTGTTCTGAAGCCGTTACACCATCATCATAAGCTTGAAGCTTACAAAGAATCAGTGTAAGTGCTCCGTGCCAAGCAACATGCCTGACAAGTGATTGTTCGTAACCATGAGCATTACTTAGAACGTTTGAAGGTGATGAAGGATTTCTTGATAATCAGATGATCAAGAAAGCTTCGTTAGATTAATGGTGAGAGAAATATGAGAACTTAAGATGGTAATTATTAATTTAAATAAGATTAGTGGTCATTTAGACGAAGGAAAATATTTTCTCGAGCCGTGGGAGTCAGCATTGAGAATATTGAATCTTGTAGAGAGATTGACAACTGTCACATCATGTGCAAGGCTCAAGAATTGGTTTTCATATCGGAAGAACCTTATCCTCGAAAGCAAATTAAGTGACCAGCTTAGAGTTTTTCGGAAGGAAAAGGATCATCGGAAGGAGAAGAGACAACAAATGGTTTTAGATTGTAACAATGGAAGGTTTTAACATCGGATAGATATGAAACAATGACTAACATTACCACTGATCCTATCCATGTATTGAGATAACCACTGAAAGAGACCAAGATTTCTTTAGCAGTGGTTTAACAAATATCCATTGTTAGGACAATTTATGAAAATTATCCTTTTAAATGTAAGCATAAGAAGTTTAATAAACATATTCTTGACCATGTTTATTAACTCATATTTATCATTCCCAATTTGGTCACAAACTTAGAGAAAGTTGAGGAGTCCAAGGGCTTGGTAAATATGTCAGCTATTTGGTCACTTGTAGAGACATGTTCTGGAACAATTAGTCCTTTTTTCAAAACAGTCTCTAATGAAGTGATGCCTTATTTCAATGTGTTTGGTTTTAGAATGGTAGACAGGATTCTGTATTATGTTTTTGGCAGCTTCGTTGTCTATCAGGAGAGGTGTCTTTAGTTCAGTTATTCCAAAATCTAGCAGTTGGTATTGCAGCCAAAGAATTTGGGCAGTGCAATGGGCTGCTGCAATGTACTCAGCTTCAACAGTTGAATTTGACACTGATGTTTGCTTCTTGCTCTGCCATGACACTAAGCAACCTGCAAAGAATTGACATCCTCCTGAAGTAGACTTTCTGGTGAGCGAGCATCCAGCATAATCTCTATGTGAAAAACCAACAAGCTTACAAATTTGATTAGCAGGATACCAAATACCTAGCATAGGAGTACCTTTGAGATATCTGAGTATCCTCTTCACAAATGAAAGATGGGATTGTTTGGGGGCAGACTGGTATCTTGCACAGACACATGTTGCATACATAATGTCTGGCCTTGATGCAGTGAGATACATTAGAGAACCAATCATGCACCTATAGAGAGTTTGATCTACAGGTTCACCATTTTCGTCCGGACATATTCCTGGACTTGTTGCCATGGGAGCATAAATTATTTTGCAATCATTCATATCAAATTTATTTAGAAGATTTTTACATATTTAGATTGATGAATGAAAGTCCCATTTGGGGTTTGTTTGACTTGGAGTCCCAAAAATGTTTTTAGTTCACTTAAAGCACTCATTTCAAACTTAGAGGACATTAATTTAGAGAATTGTTCACACATGGAAGGTTTTGTTGATCCAAAAATGATGTCTTCAACATAGATTTGGACCAGCAAAAGTTCCTTATCTACCCTTTTGATGAACAAGGTCTTATCAATGGTTCCCCGAGAAAATTTATTAGAAAGAAGAAACTGAGAAAGAGTATCATACCATGCTCTTGGTGCTTGTTTCAGACCATAAAGTGCCTTGTCTAGTTTGTACACCCAATCAGGATGATGAACATCATCAAATCCAGGAGGTTGACACACATAGACTTCCTCCTTTATGTCCCATATAGAAATGCACTTTTTATGTCCATTTGGTATACCTTTATGTTATGGGAGATGACAAATGCTAGGAAAAGTCTAATAGCTTCTAATATTGCCACAGGAGCAAAGGTTTCATCATAGTCGATACCTTCCTCTTGGCAGTAACCTTGTACCACTAATCGGGCTTTATTTTTAATTACAATGCCTCTGTCATCTATTTTGTTTCTGAACACCCATCTGGTTCTGATAGGATATTTTCCAGCTGGGAAGGGACAGAGAGTCCAAACATTTTGCCTTTTGAACTGTAGAAGTTTGTCTTGCATAGCCTCTACCCAATTATTGTCTTTGAGAGCCTCCTGATATTTAGAGGGCTGAATTTGGGATAAGAAGGCAGCATGAAGGCAAAAGTCTGAAATCTGGCTCCTAGTTTGAACTCTTTATTTAAATCACCTAAGATTTGTTCTAGAGGATGATTTTTGTTGAAAGGAATGATGTCCAAACAATTATTTGAGGAGGCACCGTCAGAAGAAGGTGAGTTTTCAATGGGGCCCAGAGAGTTTTCTGAAGGAGAGATATGAGTATGTTCAGGAATATCTACGGGTATATTATCCAAAGCTGGAGATGTAGGAGTAGATATTTGATTAAAAGGATAGGAGGAAAAGAATTTAGAGACAGAACATTCCTCAAGAGAGGATAGATCTTCAGAAGTTTGACATGATTCTGAAGAAGGTGAAGAAGAGGAGATAAGAGGGATGAGGGTGAAGCTTTCAAGATCAAAGAGATCATCAGGAGTAGAAGGGAAAGATAAGGTTGATGCTGATTCACTGAATTTGACATCAATGGATTCCTCAACAATATTGGTCCTAAGATTGAAAGATCGGTATGCTTTAGAAGTCTGAGAGTATCCAACAAAGTATCTAGAGTCAACTTTAGCCGCAAACTTGGATAAGGAGTCCTTTGTGTTCAAAATGAAACACGGACATCTAAAGACTTTGAAGAAGGAAATAAGAGGCTTTATGTTATAAAGGATTTCATAGGCAGTTTTGTTATGTCTCTATACAATGTGAACTCTGTTTAAGACATAGCAAGCAGTGTTTACTGCCTCAGCCCAGAAAGATAAAGGTAATCCTGAGTCTGCAAACATGGTTCTTGCAGCTTCAATTAGTGTCATGTTCTTTCTTTCTATAACTCCATTCTGAGCAGGTTTTCTAGGAGCACTATAGTGTCTAAGGATTCCTTTAGAGATACAGAATTTATCAAGAACTTGGTTCTTGAACTCTGTGCCATTGTCACTCCTTATTATCTTAACAGGGAGACTAAATTGTCTTTCAAGATGAGTGATAAGAGCAATTAATTTATCAGAAGTCTCGTCTTTGCTGAACAGGAAGAAGGTCCAGCAAAATCTTGAGTAATCATCCACAACGACTAAACAATATCTTTTTCTTTCCAAACTGGCTACCTTCACTGGACCAAATAGATCCATATGAAGCAGATTAAGACAGTTAGTTGTTTTGGATTCCTCAATAGACTTATGTGAAGTTTTATGTTGCTTTCCCTTTAAGCAAGATTCACATTGACCTTCAAAGTGAAATTCTTTGTTCTGCAGTCTTTAGTAGCATGATTGTACTTAAAACATTTTAAGCATGCAGGAGAAAGAGATGAATAATTTGGAATGAAAGGCTTGTTTACCTTCATTATGGGGTAAGGAGGATGAGGATGGGAAGGAGGAAACTGAATATCAACCATAGGTCCTTTTCCTTTTTCAAGATTGGACTTGATGTTAGAAGAGGAACCCAATTTTGTTGTTTCTTCTGAATTATGAGTAGAGCTCATATCAGGAGCAATCTCATCTTGTTCTGAAGAATTATTGTATTGAACCAAGTTCAAATGAGGTTTTTCTAGTCTTGTCAGATTTGTGTTTGTGGGGTATACAAACCTAGAAGAATAGTTTGGCTGATACACCAAAGGAGGTGTGTTTGTTATTGGGGGGATTTCAACAGGAAGAAAGGTTGGTGAAATAGGTTCGGGAGTGGTTTCTTCCTTATTATTATCAATTGGGGTATAATCCTCTGGTTGAGCAGTGTGGTTATACCCAATCTCGAATCTTGCTTTGCTGTGAACTTGCTTTTGTAAAAGCATTCTAAATCCTTTGCAAGACTCAACCCACTTTTCGCAGCTCACTTGAGTTTGAGATAATTCATCTTTACAAGCATAATATTTTTTTCTTTGTAAGTCAAATAATGCTTGTAAGTTGATTTTCTCAGTTTTTTAAGTGGAGATCTCTTTTTCTTTAATTTATATTAATTTTTCCACTTCAGAATTTTTATTGTCCAGGAGTTGTTCCAACTCTGATTTTGGTTTTGATGCAACATATTGGCTTTCTTTATTTTTGAAAAAGCATCTGTGCATGCATCGGAACATAGTTTTTCTAAGGTGGAAGATGATACCTGAGCATCAGAAGTGTCTGCTTCAGGTTGATCAGGAGAAATGGAGTCTTTACCAACAGCCATGAGAGCAAATTCTGTTGGTTCAGAAGTGATGAGGGCATAGCCTACATCTTCAGGTAAGCTGCTCCAGTCTATGTACTCTTGAGGGAAAAGAGCCGGTTGACTAGATGAGGAAGACTGGACAGCAGGGCCTGGTGCATTTATTTGTGAAGAAGAAGCTGCAACAACTTGAAGTGAAGCAGGAGTGAGCTGGTACATGCTACCATTGGCAGCTTGTACATATTGTACATTAGTGGAAAGAGAGTTTTGTACAATGTGTGCTGATTCCTGAGGATTGTTGGTCCTTTTAAAAGATGAGGAGGAAGAGGAAGAAGAATTAGGTGCTGATGAAGTGTGTGAAGGTATGTTTGGAAAAGTCACATATGGTAAAGAGTTAGAATTCGGAGCATTAGTGCATTCCCTAGCAAAATGTCCCAGTACCATGACACCTATAGCATTGGACTTTAGCCTTATTTAGACCGATCCTGGTTTTTCCATGTATACCAGGAAATTTTCTTCCTGTCCTCTTGTAGAACTTGTTAGTTCTTATGCTCAGGAGAGCCAGTTGATGGAGAATGTCCATCTCTTCCGTGTCATCACTTGGAACTTGATGAAGATCATTCATGATAAAACACAGATGGTCAGAAAGGAGAGAATGGTCATCACGAGGAGAAAGAGAAGAGGTGATGCCAGTAGTTATGTCAATGTGTTCATCATAACCCTGATCATTTATCACAGAGTTATGACTAAGTAGAGCTGTGTTCCCTTGAACATACTCTTCAGTTGATTTACCAGATTTTATTAGTATTCGTTTCTGGTCAATCTCCCTCTCAAAGGTGAGCAACTTACCATGGATTTGCGTAAGTGAGAGTTTGCCAAAATCTGGTGAAGATCTCATAACTATAGAATAAGTTTCCCATTTTTCAGGAAGAGATCTTAAAAATCGATTAAGAACTGAGACAGGAGGGTACACCTGACCAGCTAATTTTAGTTCACTTAAGAGAGAAGTGAACCTTTCAAATTGGTGAGTCAGTGACTCATTATTTAGTTGGCAGAAAGTCTCATATTGTTGAGCCAATATTTCTCTAGTGTTGACTACAACATCATCGGTACCACCGAATTGCTCTTTCGGAGCATCCCATAAGTCCTTAGCGGACTCATGGTGAAGAAGACCCGAATAGATTTCATTCAGAAGGGCCATAGTCAGCTGAGCATTGCCTTGGCAACAAGCTCCAATTTCTGAAAGTCTTCTTCGGTGTAATTTCGAGGATCCTGAGGTACATGGTCTCCAGTCTCCGTGTCCAGGACCATTGGTTTATGAGGTCCGAACTTGACAGACTTCCAACATCCTGTATGATTATAAGACAGGAAATTTAACATCCGTCTCTGCCAAATGTTATATTGATGCCTAACCAAAATTGGTGGCTTTGTGGCAGAACCAGTGTTATGGGGATCTAAGGTGAATTTTTCTGCCATGTGTTCACAAACAGTTATGAGTAAATCAACAAGTAATGAGTACTCAAGGTAGTTTGTTCGAATGATTTTTTGAACACTAAAGAGTTCAAAAATCAAACTTCTGCAGATTTTGAAAAGTAAATGAACACAGAAAACTAAACACCAAGATATCAAAGAGAGCTTTGAATTTTAGACTTGATGGTTAAACCATGACTAAAGAACAAAGCTCTGATACCAATTGTAGAAAATCAGAGACCTGAGGAAAGGCTTTTAAACCAGGAAATGTAGCTTTAGACACTTAGTCAAAGCTTTTGGTATTAGCTCCCTCTAAGGTTTTGCACTTGATTTTAGTTATTTTGGTTGTTTAGTTTTCTTGCTTATAAGAAAGAGAGAAGAGAAAAGTAAGAAGGCAACACAAAGAATTGTTTAGAAAAGTGTTGTGCTTCATTCAAGGGATGTTGGGGTATAAATAGCCCCGACATTTAATGTTCCAGGACAAATACATAAAAAGACAAACAGATAAGACTGAAGACACTTTTACAGACACTGTAGCATCAGAATAGTACAAGTATAAAGTCAACTAGGATCTTCAAAGATCTTGAAGTCTTCCGAGGTTCATACAGTTGTACTGATGATAATGAGTTATTCTTTCGGAAGTTATTCATAGGAAACTGATTAAGGAATCAGTTGTTCTTTTATCGGAAGCTGATGAAAGAAACACTTATTCTTTCATCAGAAGACAATCATTTATTGTTACATCAGAAAACAGTCGTCGGAAGCTTATGTAGATGCTAAAGTCTTCCGAAGTAATGTTTTCTTCCGAAGCTTGTCTTCCGATAGTGTTTTCTGAAGCTTCTTTTTCGATAGTGACTTCCGAAGTAATGTTTTCTTCCGAAGCTTGTCTTCCGATAGTGTCTTCCGAAGCTTCTCTTACAAAAGTGTCTTCCGAAGCTTATCTTCCAAAAGTGTCTTCCGAAGAGTATATTATCTTCAGAAGCTGATGTCTGTCGAAGTTAATGTCCTGCAACAGTTATTCAATTTGGTTATTTAAGTGGTGGTTTTGCTTCATCAGTCCTTATTTTTCCAATCGGGTGAATCAACAACCAACAACTCTAACTTTACTGCCACTGGAACTGCAACCTACACGTTTAAGCAGTTTAACGATGCTAAGCCCTCAAAGTACTCTGGTGCGGAAGGAGCTATGAGTCTGCTGCAATGGCTTGAAAGCATTGAGGACATACTCGACTACAAGGTTGTCCAGCGAACCTGAAATTCAAAATGGCAGCGAGCGCCTTTCACAAGGGAGCTTTAACCTGGTGGAATGCTAAAAGAAAATCAGGGGTCGTGAAGTAGCTTCATCCCTACCTTGGGAGGACTTGAAGAAGCTACTGGTGGAACAATTTTGCCCATGTCACGAGCTGAAGATGCTACACAGCTCGGTTTCATGAATTGTGTCTGCTAGTACCACATCTAGTTACTCCTCTATCACGTAAGATATAGAAGTACATCAAATGTTTACCCTTAGTGATTAAGGGCAATGTCTTGGGAAGCAGCCCTGCTACATTGGAAGCTGCAATTCATTTGGGTGCTTCTCTGACTGAGGAGTATGTCAAGGCTGGCGTACTTCAGATGAAAGGTTTCAAAGGGGCTAAGGCTGATGATACAAAGAAGCCTAAACAACATCCCAAGAAGAAGAAGAAGCAGAAGACCATCAAGCATTATGCAGCGAAAGTTGCAAATGCTCCAATTCGAGCTGTTCCTAGCACTGTTGTGCCACAACCTGCTGTAGCTCGAAATGTCTACACTGGACAGTACCCACTTTGTGCTAAGTGCCAGTATCATCATCTCCCAACCCTTCCATGCCGAAAATGCCTTAAGTGTGGAAGGTTCGGGCACTTAGCGACAATGTGACGTACTTCAAATTTTGCTGCCACTACAACCGCAATGGTTCCTGCTACTATGGGTGGGAAGGCTTGCTACAACTGCGGGGCAGAAGGGCACTTCAGAAATCAATGCCCTCGTCTCAACAACACTGCTGCCACTGCCACTACTCGTGCTTTCGTCATGGGAGCTACTGAAGCACGCGAAGAGCCGACAGCAATTACAGGTACATTTCTTGTGAACAATCGTTATGTTTCGGTATTATTTGATACAGGCGCAGACAAAAGTTTTGTCTCTGTCACTATTGCCTCTTTGTTTGATATACAACCATCAGTTCTTCATACTCCTTATGCTGTAGAAGTAGCTGATGGAAAGAATAAACTCAGTACTTAGTGTTTGTGAACTTATGCTAAATGAACAATCGTTCACTGTCGATCTCATTCCAATGACACTTGGTAGCTTTGAGGTTGTCATTGGAATGGATTGGTTGTCAAAATATAACGTCGAAGTTGTCTGCTCGGAGAAGCTGTTGCGGGTGTACGGCAAGAAGCCTTGTCAGGAGCTGAAGATTGTGTCTTGCCCAAAGGCACAAAAGTATCTGAAAAAGAAATACTGTGCTTTCCTGGCACACGTAGTGGGGAAGAAGTCGTAAAAGAAGACGGTGAAAGATGTACCGGTCATCAGAGACTACCAAGAGGTATTTCTAGAAGATTTGCCTGGACTACCACAGGTCCGGCGAGTGGAGTTTCGAATAGCTGTTGTCCCTACAGCAAACCCAGTGGCAAAATCTCCTTATCGATTAGCACCGTCTAAAATGCAAGAACTGTCTCGTCAACTGCAGGAACTTCTAGACAAAGTATTCATTAGACCGAGCTACTCACCATGGGGAGCTCCGGTTCTCTTTGTTAAGAAGAAAGACGGTTCATTCCGCATGTGCATCGATTATCGTGAGCTGAACAAGTTGACCATTAAGAACAGATATCCTCTACTGAGGATCGATGACTTCTTTAATCAGTTATAGGAGCAACTTGTTTCTCTAAGATTGACCTGCGATCCGGGCATCATCAGTTGAGAACTAACGATGAGGATATACAATAGACGACGTTTAGGACTCGCTATGGACACTATGAGTTCGTGATCATGCCTTTTGGGCTGACTAACGCACCGGTAATGTTCATGGACTTCATTAATCGAGTATGTCGGCCGTATCTAGATAAGTTTGTTATCGTCTTTATTGATGATATATTGATTTATTCTTAAAACGAACAGGAACATGAGAGCCAGTGGAGAAAAATTCTAGAACTACTAAGAACTGAACAACTTTATGCCAAATTCTCAAAATGTGAATTTTGGCTAAAAGAAGTTCAGTTCTTAGGTCATATGATTAATAGGGATGGGATATATGTAGATCCAGCAAAGATTGAATCAATTAAGAACTGGACTACCCCATCTACTCCTATCGAGATTTGTTCATTTCTGGGTCTGGCGGGTTACTATCGAAGGTTCATCGCGAGCTTTTCGAAGATTGCCCTGCCACTCGCAAATTTGACCCAGAAAAGTCAGGCGTTCATATGTGGACAGAAGCAGGAAGACGCATTTCAACTTCTCAAGAAAAGGTTATGCAACTCCCCTATTCTTAGTCTTGCAGATGGCAACGATGATTTAGTTGTCTACTGCGATGCTTTAAACCTTGGTCTCGGCTGTGTACTTATGCAACGAGACAAGGTTATTGCGTACGCTTCAAGACAACTCAAGGTTCCCGAAAAGAACTAAACTAATCATGACCTTGAGTTAGGGGCTGGGTTCTTTGCGTTAAAGATATGGATACACTACTTTATGGTACTAAGTGTGTCATTTACACTGACCATAAGAGCCTCCATCACATTCTCAATCAGAAGGAGCTCAACATGAGACAGAGGTGCTGGGTTGAGCTGTTAAGTGATTACGACTGTGAGATTCGTTATCATCCGGTAAGGCCAACGCGGTGGCGGATGCTCCTTCAGTACCGAAATTAGTCATTGTTGAGTCTCAAGGTGAGATAGAACCGGTGTTTTTGGCTGTCTACTTGAATTATCTATTACACCACCTGGGGCTAAGGGCCGCAAGGAACCGGCTAAGACAATACATGTGAGAGCCATGGAGATCAATACTCAACCGAATTTGAAAAACTTGATTCGCATTTCACAGGAACAGGTGGTGATTAGCGGTCAACTAAAGACAAAGTTAGATTGCAGGGTTGAAGGTAAGCTAGAACCTCAATCAGATGGGGTTTTGTACTTCCACTGTCGCATATGGATTCCGAAGTCAGAAGAATTGCGCACCCTCATTTGTGATGAGGCACATAAGTTGTGATATTCAATTCATCTGGGAGCCGATAAGAGGTATCAAGAATTGAAAACGTCTTACTGGTGGCCCGGGATGAAGAAGGACATCGCTCTATACGTATGGAAATGACTGACATGTTCGAAAGTCAAATCAGAACATCAGAAGCCTTCGGGTCTGCTGCAGCAACCTGAAACTCCTCAATGGAAATGGGAACAGATTTGCAACATTAGTGCCGGAACAGTATTTCAAAACAGTAAAAGAGTACTGTAGATATTGGTATGGAAAGTGATCATATAGTATTTTGTGTTAATATTATATGAAACAATTGATGTTAACAATGCAAAAGCTTAAAACTAACAAAAAACACACACAAACACGATAGATATGCTTGAATGTGTTGACAAAGACAGGAATACTATATGTGAATATTTGTTAGGATCTTATTATGTATAAATGTACGTGAGGAAATTCAAACTAAAGCCATAACGGATGTCGTCAATGCATATTAAACACACGGTGTATTCGTGTGGGTGACGATTCGCATGAATATATTTGTAAGTTTAACGTTGTTAACGATATCGTAGAATTAGAAAACCCTATTGGAAAGTAACGTTGTCGTCGTGTTCGAACGTGTGACGATTCGTACGAATACAAACGAAAACGATACGATACGATGAAACAATAAAAATAAACGTTTTTGAAATTTGAAAAATAAATGAAATAAAATTAGTTAATTTATTAGGAATTACTACTTTAAAAAGTTTAAAAATTTCTATCTTTATTAAGTTACGTAATAATACGAAAACTACGAAAGACGAAGCGCGGAACCGAAACCAAGCGAGACCGAACACACCCGAACATACCCAGACTATAAAAGCCTTGTGTTTCCTTCTTCTTCCTCACAACTTCAAGAAAATGCCCTCCTCTCTCCTCCATACCCGTCACTCTCTCTCTACACTTTCTCTAACTTCAAACCTTCATATCTCTCTCGTTTCTCCACCAAATTCAAAATCCTAGTAGTAAAAACGAACGTGAGAACGAGAGGAACACAGTAGTATAACTGATCGGAGCTGAAATGTAACATCTGTACATTTAGTCATGGTAGTTGTAAACAGTGTTAGAACAAACGTGTTTTCATATCAAATCAGTCAATGTGATTCATGTGTTCATAATGTGCTTGGGTGTTAGGATCTTTATTATTTAGGAACAAGTATGTATTGTTTATTTACAGTCGAGTTCGCTAGGCAAGAACAGTATCGTATTATATCGAAACAGTGGTGGGAAGGCGTCAGGTACGACAGGTAGCTGGAATCTGGGGTATGCCCTATACACATACTGCGTTCGGTGTAATGGGATAGTGTTAGTGCGTAGTGTTAAGACGAATACTATGACAGTCAATTAATTAAACAAAAATCGTAATACGTAAGCGAGACTGAGTATAGTTATGGGTGACGATCCATACTGATACGAATGTTGAACTTATAATTATGATTGAACGATTATAAATAATTATTACGATCGGAAAACGTACGCGATTGCGGGTATACACGTAATTGTATGTGTTTAACTATCTGTCAACACACGAAGAGTAAAAATAATTAAAATAAATTATTTTATATTTTTACAATTTTGAAACTCATCAAAATGATGAGAATAATAATCCTTTTATTTAAATCGCGTAAAATACGCGTTACGTTCCGGAAACGCGAACCGAGCGACCGAAACGAACCCGAATACCACTCGGACTATAAAAGCCTTAAAGAAGGCCATTTCTCTCATTTAATTCCAGCCAAACCCTCTCTCTCTCTAGAAATTCGTTCTCCAACCTCTCTCTAAGAAAACCGAGCTTCAAACGCGCATATCTCCCTCGTCTCTCCACGGATTTGGGCGTTCTTGGTGCCTACACGAAGCTCTCGACATTCCCTACACGAAAGTACAAGAGATCTGTGGATTTTGCCGGCCAAATTTGAGGTATGATGTTCTAAAGATCAAGAAAGTTAGGGTTTTCTAAGCTTTTGTTCAACTCGACCCAAAACCGGTTTAGGAAACCTCATGTGCACGTAATACACATCTTCAAGAACTCATATACACCTAAAACTGTCATGGGTATAGCTAGTACAAGTCTGAAAATTGAAAGGATTTCCAGTCAGTTGCAGGTTCGCATGGGTAGCAGACGGCCGAACCTTTGGCCACCCGAACCCCTATGCGAGATGCATGGCGAACCTTCACCGGACCATAATCAGCATCACGAACCTTCTTGGACCAACGAACCATACATAGCTCAGCCGAACCTTGGAGCCAACCTTTGGCCGAACCCTGCCCTCTCACGAACCATTTCAGCCCCGAACCATGAGACACGAACTCGTGATGCAGCCGGCCGAACCATGACAAACCACCGAACCTATTTGCAGGAGCGAACCCTAGATGGGACAACCACGAAACTTCGGGAAGCTGATCATCAGACAAACCCTACTGGGGTGACGAATCTATTCCATCACAGCCGAACCTTGCATACAGTGAACCCTTCCCTCACAGCGAACCCATGCAAGGATGCCATCAATCGAACCTTCTACCATGCAGCAAACATTCCTCATTCATTCTAGCCGAACCTTACACTCTCACGAACCATGGTTGAGACGAACCATGGATTAATTCAGCCGAACCCATGAATTCTTGGGATAGGTTCGCTGGAAAAATAAGGGGTGTCGGCCTACAAACTTCGACCGAGCCTTTTCTTTGGTCCAACACCCACATTAGCTCACTGGTTTTAATTGGCCCACGCTGATTATTTCAGCCCAAGTTTATTTCTTTGGCCCATGACTACTCGGCCTAATTTTATTTTCGGCCCATATAATTAGATCCAACCCAATAGGGCTCTCGACCCAACAATTCACTTATTTGGCTCAAATCATTCGTTCGAACCATTAGGGCCCAACACCACACTCAATTGGCCCGTTACTAACTTAAGAGGCCCATGGACTTTGTTTAAAGACCATCACGATTTCATGGGCTTAAGGCCCATGGTTTGGCCTACAACTCAAAGAAATTGTGATTTGATCTTAGTGGGTTAAGTTATAACCTAACATAACTATGAGATCAAGTCACAATCCCAAAGACTCAAACAATTGGAACATTTATTCAAACTACATGTTAATCAAAGGATATCATATGCATAAACCCATGTTACTTTTATGTAAACAAGTTATGCATAGAAGAACATGACATATTCTTTTACATGAATCATTTATCAATCAAGTATCATAATCATGACTTCAAGTTCATACAACGTTTCCAAACATGAGAACAAGTCATTCAAAAGGTTAATCAAGTTCAAGTTAACACAAGTCAATCAATGAATCAAGGTCTATACAATCATAAATCTTATATCTTATGTATGATTACAATGATATTGGAACCAGTTAGAAGTCCTGTTTGCTACTTGCTATTTGTTATAGTTCAGAGTCTACTGCAGACAGGTGAGAACATTAGCCCCTCTTTTACTGTTTTCAACTGTTTTGGGGTGGAACACGTGATCCAATACATTATTTACATTTGTATTTCTTTATACAAGATGTATGCTATTTTACAAACATTACAGGTTCATGGTACAAATTCATCAGATTATTTAACTGTTTCAAAGGATTTTATCAACCGTTAAACACTTTCTATTAAAGATGTTTTATAAAGTTTTCCTTGAAATGTTTTATATCAGTTTTACTCGAATGGTTTTATGAATGAAAAACACTTTTAAATAATGTGACTTATAAACTCTTTTACTATAAGCTCGTGTTTTCGAAAATAATCTTTTATAAACCTTGTTATTATACAAGGACACTATCTTATGTACTAAATCAAGGGTTTCAAAACAAGGTATTCAAACAACGGTTTTCATGGTGATGTTCAAACAAAGGATTCATTTCATGGTGTTCAAACAAAGGATTCAAATCATGGTATTCAAACAAGGTTTCAAATCATGTTATCAAATAAGGTATTAAATCGTTGGTTTTTAAAGCAAAGTTCAAAAGCATGGTGTCCACTGTTGTGAACAAACTTATAAACACATCAAGTTTCATATTCATTAGCGTTAGTAGTGGGTGATCACAACAAGGGAAAGCGGACTCATTGGTTCATACCAAAATGGAGTTAGCTTTTAAATTTGTTTTATAAGCTAACTGCAGGTTTGGTTTCATTATGGTTTTATCAAAACTGCTGTTACATTATCTAATCCAAACGTAGTTTGGGACTTGATTATATGTTGGCTTCATTAGCAAATAGTATGTTAACTGTTTGGACATGTTTTACATACTTGATGTTAGTTTGGGTTGCAGCTCATCCATGTAATTTAATTATTGCTTTAAACATATGCCTTACACTGTAAATTCATGTTTACAATTGTTAAACCTATTGTTCTCACCAACTACTTCTGTAGTTGACAGTTACTTTTCACGTGTTTCAGGTAATCACGTGTAAGACATTCTAAGGACAACTAAGGAGACCGCTTAAGATAGAACAAGATGAAGAAATATGCTAGGATGGATTTAGAAACACACTAAAATCCTGAATGTTTAATTGTCTTGTTTGAAGTCTTATTTTGTAAACTATATTTTGGGTCTGTAGTTGTCATTCTTATGGTAGATAGATTGTCTGTAACTAAACAACTGTCTAAACATTATGAAACTTAGTAATCCATTGTGGTTGTTCTTATTCAATACTTGTGCATGATTCAACTAATCATACGTCACCGCGCCGTGGATTCCGCACGTGGCGCAGGGGGTGTGACATGAAACGAGCTGGATCGACCGTAGTTTTAGAGAGAAGTTGCTGATTTTGAGGGTTTTCCACTATTCATGTAAGGTAAGCTTCTAAATCGTCTTTATCACTTCAGATAAGTTAGGATAAACACTAAAAAGACTCTAGAAACATGTAGATCATGAAGAGATGAAGAAATAGAGCTTTGAATCTTCAAAAACGGACCAAAAATGAGCTCAAACGAGCTGATTTAGTGGCTGTCACTGTTTGGTGAATTTACTCAAACATCAGCATCTTTTCAGCCACGATGTGAGTTTCAAAATCCTAGGATCTTGCACTAAAACGAGTTAAGAACTTAAGTATAACAGTAGATTGATGTTTGGGTCACCTGGGAATGGTTAGAACCTGGGAAAATGGCTGTATTGATGGCCTAAAGGGCTGCACAAAGTGAAAAAGTCGAACCTATAGTATTGGCAGGTTAGGGGCTGTATATTCATCGATATTACCTAACAAATTCCGTCGATATGGGTCAGGTTCTTGTCGATATTAGTATCCAAATGTAGCCCAAGTATTTCAAGCTTGGAATCAGCTTAATCCGTTGAGAATCGAATTCATGAGGATGGTTTGAACATGGGTTAGCCGGTGGTTTTGGTTGCCATCATTATTAAAGGTTTTCAACATAAATTCTTCTCTAAACTAACATAGTACCCAAAAAAATGTTTTAGTAACCAATTCGGTTTAGAATACCTAAGTTTGATTAAGGAAAATCCTAAGTGAAGTTGATAACATCCAATAATGGGTCAATGTGGTTATTCGTAAGGTTAACCGGTTTTGTATCCATAGAAACACAATGTTTTCTAACCCAAAGCCTTTCTAAACCAACTTAACATTTAAGTAAATATTTTAGTAATATGTTAAGTATAAAATTTCATGGGTTTTGTCAAAGGAAATCATTGGCTAAAGAAGATAACAATAGTTAAGGTTCAAGTATGGGTTACAAAGTGTTAGTCGAGAACCCTAGTGACACCAAACATAACTTGATCTTTCCTAAACAAGTAAACTAGGTGTGTTTTGAAAAATCATGACTAGTGTAAGGATTGTTAAGCGATTATAAGTGTCAAAGAATAGCTAGAGAAACAAGATGAGATCTATGGAAATCAAGAAAACAACTAAGTATGAATGTGTTGACCATATGAGTCAACACTCGACACTTAGTAATTTCATGCAATTGTATAACCGACTTAGATTGTTCCAATTGAACAATCTAATGTAAGGTATGCACAAGGATGAACAAAGAACTAATGAAGGACATGGAGTTAATTTAGTAATATTAACTTAAGTTCTAATGTGTTTAACTTACAATTTTCATCACAATAACTTATGTTTTACTAAAATATAATGATTTGTAACATGTGAACATAGTTTTATAAAAATCATCATAACTTGTTTTACTAAAACATTTTAAAGTAATTAAAATGATTTTTGAACTTAACTTTTATAACTTAAATAATACTTTTATAAATGATGATCTATTGAAAGGTCGTATCTTTTACTAGTATAGACCATATGTAAATAGCGTTTAATGGGTAACGAACAAGGGATAAGGGTTCATAAAAGGTACATAACTTAGAATAATTAGAGGAATTCTAGTAATACATTATTAAATATTAGGACACTTAGTTGCACATCGAGACAGAAATTATATATACGTCAACTCCAAATAATCATAGTATTCGAATCATAATAAATCAACACAGGTGCTGAAGTTACATAGTCTACAATCAACGAGCACGTATATCATTCTTGGTTCAATTGCATGGCAACACAGGTGAGTTCATTGCCCCTTTTCTAAACATTTTTGTTTTATAAACGCAGTGCTGAGAAGCATGCGTAAATTATTTTCCTTGGATTATATTTACTTAAATGCTTTTACGATGTTTTATATGTATAATAGTTATCCTACATTATGTCTAGGTAAACTTATTGCAGATTTCAAAAAGGTCTAGTTACTCATTATAAGTAGATAATTATTTCATTTTCAAAGGAACTATTTTCAAAGATCTATTTCCATAGAACTATTTTCAAAGAACTATTTTCAAAGATCTAATAGTTTTCAGGGGAATGTCTGGGAAATATCAAAGATAGCATATGCCAATCCTATATTTCAAAAGATGTCCTAGCTAGACTGATTGATTATAGGTCGCATGTTTGATGATATTTATAGAATCTCCTAATTATTTTCAGAGGAATATATGGGAAATACACAAAGATAGCATGTGCCAAAGAACTAACGATATATACGAACAAGAACGAACAAGGACGATCTAGAACGAACTATAAAATCCTATACTTCATGAAGTCCTAGCTAGACTGAAAGATTATAAGTCGCATGTTTGATGATACTTACAGATTTCCTCAACTACTAAGAACCTTGATTGCTAGACTAGTCTACTCGAGATGACCAAGGCCCATTCATTTGGACTTAGCTTTTAATTAAATGTTTATCTATTCATTTATTTAAGCATTTTAGTTAATTGTTTCCACATTTTTTCACATTTTCCATGGTGTTGTTGTGTGTGTGAGGAGGTTAATGAATCAAGAGGTTTTACACATTTGATGAAACTAGTGTGTTGTGGTTGAGGGTGAAACCCTTAATTCTCATTAACAACAATATACTACGTGGTCCGGTATGTGGTGGGCTGGCGGCTGGGCTGGCGGTAAGCTTGACCCTACGTATGCCATATATATAAGCATACTTGGCTGGATAGTATAGGTGGTTGTTGGTGAGGTTAAGTTTGTCACGTGGTCAGGTTTGTATAAATTCATTTTTCAATAACAAAACTATATGAACTCACCAACCATGTGTTGACTTTATTTTTCTTACATGTTTTCTCAGGTGATGTACATGACTAGATTCAGACTGTAGGATGCATACTAGGATGCTCAGATAGTGGATCTAGTAACTTTTGGAAGCACATATTCTTCTTATAGCAGTGAATCATTTTGATGTCTTGTACAGTAACAAGATGACTGACTTATGATTCTAGTGAAGTTGGTTGCTTAGTTAAATTTTCAAACATGGTAGTTGTAATTTAACTTTGGAACTTTAGAGTAATTATTATTGTGCTTTAAATATTCTCAAATGTTGTGCTATGCATACAATCTGATCATTCCTATTATCACACGATATCGCTTCCCGAGAACTTTCCGCCCGACGGGAAAGTCGATCCAGCCCGCCGGCTCGGGGTGTGACAAGATTTCCATGGATTTCATCACCAAGTTTTCGCGAACACCGAGAGGTTATGATTCGATTTTGGTGATCCTCGATTGACTCACCAAATCTAATGATTTTCTCCCGATCCCAGAGGATAATAAAATGGAGAAATTATCCACTTTGTACATCAACGAGATCATCACACGTCACGGTACAGCAACGTCAATTATATCTGATCGCGATAGTCGTTTCACTTCCCGCTTTTGGCAATCATTGCAAAAGGCTTTGGGGGAACCCGTGTTAATCTTAGCACGGTGTATCACCCCCTAACCGACGGTCAAAGCGAGAGGACTATCCAAAAACTTGAGGACATGTTACGTTCTTGTGTGATTGATTTCGGTGGGAGCTGGGATACTCACCTTCCACTTATCGAATTTTCGTACAATAATAGCTTTCAAACGAGCATTCAGTGCTCTCCATTTGAATCTCTGTATTGCAGGAAGTTCCGGTCACCAGTCTGATGGACCGAGGTTGGTGACTCACAGGACGAGGGACCTAAACTTATTCAAGAGACCACCGACAATATTTCAATTATTCAGTCAAGACTAAAAGCCTCAAGGGATCGACAAAAAAAGAAACGACCAAAGACGCGCACATTTACGGGCATGTACGTAAATATATTCGTTTAAGGTTCGAAACGGTCAAACTTTAGAAAATGCACAAATATTATTATTTATTTTTACAATTTTTAAACTCGTCAAATTAAACCCAAAATGATAAAACAAAATTTTTTTCAATGATATCATAACGTTTGCGAAATTTACGTAACGAGACACTAGAACGTGAAACCAAACGAAGTCTAATAAACGGGAAACTAGCCGGGTATTTAAGGAGTAAAATCCCCATTAAATGCCCTCACCAACCAGATTTTCCCTTTCTCTCTCTACAAATCGTCACCTTCTCTCTCTATACTCTCTATATAGAAGAAACCAAGAAGATCTCTCTCATTTCTTGATGAAATCGTTCATTCTTGGTGTCTACGGAAAACTTACGAGGTCTACAACAAGGAAGTACAAGAGATCGGAGATTATAACGGCTAGAATCGACTAGGTTCGAGCATAAATTTTTTGGAGTTTGGGTTTTCTCAAACTCGGATTTTCCTTCGAGTTTAGCCGCAGGTTTGAGGTTATTATGGTCAAGAAACGAACACCAAAATGATCTAGATTCACCTGGGTGACCTTAGAATAAATTTTGGAAGTGAGTTTGATCGAACTTGTAGGTGGAGAATAAGATCGACGGCTGGAAAACATGACGGAAGGTATTATCCACATAAGAACAGCAAGGGCTGTTCTTGTGTCGATATTATTAGATACGACAGGGCCAGAATAGACCCTACCTCTGTCGATACTACTAAGGTCCACACCTCCAAGGAATACCAAGTCAAACTCCATCAATTTTGGTTAGGATCGGGGCTGTATCAACAGCTCCCATGGATACTAACAGTATCGATGGGTTACATTCATGGCTAAACCAAATAGAACATCGATTCTAAGGATCCAGGAGGGCTGAGATCTTGGAACATCATTAGGAAAAATTAGTATAATAAGATCAAAGTACAAAGGGGTGGAGGTTTTGATAATTTGATCGGGCTAAAAGGTTGCAATTGGATGAAGAAGAGAAGCCATCGATATTGCTTATATCGATGGACCCCTCCTAGTTACATCACCTTTGAACCACCAATATTAACAATGTCGACACCCCTTCTCTCAGCCCACTATCATCGATATTAGTCCTTGGTCTTCAAACAAGTGTAATGAACCTAGAACAAGACTAAAACAATTGGAAACAAGATGGTAAAGGGACAAAGAATACCAAAGGGTTTCGGTTGTGGTGAGCTTAACCTTAGCCGATCCCTAAGTACTAAGAAAACTCTTTTAACCACCAAAGCGTAGTCACCACTGTTTTATAACTTAAGTTAAGATGGTTTAAAGCTATCCTTATAGACAAATAAGTGCAACATGAACAACATATTTACAATATTGTGTTTATAATCTAGGACACACCATGCATGGGTTTCATGCATGGTGTACTGAATTATAATTTCATGAAAAATCAAATAAACTTAATATAATGTTTCTAACTTATATTTAAGCGACGAAATAAGCGTATCATGAGTTTAAACAATTATGTATAACGAACATGGGAATTAAGAACATGACATGAATGCAACCTTACAAATCATGAATTTTGTTAATACGAGTAGGGTTTGAGCGTGATAACCATATCAACAACAAGTGAGAGCATCGTTCATTGATTCTTTGTTCATCGTACATTTCAACCATTCGAGGTGAGTACATTGTAATAACCTCAAAAATTCAGGTCCAATTTGAACTTTTATTAATTATTAAATCATCTAGAATATTTCATAAGTTAGTTAGAAATATATTCGATATTCTATGGATCAATTAAAGAAAGGAATATGTTATTTCGAATAACGAACTTCTAACCAAACACGAAAGGGATTTGAATCGACATTAAACGGTAATTGAAAATCACTTTACTCGGCCCAAACCCCCTAACAATTTAATTACAACAATTAGTAAATACAATGCCAACATAATTATGTTATACAAGAATGTGTGTATATATATATAAATTACTACAATCAGACACATAAAAGTATATACATGAAATCATTATCTAAAACGACTAATTTATTTAGCACACAATCTATTACAAGCAAAATACAAATATATATATATGGAGGAGTATATATGTGACGCCCGTTTCCCGGAACCATCACTAAATCGGAATTACAACATAACACATTTTATAACAGAGATAAGCAGCAAAACATTTATTAATATAACACAAGTTCCAATACAAGATGCCAGCATGATATAATTTACATCATTATACATATGCCAAAATTTCCATAAGCTTGCTATTCTTTCAATCACACCTTGCCCTTGGCATGGCTACTGAAGCCTTACATTTCCCTGATATGCATACTCAAAATGATCAGTTATCACTGGTGAGTTCTAAGTTTTAATCATACAAGAATTAAGATAACACAACTAGGAAAAGATTTACATGACACTTTTTAATTAATAATAAAGGGAATTCATAATCATAAAACATACATACTTTGTGCAGAAAAGTTTTAAATCAATAACCAGTTTGCCAGAATCCCAAAACCACCAGGTTGCCAAAAGTCCAAAACCCAATACCAATCTGCCAAGTCGACGGTATGGTTACCACCTGCCAAGTCCACGGGGTGGTAGTCCTTATATGCATCTATAGTAATATCAAGCCATTGTCTAAGGTCACGTTCACCCTATGCAGGCCCGATTGTCACCAGCCAAATACATTTAATTGATCAATTAACCCACTATACCGAAACATATTTCATGGTTGTTTCCCACCAGAAACAGGCGACAAAGACAGGCACGACCCTTGTTTTTACATATATAGCAAGGGCACCATTGACCACGGTCAACACATATGTCAAAAACAAAATTTTTAACTCAAACTGCACAATCACTGTTTTATAAAACATTTTCCCTGCTCAAACCAGCACCGCAATGCCCAAAACGTCTTCAATACCTGTTTTAAGTCCTCTGTCCAAATCACATTAGTAAAGTGTTTAAATCGTCCATCTAGTCTCAACTAGTGGCACACAACCAGAATACATGTCAAAATAGTTTTCCCATGCCCATAAAACTCATCACTTTTATACATCTTTAAAAATCATTCGACTCGTACGATCTCGAGTACGACATCTCAAAACCATGATTAGACCAAAAATCATTTGACATGTTGAACCACATGAGCAACATCATTTTTTTACAAACACTGAATTATACAAACACAGGGTCTCAAACATAGTTTAAATATAACATTGTCAAATACAAACAATTAACAATATGCATATTAGCTTAAAACATTTTAAAGCATAAAATGGGCGTCATAGAACTCACGTGATTGGTCTCGCACGATAAACTTAATCTTGCACACTGATCCTACGTTTTCCCAAAGAATCCTAACAACATGGATATACTAGCAAGATCATAAAAATATTCACATATCGCATAAATCGTAATTCGGGTTTCCAAACGGATAGTACAACGACTATGCTCCGATACGGGTTTTTAACTCGTTATTTTTATTCATGGTGTTCACCGTATCACATGGGCATAACAACATCATATCATATGGTTTATTTATTCAATACAACCCCATATATACTTATGAAGATAACCTTAATATTTAAAACTTAAGCATAAGCTTACCTCGCTATCTCCGGACAACCTCTTGTCACGTGCTTCCACACACTCAAATGACCTCAAAGGAGGTTTATGGGGGTATTTATGTTGTGATAATAGGGTTCAAACTCGAAACTACGTGCGAAAAACGACGCGGTACGAACTATTTATAGGAACCAACATGCAAATCGAGATAGCCACACTGCGACACCTTGCCGGACACGTGTCAACTCACTAGGACACGTGGTAGCCACCCTAGACACTTGGCAGCCACCCTAGACACGTGGCAAAGCTGTAAAATATGTCATGCCACCTAGGACATTTGCCTGTGAGCGCGTGTAGTGTTTTGAACTTGTTTCTGCGATTCTGGCTTCATACGAACTCCATTTTGCGCACCGTTTTCGCGCACGTTCACAATTTTTAAATACCTTTCTAACCATATCAAGCACTCACCCTAGGAAGGTACTGATTATTTGGACCATTTTATTATTACTATTTGAAACTCGTTTTATCAAAACTTTCATTCGGAGCATCGTTTGCCAATTTCGTTTTCCCTCATTATGATCATTACTTTGTTGTTTTGGTAATGTGATATTTTTAATCCATATACCACTTGCTCGTGTCATGTGATCACTCTTTTATTTTAAAGTAGCCACATGATGAATTTATCATGTAATTATAAAAACACTCTTCATAGAATAATTGAAAAACTTCATTATATTTAAATTTATTATATATGATGGAAAACCGGTTGTTACAAATCTACCCCTCTTACATTAGGATTCGTCCTCGAAACCTATTATATCAAAAAAAATGGGGATAGAATTTACACATGTAACATCTGTGCATGTAGTCATGTTAGTCATAAACAGGAATAGTACAATGTGTATTTACATTCAGTATGTCAATGTGATTCAAGTGTTCATATTTGTGTTTGTGTGTTGTAGGAATTCTTTAATTAGGAACAAGTATTTATTATTTATTTACAGTCGATTACGCTAGGCAAGAACAGTATCGTATTATATCGAAACAGTGGTGGGATGGCGTCAGATATGGCAGGTAGCTGGACTCTGGGGTATGACCTATACATATACTGCGTTCGGTGTAATGGGATAGTGTTAGTGCGTAGTGTTATGACGAATAGTATGACAAACAATTAATCAAACAAAATCGTAATACATAAGCGAGACTGAGTGTAGTTATGGGTGACGATCCATAATGATACGAATGTCGAACTTATAATTACGAGTAAACGACAATAAATAAATAACACGATCGAAAAACGTACGCGATTGCGGGTATACACGTAATCTTAGTCGTTTAACGGTCTGTCAATGAACGAAGAGTAAAAATAAGTAATATATATTTTATTTTACGTTTTACAATTTTGAAACTCATCAAAATGATGTGAATAATAACTCTTTTATTTAAAGCACGTAAAATTTCCGGAAACGCGACGAAAACGCGAACCGAGCAACCGAAACGAACCCGAATACCACTCGTAGTATAAAAGCCTTGAAGAAGGCTTTTCCTTCATTTATTTCAGCCACAACCCTCTCTCTCTACAATTTTCGTGAAACCTCTCTCTCTCTAGAATTCCACACTTCAAACGCACGTATCTCGCTCGTTTCTTGACGGAATTGGATGTTCTTGGTGTCCACGCGAAGCTCGTGATCTCCTCTACCCGAAAGTACAACTGATCTGGAGATTTGTCCAGCCAAAATCAAGGTATTGATGCTTGAAAACACGAAAAAAATAGGGTTTTCATGATATATATCGATCCAATCCATATAACCGGTGCTAGAGCCGTTGTAAACCAACCTTAGGCCTTCGACACCTTAATCTGGATCACCATTGATGTGAGGGCATAGACCTGGCTAGTTGAGGATCGGGGTGGATGGAGGAGATGCGACTGGTTCGCTGGGGAAGGGGTGGCCGAACCATTTCGATGGCCGAACCTATGCATGTGATGTTTGCCGAACCCCACAACAAACACGAACCCTCATCAGCACCACCGAACCTTTTTGCAGGCTGCGAACCTCCTGGACCAATGAACCTCACATGGTGCGAACCTTTCACTTGATTACCGAACCTTACAGGGCCGAACCACCAGGTGCCAGCCGAACCCTTAAGGCCTCGCGAACCATCACATGTAGACGAACCCTCGGGCTGACACCAACCCCGAACCTTGGTGCAGTTCAACGAGCCTTTGAGAGCCGCCGAACCTTGGCATGGTGACTAACCATCCCATGTAGGCGAACCTCTTGTTGCAGCCGAACCATTGCCATCAGACGAACCCTAGCCAAATCTATCAACAACCAACGAACCTGCGATCGGGAACCATGCAGCCGAACCCTTGGCCACCGGCGAACCTGCATGTTGTATTCTTGCTCACGAACCATGCACTAAGGCCGAACCTCCCATCAACTAGCATCTAACCCTCGGTGCAACATGGTGGACGAAACTTTTCCATAGGTTCGCTGGTCGACTCTCGGCGCACCTTAAGTGGGTTGTACCAGCCATGCAGCTCGGGGGTTGAGTCGGTTAAGAACTTAGACCCAAACTCCTTTGGGTAGCCCATCTTTTGTCGGCCTAGCCCATTACACCAATCGGCCCAATCTCGGCCTCCTTGGACCAACAAACACGAATGGGATCACTTAACATATATGGCTCTCTTGGAATAATAAGATGATTAAAAGTGATCAAATCATAAATATAAAGGTCTAAAACATTTTAGCATATCTTAAAATTGCATGTTTAACAAGGGTTATCAAAGGCATCAACACTTGTTATTTTATACATACAAGTTGTGCATAAAAGAACATGACACATTTTGTTTCAAGAGTCAATTATCGATCATGTGACTCAATCAAGATATTCAAATTTACACAACATTCTTAAACATGAGAACAAGTTATTCATGAGGTAATCATTAACAAGTAGTAAAAGTCAATCGTTTAACAAAAGCCAATCAAGGAATCAAAGTCTATACAATCATAAATCTTATATTCTATGTATGATTACAATGATATAGGAACCAGTTAGAAGTCTTGTTTGCTACGTGCTACTTGTTATTGTCACACCCCGAGCCGGCGGGGTAGGATCGGAGTCCCCGTCGGGCGGAAGGTTCCCGGGGCGCGATATCGGGAGTGATAATCAGAAGTGATCAGATTGTTTACATTGCACATGATATGAATGAGAAATGCTAATTAAAATAGAATTACAAAGTTAAATTACATCAGTATTGTTTATAATTTAACAATGTAAATCTATGGTAAACATCATAAAATAACTATCTTGTATTCACACAAGATATACAAAATAAATTGTATAATGATGTCTTCAAAAATATGCAGGTCCAAAATACTAAGTCTTCTATCTGAAGTCCTAGTCCAAAAGAAATGACTTCCTAATTGACCTGTTCGTCACCTGAGAAGTCATGCAAAAATAAAGGTCAACACATGGTTGGTGAGTTCATATAGTTTAGTATTTGAAAATGATTTTAAAATGATTTGAACATGATTTGAAAATGATTTGAAAACCTCCTTTGGTAAAGACCCTAACCTCATTAACTCCACATGTATCATCCAGATCGGTATGCTTATGTATAGGGCATACCCCTGAGTCGAGGCTACAACCCCGCCCAGACGCCATCCCACCACATACTAATCCGCATAGGACATTGTTGTTAATGATAATTAGGCATTTTTACCCTACCATTTACCCATGACTCTTCTGTTTGTTGTCCCTGTAATTACAATCATTTGAAATCCATGTTGATTTCATATGTTCATCACACAATATGATCAACCACACAACTGTATAAACAGTTATAAATGCTTAATTAAAAAAGTAAATAAACATTTAATAAAATCTAAGTCCTTATGATTGGGGCCTATGGTCATACTCGAGTAGACTAGTCTGTCAATATAGGTACTTAGTAGTTAGGGAAACTGTAAATATCCTCAAACATACGACCTACAAGTCAAACGGTCTAGCTAGGACTTCTTGAAATGCAGGATTTTATGTTTCGTCAATGTTTTTGGCGTATGCTATCTCTGATATTTCCCATATTTTCCCTTAAAAATGATTGTCTGATTTTGTCACAAGATGTACTTGATGTGTTGATCATAGAATACAAGATTCATTGATCGGTTGTACACTTGATTCATTGTTCAACAAACACTTGGTTTGTAGAACATTGAATGTTGTCTTTGCAAAGATTGTTTTGTTGATGTCTTGATGTCCCACCTTGTTTTGTCAAAATGTTTGATTTGATCCCTTGAATTCACCCACTTGATTTGTCAAAATGTTTGATTTGATCCCTTGAATTCACCCACTTGATTTGTCAAAATGTTTGATTTGATCCCTTGAATTCACCCACTTGATTTGTCAAAATGTTTGATTTGATCCCTTGAATTCACCCACTTGATTTGTCAAAATGTTTGATTTGATCCCTTGAATTCACCCACTTGATTTGTTAAAATGTTTAGTTTGATTTGTTTGAAATGTTTTGACTTATTGAAAAGATTAGTTTAACTTGATTATTCACTTATTAAATAAGTAAATCAGTTAATAACCTGCATAAAATCTTCCTAGATATGATCTAGGATAACATTTATACATATGTAAAACATATAATTTAAAAGCATTCAAGTAAACAATTCAAATAAACAGTTTACGCATGCTTCTCAGCCCCGCGTTTTAAAACAAAAATGTTAGAAAAGGGGCAATGAACTCACCTGTGCTGCTATGTAATTTGATCTAACACAAAATGCGCGCTCCTGTATGTAAGCTAAGTTTCTTCGGTTCCTGAGTTATTTTATAAGAATTCGAATATAATAAGTACGCGTAGTAGTCGTTGTGCCTAAGACCTTGAGTCTTGTTGTGTGTGCAACTAAGTGTCTTAGTACTAAGTGTATCTAAGATCTACTCTATCTTAATTACCCTTCTTATGATCCCAATTCCCATGATTAGTTACTAACTTACCTTAAAATTTTAGAAAATTTCGGCAGAGTTTCCTTTGTTTTTACAACAATTCCAGACAATTAAATTGTCTATTTTATAACAAGTTCCCAATCAATCAATTCAAGTAAGTAATTTAAATCAAAACAATACAATTTAAACAAGAAGTTAGAAAATTATAAACTTTAATTGAAACATTTATGCTTCAAATTTTATATTTGAAACATCACTACGAAATCTTAATTTAAACGTTTAACACTTGATGGACTTAATCAAGTCCCATTGGGCCCATTTAAGCCCAATAACAAACTCTTGATTCATCCTTGATCGCAATCACAATGTTTGATCCATATGACATAGGTACCCAAGTTATTCCAAAATTAACAACTCATTTTAAGTTGTTATTGTGAGTTAATGATCAATCTTGTTATAGAAATCCCTAACCCATGCACTCATGAAAATTTATATTACACCATGCATGCACTTATAGTTAAATTCTCATGTGATACTTAGATTGATGGCCCACTACCCATTTACCATGTCTTTAACCATAGTCTTGATCATTCTCGGACCAATGTTAGTCTAATTAAACCACATCTAAATTCGACATTCATCTAGGGCAGCGAACCTATTGGGTTTATCCAAGGGTTCGGCTGATTTTAAAGGAAGAGGGTTCGGCCATCTTGTAGCTCCAACGAACTCTAAGGGTTCGGCTAACTAAAAAGAAAAGGTTCGTCACCCTAGTTTCATAGATTCCAGGGTTCGCCACACAAGGCTCGTCTATGTTGGCACCATGTAGGGTTCGTTTCTTATAGGTTCGTGAATTAGGGTTTTAAAGGTAAGGTTCACCGTATAAGGGTTCGGTTGAATGAGTAATAGGTTCGGTGTAGTTAAACAGAAACCATGGGTTCGTAGGTCCAAAGGGTTCGGCCATAGTTCCTAGGTTCGTAGTCAGAATGGTTCGTCCAACAAGGTAAAGGTGCGGCTGTTTTAAGAAGCTTACAGGTTCGCGGCCAGAAGCGTTGCATTGTCTTGAGGTTCGGTGACCAGAAAGTGCAGGGTTCGTGTGCCAGGAACCAGGGTTCGGTGCTTAGCACAGCAGGGTTCGTTGCAGAAGCTCCCTAGGTTCGTTGCAGGTCTAGGACGGTTTAACAGGTTCTTGACTCAGTGAGCTGCAGGGTTCGTTACAGATGGCAGGGTTCGTTGTCAGCAGCTTTGCAGGGTTCGTATAGGGTTCGGCCTTCACACTGTAAAGGTTCGGCCCTCAGAGAATGAACCTGTATCATCCACAGCCCCATTACCCCCACGAACCTGTATGAAATCGTGTTGCATCACCTTCATTCTAGCAAACCTCACCTGTTACCATGCAACTATCTTTTTCTACGTGTAAACCTATGTGTTTTGTGGGTGTTTAGGTCGATTTCAAGCTTCAAACAAAACGGGTTCGTGTAATACCCTAAACCGAATTTAAAATAGATATTTACCTCCAATTTCGTGGATGAAATCTCGAATAAGTTGTACTCCCGTGATCTATGTGTTGAAAGGATCGTCTTGACACCAATCTTGCCTAAATCCAACTTGAATCGAGCTCCCAATCGTAGAGAGAAGTTTCGTTCTTGAGAGAGTTTTTTAGTGAGAGAGAGAGAAAACGAGATGAAGAGAGAGAGAGAGGTTGGTGAGGTTAATTATGGCAATTTAATGTCATAATAAAGGATTCCATCCCACCCGGTTAGTCGGTCTCGTTCGGTTTCGCGTAATATGTCGTTTTGCGTAGTTTTCGCGACAAAACGACACGATTATAAAATTAGAAATCTTTTAATTATTCTAGGTTGTGATTCCTAATAAATTAACTGATATCTTCTTAATTATCACATTTTTAAAACAAAATTAACTGTTCAAATCGAAATGTACAGTCGTCGCGCGTATTCGTTCGAATCGTCACCCGTACGAATACGAGGATAACTATACTTTTCAATCTTGTTTTCTAATTATAGAATATCATTCAGAACGTTAAACTTTCAGATATATTCGGACAGATCGTCACCTATACGAATAACCCGTCAATTTAGCATTCACGTAACAATATTCGTGTGTTTTGTTCGGTAATGCCTCACATACGTTTATACATAATAAAATCCTAACAAATAATCATATGATGGTTCTGTATTGCCAGATAATTATCCGACTCAAGAACCATTGTTCTGAACTGTGTTTCTGTTAAATGTGTCTGAAACTGTTCTATGACAACTCACCATGATAATGATAAATGATATGAATATGAAAATTTCTGAAATGTGTATGATTCATACCTGTTTTACTGTTCATGTACTGTAGAGATCACTGTTCCGGTGGCGGTTCCGGCACTAATGTTACAGTCTCCCCTTGTTAGAGAAATTTTGTCCCGAAATTTAAGTGTTATTATCAGGTACAGCTTCCTCTTCAAACAGTTGAGGATACTTTAACTTCATGTGATCTTCACGTTCCCAAGTGAACTCGGGCCCGCGTCTTGAATTCCATCGAACCTTTACAATAGGAATACGGCTTCGCCTCAGTTGTTTAACCTTGCGATCCATAATCTCTAAAGGTTCTTCAATGAAATGCAACTGTTCATCAACTTGAATCTCTTCGATTGGAATGACGAGAGACTCGTCAGCAAGGCATTTCTTTAGGTTTGAAACGTGAAACACATGATGCACACCACTGAGTTCATCTGGTAATCTCAGTCGATAAGCTACAGGACCTATACGTTCGATGATCTCGAACGGTCCCACGTATCGTGGTGCTAATTTGCCTTTCTTTCCAAAGCGTACAACGCCTTTCCATGGGGATACCTTCAACATTACACGGTCTCCCACTTGGAATTCCAACGGCTTGCGCCGTTTGTCGGCGTAGCTCTTTTGTCTGCTCCTTGTTGCTTGTAGTCTTCTTTGAATCTGAGCTATCTTGTCAGTGGTTTCTTGAATTAGTTCTGGCCCCGTTATTCGGTTGTCCCCAATTTCAGTCCAACAGATCGGTGAGCGACATTTCCGGCCATAAAGAGCCTCAAATGGTGCACATCCGATACTGCTGTGGTAACTGTTATTGTAGGAGAACTCAATCAGTGGCAAATGGGAATCCCAATTCCCACCGAAGTCCAGAACACAGGTTCTCAACATGTCCTCTAGGGTTTGGATAGTACGTTCGCTTTGGCCATCCGTTTGTGGGTGGTATGCTGTACTCAGATTCAACTGTGTCCCTAGAGATTTCTGTAATGATTGCCAGAACCTTGATGTAAATATGCTATCTCGATCAGAAATAATAGACAATGGCACACCGTGGCGTACCACTATCTCGTTGATGTATAATCTTGCCAGTTTATCCATGGTGAAGTTCTCACGCATGGGCAAGAAATGAGCAGATTTGGTTAAACGATCAATGATTACCCAAATTGTATCATGACCGCTGGAAGTGCGGGGTAGCTTGGTAATGAAATCCATAGCTATTTGTTCCCACTTCCAGAGAGGAATCTCAGGCTGTTCCAATAGACCGGACGGTCTTTGGGGTTCCGCCTTTACCTTCGCACACGTTAGACATTGACCGACGTATTCGGCTATGTCCTTCTTCATTCCAGGCCACCAATAAAATCCACGCAAGTCTTAGTACATCTTATCAGCACCTGGATGAACAGAGTATTTAGTCTTGTGTGCTTCATCGAAGATAAGTTTTCTCACTTCATCTACCGCAGGGATCCATATACGTTCCTTGTAGTAGATCATACCATCAGGCTTCGTGTCAAACTGTTTCTCTGCTCCGCAATCAAGTTCCCTCTTCAGATTACCTCGGTCAAGTGCTTCTTGCTGTGCTTGAACAATCTTGTCACTTAAACTGGTCTGCACGGTTATCCCCATTGCTCTAACACGTAGGGGTTTGACCCGTTCCTTCCGGCTCAAGGCGTCAGCTACAACGTTCGCCTTTCCCGGATGGTATTTGATCACACAATCATAATCATTCAGAAGTTCAACCCAACGGCGCTGTCGCATGTTGAGCTCCTTCTGATCAAAGATGTGCTGCAGACTTTTGTGGTCAGTGAATATGGTACACTTGGTGCCATATAAGTAATGTCTCCAAATCTTCAAAGCGAAGATTACTGCTGCCAGTTCAAGATCATGAGTTGTGTAATTCTTCTCATGAATCTTTAACTGTCTTGATGCATAGGCTATGACTTTATCCCGTTGCATTAATACACAACCGAGTCCCTGATGGGAAGCATCACAGTATACAACAAAATCATCACAGCCTTCTGGAAGAGATAGGATTGGAGCATCACATAATTTCTGTTTCAAGGTCTGAAAAGCATCTTCTTGTTTCTGCTCCCAGATAAACGGTTCGCTTTTCTGGGTTAGCTTAGTAAGAGACAAAGCTATCTTAGAAAAGTTTGAGATAAACCTTCTGTAATAACCCGCCAATCCCAGAAAAGACCGTATCTCCGTCGGTGTCTTCGGAGTGTCCCAATTCTTTATCGCTTCAATTTTGGCAGGGTCTACATGAATTCCCTCGCTGTTGACCACATGACCCAGAAATTGAACTTCTCTTAGCCAAAACTCACATTTGGAGAATTTGGCATAGAGTTTCTCTTCTTTCAACAGCTCCAAGATCTTTCTAAGGTGTTGCTCATGTTCTGTTTTGGTCTTGGAATAAATCAGTATGTCATCAATAAAGACAATGACAAACTGATCCAAGTACGGCTTGCACACTCGGTTCATGAGGTCCATGAAAACCGCTGGTGCATTTGTCAATCCGAAAGGCATCACCATGAATTCGTAATGCCCGTATCTTGTTCGGAAGGCCGTTTTCGGTATGTCTTCATCTTGAACTCTCAGCTGATGGTATCCCGACCGCAAGTCAATCTTCGAGAAGTATTGAGCTCCTTGCAGTTGGTCAAACAGATCATCAATCCTCGGCAATGGATAACGATTCTTGATGGTCAGTTTGTTCAGCTCTCTGTAATCTATGCACATTCTGAACGATCCGTCTTTCTTTTTCACGAACAAGACCGGAGCTCCCCAAGGTGAGTAGCTCGGTCTGATGAAACCCTTGTCAAGTAGCTCCTGTAACTGATTAGACAATTCCTGCATCTCTGAAGGTGCTAACCTGTAAGGAGATTTAGCAACAGGGGTTGCTCCAGGAATTAAGTCAATACGAAATTCTACCGGTCGCGCAGGTGGCAAACCAGGTAGGTCCTCCGGAAATACTTCGGGATATTCTTTCACCACTGGTACATCTTGAATCTTCTCCTTGTCTTTTCCCTTTTCCACCACATGAGCCAAGAATGCCACGCACTGCTTCTGTAGACACTTACGCGCCTTTATGCAAGAGATGATTTTGACACTTCGTTTTGCTTGATCCCCTTTTACTTCCAATACACGATCACTCGGCAATGGAATTCGAAGCAGCTTCTCAGAACAGATAACTTCCACTCGGTTAAAAGAAAGCCAATCCATTCCAACAATGATGTCGAAACTACCCAACCCCATCGGTATCAAATCGATGGCAAATGTATGACCACTAAGTGTCAATGGGCAATTTCTATAAACGGTGCTAACTGTAATCTGTTTCCCGTTAGCTACTTCTATAATGTATGGGGAGTCTAACTGTTCCTCTAATGAATCTAGTTGGCATGCAAACTCGGTAGAGATAAAACTCTGATCCGCACCAGTATCAAATAAGACAGATGCATAAAAGTCATGTAAGAGAAACGTACCAGTGACCACATTTGGGTCCTGGCGTGCAGCTGGTGCTCCGATAGCAAAGGCTCGTCCACGGGGTGCTTGAACTGCTGGTTGAGCCTTCTTTGGGCAATTCTTCGCAAAGTGGCCTTGTTCGCCACAGTTATAGCATCCACCATGGTTCTGATTAGCTGGTGGAGGGAGAGCCAAAGCAGCATTGTTGACTGCTTGATTAGGAGTCATCCTGCAGTACTGGACCCAATGGCCCTTCCGTCCGCATCCCGTGCAATGCTTGCAGAGAGTGTCAGCAGGGTGATGATACTGACACTTGGCACACAGAGGAAACGTGCCAGTGTAAGGTTTGCGGTTGGGGTTTTGGGGTGCTGCTGCTATTTGTTGCAGAGGTGTGGCCACTGCATAGTTCTTGATGGTCTTTTGTTTCTTCTTCTGATGATGGAAGGGTTTCTTTGAAGATTCTGCTTTGTTCTTGCTGGGTTCAGCCTCCTTCTTTAGAACTCCAGAGGCTACCATGAGGTCAGTGAGTTTCCCAGACAGTCTCACTGCAGACTCAACAGTAGTAGGGTTGGCTGAAACAACCATGCCCTGAATGCAGGCGGGAAGTCCACCGACATAACGGTCTATCCTTTTCTCCAAAGTTGGTACCATATCCGGTACCAAAGCAACTAACTCGTGGTAACGAGTTGTATACCCCATGTGATCAGCCCCTTTCATCACATGATTAGATAGTTCAACCTCCAACTTCTGCAGCTCATTCTTGGGACAAAATTATGTTCGCAGCAGTGCCTTGAAGTCTTCCCATGACATTGCCATAGCTTCCTCTCTTCCCCGGGCGTTGATCTGACCATTCCACCAGGTCAGAGCCCGTTTGTTGAATGTTCCCGCTGAGTAACGGACCTTGTGGTGTTCGGGGCAGCTGCAAAGATCCAATGTTGCCTCAATCTTCTCAATCCATTGGATTAATCCAACGGCACCTTCAGACCCACTAAAACTGGGTGGTTTACATCCTACGAAGGACTTGTAGGAGTAATGAGATGAATCTCCAGTATTTCCACTGGCTTCTCCTGATGTGTTGCCAGTGTTAAGGATCTCATTACGAAGACGAAGGAACATCTCCGGTATAGCTTCTTTCATCTGATTTGTCATCTGGCTACTCAGTAACGTCACCAGAGCGATAGTAGCAGGATCCATGGTCGGTGCTGTGCCCGAACCAGATGCTTGAGTAATCAATGGAGGAGGGGGAGGAGGAGGTGGAGGAGGTGGTGGTGGAGAGTCGTTTGGAGACGGTGTGGAGGAGTGTGGAGCCAAGTCTTGTGGTGGTAGCTGTATCAAGGGAGGTTGTCTTCGTGGAGGCATTCTGATCATAACCAATAAAGTCATCGGTTAGTGCAATGATCGAATACAGAAGACAATATGCAAATAAGTCTTAAGTCCTACGTTCTCTACATGCAGGGTCCCTAGGTTATAGTCTAGGCCAAACCATTTAAATAAGTGACCTATATTTCTCTATAACCATGGCTCTGATACCAATCTGTCACACCCCGAGCCGGCGGGGTAGGATCGGAGTCCCCGTCGGGCGGAAGGTTCCCGGGGCGCGATATCGGGAGTGATAATCAGAAGTGATCAGATTGTTTACATTGCACATGATATGAATGAGAAATGCTAATTAAAATAGAATTACAAAGTTAAATTACATCAGTATTGTTTATAATTTAACAATGTAAATCTATGGTAAACATCATAAAATAACTATCTTGTATTCACACAAGATATACAAAATAAATTGTATAATGATGTCTTCAAAAATATGCAGGTCCAAAATACTAAGTCTTCTATCTGAAGTCCTAGTCCAAAAGAAATGACTTCCTAATTGACCTGTTCGTCACCTGAGAAGTCATGCAAAAATAAAGGTCAACACATGGTTGGTGAGTTCATATAGTTTAGTATTTGAAAATGATTTGAAAATGATTTGAACATGATTTGAAAATGATTTGAAAACCTCCTTTGGTAAAGACCCTAACCTCATTAACTCCACATGTATCATCCAGATCGGTATGCTTATGTATAGGGCATACCCCTGAGTCGAGGCTACAACCCCGCCCAGACGCCATCCCACCACATACTAATCCGCATAGGACATTGTTTTTAATGATAATTAGGCATTTTTACCCTACCATTTACCCATGACTCTTCTGTTTGTTGTCCCTGTAATTACAATCATTTGAAATCCATGTTGATTTCATATGTTCATCACACAATATGATCAACCACACAATTGTATAAACAGTTATAAATGCTTAATTAAACAAGTAAATAAACATTTAATAAAATCTAAGTCCTTATGATTGGGGCCTATGGTCATACTCGAGTAGACTAGTCTGTCAATCTAGGTACTTAGTAGTTAGGGAAACTGTAAATATCCTCAAACATACGACCTACAAGTCAAACGGTCTAGCTAGGACTTCTTGAAATGCAGGATTTTATGTTTCGTCAATGTTTTTGGCGTATGCTATCTCTGATATTTCCCATATTTTCCCTTAAAAATGATTGTCTGATTTTGTCACAAGATGTACTTGATGTGTTGATCATAGAATACAAGATTCATTGATCGGTTGTACACTTGATTCATTGTTCAACAAACACTTGGTTTGTAGAACATTGAATGTTGTCTTTGCAAAGATTGTTTTGTTGATGTCTTGATGTCCCACCTTGTTTTGTCAAAATGTTTGATTTGATCCCTTGAATTCACCCACTTGATTTGTCAAAATGTTTGATTTGATCCCTTGAATTCACCCACTTGATTTGTCAAAATGTTTGATTTGATCCCTTGAATTCACCCACTTGATTTGTCAAAATGTTTGATTTGATCCCTTGAATTCACCCACTTGATTTGTTAAAATGTTTAGTTTGATTTGTTTGAAATGTTTTGACTTATTGAAAAGATTAGTTTAACTTGATTATTCACTTATTAAATAAGTAAATCAGTTAATAACCTGCATAAAATCTTCCTAGATATGATCTAGGATAACATTTATACATATGTAAAACATATAATTTAAAAGCATTCAAGTAAACAATTCAAATAAACAGTTTACGCATGCTTCTCAGCCCCGCGTTTTAAAACAAAAATGTTAGAAAAGGGGCAATGAACTCACCTGTGCTGCTATGTAATTTGATCTAACACAAAATGCGCGCTCCTGTATGTAAGCTAAGTTTCTTCGGTTCCTGAGTTATTTTATAAGAATTCGAATATAATAAGTACGCGTAGTAGTCGTTGTGCCTAAGACCTTGAGTCTTGTTGTGTGTGCAACTAAGTGTCTTAGTACTAAGTGTATCTAAGATCTACTCTATCTTAATTACCCTTCTTATGATCCCAATTCCCATGATTAGTTAGAAAATTTCGGCAGAGTTTCCTTTGTTTTTACAACAATTCCAGACAATTAAATTGTCTATTTTATAACAAGTTCCCAATCAATCAATTCAAGTAAGTAATTTAAATCAAAACAATACAATTTAAACAAGAAGTTAGAAAATTATAAACTTTAATTGAAACATTTATGCTTCAAATTTTATATTTGAAACATCACTACGAAATCTTAATTTAAACGTTTAACACTTGATGGACTTAATCAAGTCCCATTGGGCCCATTTAAGCCCAATAACAAACTCTTGATTCATCCTTGATCGCAATCACAATGTTTGATCCATATGACATAGGTACCCAAGTTATTCCAAAATTAACAACTCATTTTAAGTTGTTATTGTGAGTTAATGATCAATCTTGTTATAGAAATCCCTAACCCATGCACTCATGCAAATTTATATTACACCATGCATGCACTTATAGTTAAATTCTCATGTGATACTTAGATTGATGGCCCACTACCCATTTACCATGTCTTTAACCATAGTCTTGATCATTCTCGGACCAATGTTAGTCTAATTAAACCACATCTAAATTCGACATTCATCTAGGGCAGCGAACCTATTGGGTTTATCCAAGGGTTCGGCTGATTTTAAAGGAAGAGGGTTCGGCCATCTTGTAGCTCCAACGAACTCTAAGGGTTCGGCTAACTAAAAAGAAAAGGTTCGTCACCCTAGTTTCATAGATTCCAGGGTTCGCCACACAAGGCTCGTCTATGTTGGCACCATGTAGGGTTCGTTTCTTATAGGTTCGTGAATTAGGGTTTTAAAGGTAAGGTTCACCGTATAAGGGTTCGGTTGAATGAGTAATAGGTTCGGTGTAGTTAAACAGAAACCATGGGTTCGTAGGTCCAAAGGGTTCAGCCATAGTTCCTAGGTTCGTAGTCAGAATGGTTCGTCCAACAAGGTAAAGGTGCGGCTGTTTTAAGAAGCTTACAGGTTCGCGGCCAGAAGCGTTGCATTGTCTTGAGGTTCGGTGACCAGAAAGTGCAGGGTTCGTGTGCCAGGAACCAGGGTTCGGTGCTTAGCACAGCAGGGTTCGTTGCAGAAGCTCCCTAGGTTCGTTGCAGGTCTAGGACGGTTTAACAGGTTCGTGACTCAGTGAGCTGCAGGGTTCGTTACAGATGGCAGGGTTCGTTGTCAGCAGCTTTGCAGGGTTCGTATAGGGTTCGGCCTTCACACTGTAAAGGTTCGGCCCTCAGAGAACGAACCTGTATCATCCACAGCCCCATTACCCCCACGAACCTGTATGAAATCGTGTTGCATCACCTTCATTCTAGCAAACCTCACCTGTTACCATGCAACTATCTTTTTCTACGTGTAAACCTATGTGTTTTGTGGGTGTTTAGGTCGATTTCAAGCTTCAAACAAAACGGGTTCGTGTAATACCCTAAACCGAATTTAAAATAGATATTTACCTCCAATTTCGTGGATGAAATCTCGAATAAGTTGTACTCCCGTGAACTATGTGTTGAAAGGATCGTCTTGACACCAATCTTGCCTAAATCCAACTTGAATCGAGCTCCCAATCGTAGAGAGAAGTTTCGTTCTTGAGAGAGTTTTTTAGTGAGAGAGAGAGAAAACGAGATGAAGAGAGAGAGAGAGGTTGGTGAGGTTAATTATGGCAATTTAATGTCATAATAAAGGATTCCATCCCACCCGGTTAGTCGGTCTCGTTCGGTTTCGCGTAATATGTCGTTTTGCGTAGTTTTCGCGACAAAACGACACGATTATAAAATTAGAAATCTTTTAATTATTCTAGGTTGTGATTCCTAATAAATTAACTGATATCTTCTTAATTATCACATTTTTAAAACAAAATTAACTGTTTAAATCGAAATGTACAGTCGTCGCGCGTATTCGTTCGAATCGTCACCCGTACGAATACGACGATAACTATACTTTTCAATCTTGTTTTCTAATTATTGAATATCATTCAGAACGTTAAACTTTCAGATATATTCGGACAGATCGTCACCTATACGAATAACCCGTCAATTTAGCATTCACGTAACAATATTCGTGTGTTTTGTTCGGTAATGCCTCACATACGTTTATACATAATAAAATCCTAACAAATAATCATATGATGGTTCTGTATTGCCAGATAATTATCCGACTCAAGAACCATTGTTCTGAACTGTGTTTCTGTGAAATGTGTCTGAAACTGTTCTATGACAACTCACCATGATAATGATAAATGATATGAATATGAAAATTTCTGAAATGTGTATGATTCATACCTGTTTTACTGTTCATGTACTGTAGAGATCACTGTTCCGGTGGCGGTTCCGGCACTAATGTTACAGTTATAGATCAGAGTCTACTGCAGACACGTGAGAACATTAGCCCCTCTTTTACTGTTTTTCAACTGTTTTGGGTGGAACACGTGATCAAACAATCTTTATGCCAAACATATTTCATATACAGGATTTATGCTACAGTTCAGCTGTTACAAGTTCACTTCAGAAATCCTAGGGATTTCTCACACTACAAATAAAATGACATTTAGTGGCATACAATTTTAATGGCATTTAACTTTTATGCCACTAATATATGATTTAGTGGCACTTTTTGTGTGCCATATTTGATCACCTAGTAATTTTAGTGGCACCTTCAATTTAGGCATTCAAATAATTATTTTAGTGGCATTTAGTTATGCCATAATTTCTCATGATTCATTTTTGTGGCTTTTATTTTGTGTCATTAAATTTGTTAACTTTTCTTTCATAAAAATTTCACTAAAAGTTTAATAAAAACCTTCCCTCCATGTTAAAACTGGTTCTCAAAATTCTCTCCATTTTAAAATTAATTTTAAGTTTGTAAAAAAAGAAAAGGGGGAAAAGTGAAAAACTTGGAATCCCTAAATCCCTAATTTCGTCATTCAGTCTCTCATTCGATCTCCATCACCTGCACATCAAGCGACCATCAACTAACGGCACCACCACAGTCCTCCTCCAACAGAACTCCTTCGATATTCTCTTCCCAGCCGTCGTCGCACACCTCCACGCAACCCCTACCCTCCACGTTCAGCACCGCCGAATCCTTTCATCATTCAGAAATTCAGGAGATCACCAACAGCCCTCCATTGCCATTGAAAGGTACGAATTTTGGTTATTATTTATCATTTGTGATGGAATTTTGAAAGGTTTGCTTGATTGTGATGGTGCTTCTACACCTATCGAATTTTGAAAGGTATTCCTATATGTGATTAGGTGATATTTTTTGGTCTTTCTAAAGCATCCAGAAGCGGTATTGAAACTGAATTTTGTTGTGTGTGAGTTTTGTTTATTTAAGTAGGTATGAATTTGACATCTAATTGTTGGATTGTATGTATGTTTTCATCCTGTATTATGCAACTGGATGTATTCATTCACCTTGATCTCTAGTAAATATGATAACTGGTTGTATTATGCAACAGGTTGTCTGGCTTAACTAGACTGAATGTTTTTGAATTCTTGAAGTGAAATTGCGATCGATTTGCATCTGTATCACTTGTATGATGGTGTGTTTTACAATTTGGATCTAAGCACAAGCAAACTACTTTTATTACTTGGCCAGAATGATCATGTTGAACATATATAATTTGATCTTTGTTAGTTTTTTAGCTTTCATTGTTAAGTTTTTAGCTTCAAGAAGTGGTATTGCAATTAAATTCGTTTTTTTAGCTTTATGTGTATATCACCAACCAAATGAAAGGAACTGAAGTGAATTACAATCATAAGAACTTAAGTAAATTTCGTTTAGGTTTCGGGGCGTTGCCCCGAACCCCACAAGGGGCGCTGCCCCCTTGACCCCTGCCCGCTGATTGGCCAGCGGGACCGCCACCAGGGGCTCTGCCCCTTGGACCCCGCCAGGGGCGCTGCCCCTAGGACCCCGCAAGGTGGCGCGGCCCCCTTGACCCCCGCATGGTCCGATGCTCAGTATGTAATTATTTCATGTTTTCTTGTTTTATTCATATTCTATTTGAATCATATTTATGTTTTAGCGTTTTAATGATAATCTATTGGATACCTTTGTTATTAGTGTTGTTAGGTTTTCATAAGTTTTGTAGTTCTTGATATGTATGAACGTTTAAGAACATGACTTGTATATATTTTCACTTGTTTCTTGACTAAAAGATACTATAAACATAAAACCACGAAGTCATGGATAGATCTTGGATGTATGATGAACCAAGATCAAGTCAAGTTTTTGTTAACGGCGTGAAGACATTCTTGAATTTTGCATTCGAGAGAACATCTGTCAACGGGGGTAAGATAAAGTGTCCATGCACAAAGTGTCTAAATATGAAATATCAGTGTAAACAAAGTGTTCTAGATCACCTCATATGTTCAGGGTTTCGGCCTGAATACTTGAAATGGGTATATCATGGTGAAGGCACAACAATTGCATCAACTAGCACAACCTTTAATAAGGAAATGCACGATTTATTGAATGATGCTTTTGAACCAGATGTTGGAATTGGAATGGAAGAGCATGAGAGTGATTCAAATAATAGTCAAGAGACGAACAATAGAGGAAGCAAGTTTGATGACCTCATAAAGGAAGTTGAAGAAAAGGTGTACCCGGATTGCAAATACAACAAATTATCTTGTTTGGTGCATTTATACCATTTAAAATGTTTGAATGGATGGAGTAACAAATCTTTCTCTATGTTGTTAGAGTTTTTAAATGATTTGCTACCCGAAGGAAATTTGTTACCTAAAACAACCCAACAAGTTAAAAAAGTCTTGGCTAACTTGGGTTTAGGATATGAAAAAATCCATTCATGTCCTAATGGTTGCATGCTATTTTGGGATGGCAAGGAGAAAGATGAAGTCTGTTCTTTTTGTGGATCTTCTAGATGGAAAGTTAATGAAGCTAATCTAGGTGATGACGTTAGCATTCCTCCCAAGAAGAAGGCTTCAAAAATATTACGGTGGTTTCCTTTAAAGCCCAGACTTCAAAGATTGTTTATGTCATCAAAAACGTCTGAACTTATGAAGTGGCATCATACAGAGCGCGTTAAAGATGGTAAATTACGACATCCCGCAGACGCATTAGTTTGGAAGGATTTTGATGAAAAGTTTCCTGAGTTTGCTAGTGATCCTCGTAATGTTCGTCTAGCTCTTGCAAGCGATGGCTTCAACCCGTTTAGGACAATGAATGTTGCACATAGTATTTGGCCCGTTTTTCTTATTCCATACAACTTGCCGCCATGGTTGGCTATGAAGCAACCAAATATAATTCTTTCATTAATCATCCCAGGTCCTAAAGGTCCTGGAAACAAGATAGACGTGTATTTGCAGCCTTTGATAAAAGAATTGATAGATTTATGGAAGGATGGAGTTAATACATTTGATGCCTCAACTAAACAATACTTTCAGTTGAAGGCTTCTTTAATTTCTACCATATCAGACTTTCCAGGTTATGCCAATTTGTCTGGGTGGAGCACTAAAGGAGAATTTGCGTGTCCTGTGTGTTCTTTTGGTACTGATTCCAAATGGCTAACTCATGGAAGAAAATGGTGTTACATGTGTCATCGAAGGTGGCTTCCATCTGACCATCGGTGGCGTTTAGACAATAGATCCTTTATTGGAGGCCATGAATTTAGAATTGCTCCTATTCCTCCTTCTGGAGATGAGGTTTTACAACAACTAGATTCCATGGAATTTCTTGTAGACAATGATGTTCGTGGTCCATGGAAAAAGAAAAGTATTTTTTTTATGTTACCATACTGGGAGCATTTGTTGTTGCGTCACAATCTTGATGTGATGCACATTGAAAAGAACGTTTGTGACAACATAGTTGGCACTTTATTAGGACAAGATGGAAAATCAAAAGATAACTATAAGACAAGATTGGACTTACAAGAAATGGGTATTAGAAAGGAGCTGCATCCAAAGAAACGACCTCTAGGAAATGTCACTTTCATGCCAAAAGCATGTTATCAAATGACTCGGGGTGAAAAGACTCAATTTTTAAGTACTCTTAAATCAATCAAGCTTCCCGACGAATTTTCATCCAATATATCTCGATGTGTACAAATGAATGAGCGAAAACTTATTGGGATGAAAAGTTATGATTGTCACATGCTGATGCAAGAATATTTGCCCATTGCATTACGTGGAAATTTACCAGACCATGTAAGCTCTGCTATAATCGAGTTATGTGAGTTTTTTAAGGCAATTTGCTACAAGGATTTGTCTGAAGTCAATATCCATTTTCTTGAGTCTAAAGTTGCACTCACTTTGTGCAAATTTGAGAAGATATTTCCTCCATCATTCTTTACTGTAATGGTGCACTTGGTGATTCATTTAGCAAGGGAGGTTAAGTATGGAGGTCCTGTTGCGTTTCGGTGGATGTACCCTATTGAAAGGTAAATAAAATTACTATAAATTTAATCCATTATTTGCTACGTATTATAGTTTCTAAATTATTACTAAATTTTAACCATTACACAAACAGGGACCTTTTAAAACTAAAGTTATACGTTCATAATAGAGCTCATCCAGAAGGATCAATCGCTGAAGGTTATTTAGCTGAGGAAAGTATAATATTTTGCTCCAGGTATCTATCCAATGTAGAAACCGTCTTCACTAGAGCAATGAGGAATGATGATGACAGTCACCAAAATCACATTGAAGAATCCAACAAACTATGTCCAGGTCGTGCAATAGGTCGTAAATTGCATTCGGGGGTATCTATTCACAAAAGAAGGAGATCTTCAAATACTGAAATTGATGAGAAGTCCCTCGCTCAAGCACATCGTTATGTCTTATTCAACATTGAGGCGGTTACACCTTTTCGAGAGTAATATTTTTTTTTTGATATTATATGATCTTGCTTGTCATTCATTTATCACAAACATATATTAATATGAATTTCCTTTTAAGGGAACACAAACGAATCGTCAAGGGACAACAACGTTCTCGTCGAGTTTCAGATTACGAAATCAACAAGATTCATGGCCAACAGTTTGCTGATTGGTTCAGGAGAAGGGTGATTCAACTATGTTATATTTTTTTATAAGAAATCTTAATGTAACGTGTATTAACAACTATGTTATAGGTGGCACATATGCAGCAACAAGGTGATGAAGTAACAGAAGAATTGAAATGGCTTGCTCGTGGTCCACTTAGAAGTGTGAAACGATACTCTGGATACCTTGTTAAGGGTTACCGTTTTCATACAAAAAATAGAGAGAAATCACTAAAAACCCAAAATAGTGGTATTGTTGTTAGTGTAGAAGGTTCAAATTATGCTAGTTGTCGAGATCGAAGGCCTGTTCATAGCGTGATTAACTACTATGGTAAATTGAATGACATTATTGAGTTAAATTACTCGGGTCAAATACGAGTAGTTTTATTCAAATGTGATTGGGTTGACATCAATAGGGGCTGCAAAATAGATAATGGTGTGACATTGGTGAATTTCTCATACAAGGCGCATACAGGAGTTAATTTAGCCGATGACCCATATGTGATGGCATCACAAGTTGATAAGGTTTTTTATGTAGGAGATCCCAATAATAAAAATTGGGAGGTCGTAAGACACGTAAAAGTAAGAGATGCATTTGATATGGGAAGTGTTGATGATCAAGTTGGCCCTTATTCAAATGATTGCACATTTAACGTGTCTAACCTACATACAATTGGGGATGATGGTGAAGATGGCATAGACATTACACCCGAGATGGAGCATGTCCAAGATTTTGAAGAAAATGACGAGGACACAATTATTTTTTGATTATTTATTAATTTATTTCCTTAAACCTTAATTTAGTTTAATTTCCATAATTTTACTATTATTTTTGTGTTAAATAATGATGTTTTTATATATTTTAAAAGTGTTAAATATTAACGTTTTATGTCCTATATATGTGTATACATTATATTTGAGATACTTAAATTTTTTTTGAACAAATAGTATGAGCAGGCGCAAGAAGCTTAATATCATTACTACAGACTCCAATTTGGCTGCTAAAGACCATGTTGAATCTAAAACTCAAGGTCTTCATAAGAATGAAATGCAAGGTGGTGTATCAAGTTCTCAAGAATTTCAGTCTACAAATGAACAAGGTACAATATTTTCTTTTTTTTTAATTTATAAATTTAAAATACACCTTTGAACCGTTTGACAAATTCCAGGTCAATTTGGTCATTTTTATGACTTTGTGCAGAAACTTAGACCAAGTGTTTAGTCCAGTTCATAGAAACTAGAAATTCGATTAACCATCAATATATCCTTTAACTTAAATACAAGTTTTGCTTAGATTTATAAAAATTAAACAAATGTAACTAAAACTAAAACATAACATGTGATTAACTGACTAATCAGTTATAATTATGCATATATGTGTTTATAATTAAGCGATAATCATGGTATGATCAGCCCTAATCTGGGTAAGAAAATTTTAATAAAAATGAAAATTTTGCTACTACTCTCCACTGTAATTTTGTCGACCTTTGGACTAAGGAGGGAATATGCAGGTTAGTGAGCACAATAGGGGTGCCAAACCATATCATATCCATGAGCCAGCCCTTGTGCAGCTCAGGCCCTTGGGTCCCCATCCTGCAATGAGAATAAATTTGGAGGATCCATGCATGCAAACAACCCCCAGACCTAATCCCCAGAGAACTGAAAAGCCAGTTAAAACACCTATTACCAAGCAAATCCAAGCTACCCCTGTTGTATCCTAGGCTCAACTTGCAGTTAGTGACATCAGAATACCAAGCCCACACTCTACCAGCATCCCAGTTGTAACCATAACCATTCAAACCTGCATAGTTGACTGCCAGCTTGTCTACCTCCCTGCACCAGTAGGAACACCTCTGGACCATAAGACGAGTTTGACCCAGGTCCCCATTGGAAAGATGCCTTTGTAATCTTCTATGCAGGCTACTCACTCTACCGCTCAAGCATCCATACCCAGACCAGTAACCGCACCTGTGCAAACCCCTAACAGCTGGAATGTTACTCACACCCAGCACAATATCAGTCCACCGCATCTGGGTCAGTCCCAAGCCTCAAAATTGCAGGAAATAAACCCCTTGAATCTCTTTTTTTTTTGCTGAAATGACAGTATCTCACAGCCCAAGGAGCCCCATTCTGATTACACCACCTGGGATGCGGGTCCTGGCTGATGTTCCTCCCATCTGGCTGATGTTCCTCCAATCTTTATGTTTGTGTATAATTACATATATACTAAATTTGGGTTGCAATGGCATCAATATTGTTTAATTTAATCCTTTTTGTGTTGATTTGATTTATAGAAGCACCACTTGATGAAGTCCATCAAGGTGCAGTGGCAAAGCAAAAAAATAAACATCAAAGTCTAACAAGAGAAGCTAATGAGTATGAGAATAGTAGACAATTGAGGATTCAAGAGAACAGAAAAAGACTACAAGAATTAGGAGTGAAAAACATTGTGCAATCGTTGACAAGTTTGACACATAATCAAACTTTAAAGAAAAAAACACTGAAACAGAACTGTCATACGGGGGACACAGACTATATTCCTGAATCGGGTGATGACATACAAGTTGGTAGAAGTGTTGCATCCAAAAAGGTAAATTGATAATAATTTTTTTATTAGTTTGTTTGTATTTATCTTTGTTTTATAATGAAAATTATTTTGTTATAGCAACACCCTCCAAAATATATCCCTCCAATGTCCATTAATAGAGTTGCTAATTTAAGAAAGTTATGCCGAGTGTTTGCTTCAAATAGCACCCAAGATGTTCCTTCAACTTCTAATGCAACAAAACAATCCTTTAACGAAACAATTGAAGGTGATAAAAGAAGAGCGAAGAGAAGGATGGTTCTTATTGATGAGGCTGATGATGAGGATGATGAGATATTTGAAGGTATTATTTCGTTGCTTTTAAACTTTATTCAATTATGTGTCTTTTATGTTAATTTATTATACGGTGATCTCCAAAAGTGTACGAATTATGAACATAGTTATTACATTTTTACATCCTTTTCATTTCTCGTTTTTATTTTTGTGGTTTTGTATGTGTCAAGCAATTGAGAGGGTAGAAAAGTCTATCCATCCTGTTAACTATTCGTTTTAAGTTTTATAAGTCAAACTCAAATATAAATCTTCCCATACCAATTAAAATTAGACCTATTTTAAATCTTAAATGTCCTGACTTTTTTTATGCAGGTTCTACTTTGTTAATTCTTTTCTATGAATAAATCAAATTTATGTTTTTTCCAATTTAATCAATTTATTCGTCCCTGAATCCCATAAAGGACAACTGTTGAAGCATGGAGAAATTATGATTTTGTGAATCTCAGATTTTTAAAATTCAATATTTTGGCTTTTTAGTCGGAGGTCAACTTGCATAAAAAAAGAATTTATGATTTTCTTTCACTTTCTTTTATATTTTATTTTCCATAAAGCAAAATAAGAAAGATGTCAAGAACATAATTGTTTTGCTGCCTATGTACAACAGTATTGTTAATTTGTTATCCTTTTTAGCATGAGGAAAATAATTCCACGGTTTAATCACTAGGATTAAGTCTCAATGGTTTTGTCTTAGAAAATTACTGGGTAATATGGCATTATTATATGGTAATTTACATTTGATTATTACGCCCCATTTACGGTGCACACATATAATGTATATATGTGTGGGCCCTCAAAGGGCCAAAGTAAAATTGCACTAATTTTAACGTTATTTTACTTATTTTGTGAAAATAACGTTAAAATGTTGGGATGATCAACTTCAAATGATAACTTTGAGCGGGGACTCCTTCGGAGCAGCCTCTCTATCCCAACTGGGATAGGGTAAGGTTTGTGTCTATCCTTCCCCACCCAAACCCTACTGAAAAGTGAGAATATACTGGGTAAGTTTGTTTGTTTGTTTTTATGTTAATTTATTACTCTGTTATTCTTTAAGAAGGTAATAGGCTGGATATGGAAGTAGATGACTTTCATCATGATTACGAGTATGAAAATATGGATGATACGGTACATACAAACAATCGATTTGATGCAGAAATGATAGATCATGACAATCTTCAACAACAAATACAACACCCTGACAACAAAAAAGCAACAGGTTATGATTTGAATTTATCTTTGTGCAACAACTTTAGTTAATAAGGCCCGAGTTAACAGAAAATCAAACTCATTTAATTACCACCCTTTTTGTTTTTTTTTTCCTACCATTTACTTGCTTTATTTAATCATAACTTCTTTAGGCGCTCCCAAAAAGGTTAGGAGTCACACTCAAAAGGCTGGAATTTGGAAAATGGTTAGTAATGAAAGAATATTGGTCATGTTTAACAAGTTTGGAAAGCCAGTAGGGGATGAAGGTAAAGAACTTGTTCAGTACCTTGGGACACTTGTCAGGATGCCCGAGCATGTATCAATTGAATATTCAGACTGGAGAAAAGTTCCCATGCAACATAAAGAGGATATGTATTCACTTGTTAAGGTATAAGTGTTTTATTTTACTATATTTATATTAACTCATTAAGGTAAGAGATTATATGCTAATATACATATACACACATACATACATATACATATATATATGTGTGTGTGTGTGTACATGTGTGCAATTTTTATTTGTAGTCCAAGTTTAGTTTTCATCAAGGTGAAACAAGCGAGATTAAAAAATGGATATTGTATAGCATGGGGAAAAAATGGAGAACGTGGAAAGGAGTTTTAAAATCACGTGGATATGATCCAAGCCTCACCATTGATGAAATTGTGACTCAACAAATAAATGATGACGATAGAGTGAATCCAACTCAATTTAAGGAGCTTGTTAAACGTTGGTTCACCCCAGAATTTCAGGTAACAATACCAATATTAGTATTGATGTTTTCTAGTGATACAAACTCAAAATATGGATGCCAACAATAAATATGAATGTGTTATAATTCAGATCAGCTCTATTGAATATTATGAGTTGGTTTCTTTTTGGAAGTAGTTGTCAATTATCCTCTTTAATGTTAGATTGTTAGATATAGTTGTATTTTTAGTTTTTAGAATTATGTGTTTGAATATTGATCCCAAATTAAGGGTAGCTAAGTACATTAAATTTATCTTCATGTTTGAATTTTGTGGATTAAATCTAAACCTTTGAATCTATGACATGTCAGTGAAAGGTTAAAAAGTGAGCAGCAAATGAAACAGGCAAATTTAATTTAGCAGCTTATGCACCTAATTATATGTAGATCTGACTGGCAGTTTCAAAATTAGTGGTCTATGTGATAATGGAGGTAGTGGTATAGTTGTGAATTGTGGTGTCAACCGTATTTGAATTAAAGGGTATGCAATGTTTTTGGTTTTTTGCTTTTCTAATTATAAAGCATAAGGTAATTTGATGATAACTGATGCCCAATTTTTTTGGTAGGAATTTCAATTTTATTTTGACAGGTATTATTGTTTTGTTCAATGCTATTTGTTTCTTTTCCTTATTAGAATGTAAGTACTGTTCAATGCTACAGAATACATGTGCTAAGAAAAGATCGAGTCGCTCAAAGATGAAGGAGCCTCATGTAACCGGGACAAAGTCGTTTGCTAGACTTGCTCATGAAGTGGTAATATTTTAGTTATTTTGGCATGTTATTGCTGCAATATTTGGTTTTTAATTATCTTAATAACCATCAAACATAAATTATAGGCGATGAAGAATGATGGTGTGTACCCAACAAGAGGAGAAATGTACATAAAAACACGAACTCGTAAAGATGGAAGTGTTGTAGATGATGAAGCTGCTGGCATTATGGTAATTCATTAATGTTCATATTTATCATGTTCTTCCTTACTTTTTTATTAAGTTATCTATATTATTTCGCGTTTTAGACTTCACTTAAAGCTATTGCAAGTGATTCTACAAGCACATGTGGAGACCAAGATGATTTTACAAGAGATGACTATTCAAAAGTTAAAGGTCCAGAGAAAAGAGGATATGTTCGATTAGTTGGAAGGATGCCAGCAACAAAAGATAAAGGTGATTCTGAGATTAATTCACAAACTATTCATCAACTACAAAGTGTTGTCAATGTTATGATGAATATTATCCATGAACATATCCCCAATGCAAACTTGTCCACAGTGCTTAGTGATATGAACATACAGGTACATTTCTTCTTAATCAAAACTTTCATTGTATATTGTGTTTGCATATCAGCTAGGTGTGATTCCAATTTGGTCATATCTTACTTTTCTTGCATATTAGCTACTATTTTTTATTAACACTTATTTTTATTAATTTATAATTTTTAGGTACCTCGTATTGGTTCTTCAACTCTTAACTGTTTATCTGGAAACCAATTATCATCTTCAAGATCTCATGATGATGAAGACATAGTTGACAAATTATGAAGCGATGTTGGAGTAGAGAAAGGAATAATAATGGATTTCTTGAAATAGTGTTGACAACGTGAAAGATTGCTTTGACTTTTTTTTTAGACATCTTAAATCGTTTGAAATTTGTTATGCATTTCTTTGCTAATGTTTGGAATATGTTTTGGATTGAACCTTCACTTTAAATTATGATTATAAAATTATAATTCTTTTCAGTTTAGTTTTTATTTTGTATTTTAAATAAATAATGATTACTTAATGTAAATAATGTAATGATTTATGTGCTACCAAAAGTAATGTGTGTTTCAATATAAATACTTTTTATTGACATTAAATTTGTGTCACAAAAGCCTTTTTCTAATTCATGGCATAAAAAAATTGTGCCACTAAATCAATAGAGATATTTTGTAGTGAATACTATGGCAAAAATAAAAGTGCCATTAAAGATCTTTGGAGAAATGAGTGGCACATAAAAAAGTGTCACTAAAAGGCTTTAGTGGCACTGCTTCTAGTGGCACTTTTATTGTGTGTCACTCATTCATATAAGAGTCAATAGTGGCACTTTTATGGTTTTTTGTGACACTTTTTGTGTGTCATTGTATGGCAATTTGTTTGTAGTGTCAATTATTTTCAAAGGATTTATCAGCTGTTAAACACTTTCTACTAAAAGGTTTTATAAAAGGATACAATAAATTGTTTTACATTAATTATACATAAATGGTTTTATAAATGATAAATACTTTTAAGAAATAAGTTTTATAAACTCTTTTACTAAAATCTAATGTTTTCAATAAAATGATATTTTTAAACCTTGTTATTACACAAGGACTCTATTTTCGGTATTCAACCAAAGGATTTCAATTCATGGTATTCAAGCAAGATTTTCAATTCATGGTATTCAAGCAAGGTTTTCAAATCATGCTAATCAAATAAGGCATTTCAATCAATGGTTTCAAGTCATAGTATTCAAAAACATGGTGTTCATCATTGTGAACAAACTTATACATGCATCAAGTTACATATTCGTTTAGCGTTAGTACTGGGCGATCTCAACAAGGGAAGGCGGACACATTTGGACAGACCAAAGATGAAGTTAGCTTCTAAATTTGTTTTAAAAGCTAACAGCAGAATTGGTTACAGTATGGTTATATCAAAGTTGCTGATACATTTTCTGCCTCCAAACGTAGTTTGGGACTTGATTATATGTTGGCTTTTCTAGTAAACAGTCTTTTGACTTTTGCACACGTTTTACAGACTTGATGTTAGTTTGGGTTGCAAGCATCCATGTATTTTCATTCACTGTTCATTACATATGCCTTACAATGCAGATTTATGTTTACAACTGTTAAAGCTATTGTTCTCACCAACTACTTTTGTAGTTGACAGTTACTTTTCACGTGTTTCAGGTAATCAGGTTTAGATCCTTCTCAAGGAAAACTAAGGAGACCAATTTAAGATAGAACAAGATGAAGAAACATGCTAGGATGGATTTAGAAACACATAAAAATCCTGATTGTTTAATTGTCTTGTTTGAAGTCTTATTTTGTAAACTATATTATGAGTCTGTAGTTGTCATTCTTTTGGTAGGTAGATAAATTGTCTGTAACTAAAAAATGGTCTAATCTCTATGAAATCTAGTAATGCATTGTGGTTGTTCTTATTCAATACTTGTGCATGATTCAACCATCGATCGTCACCGCGCCGTGGATTCCGCACGCGACACAGGGGGTGTGACAGGTTGGTATTAAAGCCAAGGTTGTAGAGAACTCGGAAAAACCCAATACTTAATGACCTAGACTATAACCTAAGCTACCCAATAGGACGAAGTGCTATAGGCTTGAGGATACTTAGGATCTAAGTAAACTTAACTTAAGCATTAAGTCTACAATAAGCTTGCATGATCTTAGGGACTATACTTTTCAGAATTAGTTAAAGTTCAAAGGATTTAATTTGGGATTTCTATAATTTTAGAAACCAAATTAAGTTCCCAAATGTATATACATTAAAGGATTTCTGAGGCAAGGATCTGTATTCTTAGTATCCTTGATCTGAAATTCTTAATCATAGTTCATTCCAGGATCAGAGGCAAGGATCTGTATTCTTAGTATCCTTGATCTAAAATTCTTAATCAGAGTTCATTAAGAGTTTCAGATGCAAAGATCTGTATTCTTAGTATCTTTGATCTAAAATTCTCATCATGTTATCATTATCATGTATTCATTATCATTAGGACTTCATAACTTAGAATCTGTGTAACAACATTCTTTAGTTGAAGTTCACACAAGGAGATCATTATACTCAATACTATAAGTATTGAGAACCTAGGTTAATTAACCTAGGACACATATATTAAAACCTAAGGTCCTAATTTTTAGTAAATCAAGAACCTCGGTTTTGAAAATCATAATCATATTCATAGTTCAGGAAACAATCATGAATCAATCATAATCAATCAAGAATTGGAATCCTAGCTTCAAATACAAATGGCGGCCAAGCTCTGGCATACTGAAGTGGTGGTGGGATGTCGGCTGGGCAGGCAGTTTGCTTGACCCTTTTGTATGCCCTATATATAAGCTATCTTCAGTATATCGGGAAAGTGTCAGTGTGTAGGTTTGGTGGAGTGAAATCATGAGACATCGTACATATTCACATGAGAAGTATGCTAATAAGTTAATTGCTTATACGTGTATTTGCTCATGTTACAATTGAATGATAATATTAGTAGTATGGACATATTACTAACTTTATCATGTAAATTCAATTGTATTCTTTCTCATTACTGAACCACTTGTGGCTTCTATTCGTAGAATGCCTCCTCGACGTGATCCCAACGGAGGGGGTTCAACAAGTGGCAACGATGATGAGATTAACAAAATTGCCCGGGCCATCGCTGTACACATGAGGGATGTCATTCCGGGTATGGTCACTGATATCACCCAGAATCTTCGGGGAAGTAGCAGTGATTCAGCACACAATTCAAATGCCAACAACGCCGGAACTGCTACTTTCACTTTCAAGCAGTTTAATGATGCTAAGCGTCCTAAGTAAGCTGGGACTGAAGGAGCTACCGGCCTACTGCAGTGGCTGGAAAGCATTGAGGATATCCTAGACTTCACAGGATGTCCGGAAAATCTGAAGGTCAAGATGGCTTCAAGCGCTTTTCATAAGGGCGCACTCACCTGGTGGAATTCTGAGAAGAACACTAGGGGACGAGAAGTTGCTTTGGCCCTACCATGGGAAGATTTCAAGAAGGTATTGGTGGAACAGTTTTGTCCACGCCATGAACTGAAGAAACTTGAGGTGGAAATGTGGAATTTGGTCCAGGACAGTGGCGAGAGCGCTAAATATACAACTCGTTTTCAAGAGTTGTGCATTCTGGTGCCACATCTAGTTACTCCTCTATCCCACAGGATAGAGAAGTACATTGAAGGCTTACCCCTAGTCATTAGGGGAACTGTTATAGGAAGTAATCCCAATACTCTGGAAGCGGCAATTCATCTTAGCGCTACCCTCACTGAAGAATATGTCAAGGCTGGCGTACTTACTCGAAAGGGATACAAACGGCCACAAACGGATGAAGGCAAGAAGCCTGAACAGAATCACCCCAAAAAGAATAAACAGAAACAAAAGACGATCAAGAACTATGCAGCCTTAACTGTAGCTACACCTACTCAAGCCACTCCCATTACTGCTATTCCACAACCTACAACGGCCAGAAAACCCTATACTGGCATGTTTCCACTTTGCACCAAATGTCAATACCATCACCTACCCACTACCCCATGCAGAAATTGTCTCAAGTGTGGACGGATGGGACACTTGGTTGCAACATGTCGATCTGCTCATCTATCTGCTGCAACAACTACCACCGCTAATCCTGCTACTACTGGTGGAAGGGCTTGTTATAACTGTGGAGCAGAAGGACACTTCAGATACTAGTGCCAGAAACTCAACAATGCTGCTACAAATGCTACTGCCCGTGCCTTTGTTATCGGAACTTTCGAAGCACACGAGGACCCGGCAGTCATTACGGGTACATTTCTCATTAATGATCACTACGTTTCTATCATATTTGGCACTGGTGCTGATAAAAGTTTTGTCTCTACTAATAATGCTTCTCTGTTTAATAAATAACCATCTTTACTTGATGCTCCTTACACTGTAGAAGTAGCGGATGGTAAGACCATATTAGTGAATTCAATAATTCGTGATTCTGAATTGAGAATGAACGATCATCTTTTCCTTATCGATCTCATTCCTATGACACTCGGAAGCTTCGAAGTCGTAGTAGGAATGGATTGGTTATCCAAAAACCACGCCGAGATGGTATGCTCGGAGAAACTTATTCGAATTCCCCTACCGTCCGGCGAAATGATGCAAGTTTACGGCGAGAAACTCTGCCACGGATTGAAGATTGTGTCGTGTATCAAGGCTAGGAAGTACCTGAAGAAGAACTACTTTGCGTTCCTGGCTCATGTGGTAGAAAAGAAACCTGAGAAGAAAGCAGTTGGAGACGTTTCGGTCATCAGAGATTATCCGGACGTATTCCCAGAAGACTTGCCTGGACTACCACCGATCAGGCAAGTGGAGTTTAGATTCGATCTCGTCCCTGGAGCAATCCCAGTGGCGAAGTCACCATATCGATTAGCACTATCTGAGATGCAAGAACTGTCTAGTCAACTCCAAGAGCTTCTAAACAAAGGTTTCATAAGACCGAGTTTCTCTCCTTGGGGAGCTCCGGTTCTCTTTGTCAAGAAGAAAGATGGTTCATTCCGTATGTGCATCGATTACCATGAGTTAAACAAGTTGACAGTCAAGAACAGATATCCTCTACCTAGGATCGATGATCTGTTTGATCAATTACAGGGAGCGACTTGCTTTTCAAAAAATGATCTACGATCCGGGTATCACCATCTCAGGGTGAATGATGAGGATATACCAAAGACTGCTTTTAGGACTCGTTATGGACACTACGAGTTCGTGGTTATGCCATTTGGACTGAGCAATGCACCGGCAGTGTTCATGGATTTCATGAATCGAGTCTGCAGGCCGTACTTAGATCAGTTCGTTATCGTCTTCATTGATGATATACTGATTTATTCCAAGACTGAGCAAGAACATGAGGATCATTTGATGAAAGTTTTGGAGTTACTGAGAGCTGAGCATCTTTATGCTAAATTCTCAAAGTGTGAATTTTGGCTAAAAGAGGTTCACTTCCTAGGGCATGTCATAAACATAGACCTTCATGTAGACCCAGCAAAGATTGAGGCAATCAAGAACTGGACTACCCCATCTACTCCAACAGAGATTCGTTCATTTCTGGGTCTGGCAGGTTATTACAGAAGGTTCATCGCAAACTTTTCAAAAATCGCCTTGCCGCTTACCACTCTAACTCAGAAAAGTCAAGCTTTTATATGGGGGCAGAAACAAGAAGATGCATTCCAACTTCTTAAACAGAAGTTAAGCAACTCCCCTATCATTAGTCTTCCAGAGGGCAATGATGATTTCATTGTCTAATGCGATGCTTCGAACCTTGGACTCGGTTGTGTACTTAAGCAACGGGACAAGGTAATTGCATATGCTTCAAGACAACTTAAGGTTCACGAGCAGAATTATACTACTCATGACCTTGAGTTAGGGGCGGTGGTCTTTGCTTTGAAGATATGGAGGCACTACCTTTACGGCACTAAATGTGTTATCTATACGGACCACAAGAGCCTGCAACACATACTCAATCAGAAGGAACTCAACATGAGACAACGGCGTTGGGTTGAGCTTCTAACTGATTATGACTGTGAGATTCGTTACCACCCGGGTAAAGCCAATGTGGTGGCGGATGCCCGTAGTCTTAAGGAACCAGTCAAGCCAATTCGTGTAAGAGCCATGGAGATCAACACACAACCAAACTTGAAAGATCTGATTCGTATTGCACAACAACAAGTAGTGATCGACAATCAACTGAAGACAGAATTAGACTGCGGGGTTGAGGGTGAACTAGAACCTCGAGCTGATGGGGTTTTATACTTCAACGGTCGCATGTGGATTCCAAAGTCAGAAGAATTGCGCACACTCATCTGTGATGAGGCTCATAACTCGCGATACTCATTTCATCCAGGGGCCGATAAGATGTACCAAGACTTGAAGACATCTTACTGGTGGCCCGGAATGAAGAAAGACATAGCATTGTACGTGGGGAAATGTCTAACGTGTTCCAAAGTCAAGGCAGAACATCAAAAAGCTTCGGGACTTCTGCAGCAACCTGAAATTCCTCAATGGAAATGGGAGCAAATTTCCATGGATTTCGTAACAAAGTTGCCGATAACTCCGCAGGGTTACGATTCGATTTGGGTAATCGTTGATCGACTCACCAAATCCGCTCACTTTCTCCCAATCCGAGAGGATTACAAAATGGAGAAGTTAGCCACTTTGTACATCAACGAAATCATCGCTCGTCATTGTACTCCAACATCAATCATTTCCTATCGTGATAGTCGTTTCACTTCTCGCTTTTGGCAAACATTGCAAAAGGCCTTGGGAACCCATGTTAGTCTTAGATCGGCGTATCATCCCCAAACCGATGGTCAAAGCGAAAGGACTATCCAAACACTTGAGGACATGCTTCGTTCTTGTGTGATCGATTTCGGTGGGAGTTGGGATACTCATCTTCCACTCTTCGAGTTTTCGTACAACAACAGCTACCATACAAGCATTCAATGAGCACCATTCGAAGCTTTATATGGTAGAATGTGCCGATCACCGGTCTGTTGGACCAAGGTTGGTGACTCACAGGTCGTAGGACCTGAACTCATTCAAGAAACAACTGACAAGATTACAATCATTCAATTAAGGCTTATGGCCGCAAGAGATCGACAACAGAGTTATGCCGATCGACGTCGGAAACCACTTGAGTTTCAAGTTGGTGACCGAGTCTTACTCAAGGTTTCTCCCTGGAAAGGGGTTGTCTGATTTGGGAAGAAAGGGAAACTTGCACCAAGGTACGTTGGACCTTTTGAGATCCTGGAAAGGATTGGTCCCGAAGCCTACAAACTCAAACTTCCAGTGGAGCTAAGCAATGTTCACGATACGTTTCATGTATCAAATCTTAAGAAATGCTTGGTGGATCATGATGTTCAGATTCCACTGGAAGACATTCAAATTCAAAACAACATGCAATTCATAGAACGTCCGGTCGAAATCATGGATCATGGAGTCAATTTCGGGACGAAATTCCCTTAACTAGGGGAGACTGTAACATCTGTGCATGTAGTCATGTTAGTCATAAACATGAATAGTACAATGTGTATTTACATTCAGTATGTCAATGTGATTCAAGTGTTCATATTTGTGTTTGTGTGTTGTAGGAATTCTTTAATTAGGAACAAGTATGTATTATTTATTTACAGTCGATTACGCTAGGCAAGAACAATATCGTATTGTATCAAAAAAGTGGTGGGATGGCGTCAGATAAGGCAGGTAGCTAGACTCTGGGGTATGCCTTATACATATACTGTGTTCGGTGTAATGGGATAGTGTTAGTGCGTAGTGTTATGACGAATAGTATGACAAACAATTAATCAAACAAAATCGTAATGCGTAAGCGAGACTGAGTATAGTTATGGGTGACGATCCATAATGATACGAATGTCGAACTTATAATTACGAGTAAACGACAATAAATAAATAACACGATCGAAAAAACGTACGCGATTGCGGGTATACACGTAATCTTAGTCGTTTAACGGTCTGTCAACGAACGAAGAGTAAAAATAAGTAAAATATTTTATTTTACGTTTTACAATTTTGAAACTCATCAAAATGATGAGAATAATAACTTTTTTATTTAAAGCGCATAAAATTTCCGGAAACACGACGAAAACGCCAACCGAGCAACCGAAACGAACCCGAATACCACTCGTAGTATAAAAGCCTTGAAGAAGGCTTTTCCTTCATTTATTTCAGCCACAACCCTCTCTCTCTCTACAATTTTCGTGAAAACTCTCTCTCTCTAGAATTCCACACTTCAAACGCACGTGTCTCGCTCGTTTCTTGACGGAATTGGATGTTCTTGGTGTCCACGCGAAGCTCGTGATCTCCTCTACCTGAAAGTACAACTGATCTGGAGATTTATCCGGCCAAAATCGAGGTATTGAGGCTTGAAAACACAAAAAAATAGGGTTTTCATGATATATATCGATCTAATCCATATAACCGACGCTAGAGCCGTTGTAAACCAACCTTAGGCCTTCGACACCTTAATCTGGATCACCATTGATGTGAGGGCGTAGACCTGGCTAGTTGAGGATCGAGGTGGATGGAGGAGATGCGAGAGGTTCGCTGGCGAAGGGGTGGCCGAACCATTTCGATGGCCGAACCTATGCATGTGATGTTTGCCGAACCCCACAACAACCATGAACCCTCATCAGCACCACCAAACCTCTTTGCAGGCTGCGAACCTCCTGGATCAATGAACCTTTCACCTGATTACCGAACCTTACAGGGCCGAACCACCAGGTGCCAGCCGAACCCATAAGGCCTCGCGAACCATCACATGTAGACGAACCCTCGGGCTGACACCAACCCCGAACCTTGGTGCAGTGCAACGAGCCTTTGAGAGCCACCGAACCCTGGCATGGTGACGAACCATCCCATGCAGGCGAACCTCTTGTTGCAGCCGAACCATTGCCATCAGACGAACCCTAGCTGAATCCATCAACAACCAACGAAGCTGCGATCGGGAACCATGCAGCCGAACCCTTAGCCACCGGCGAACCTGCATGTTGTATTCTTGCTCATGAACCATGCACTAAGACCGAACCTCCCATCAACTAGCATCGAACTCTCGGTGCAACATGGTGGACGAACCTTTTCCATAGGTTCACTGGTCGACTCTCGGCGCACCTTAAGTGGGTTGGCCCAATATAGCACCGGCTTGTACCAGCCATGTGGCCCAGGTGTTGAGTCGGTTAGGCACTTAGAACCAAAGTCCTTTGGGTAGCCCATCTTTTGTCGGCCTAGCCCATTACACCAATCGGCCCAATCTCGGCCTCTTTGGCCCAACAAACACGAATGGGATCACTTAACATATGTGGCTCACTTGGAATAATAAGATGATTAAAAGTGATCAAATCATAAACATAAAGGTCTAAAACATTTTAGCATATCTTTAAATTACATGTTTAACAAGGGTTATCAAAGGCGTCAACACTTGTTATTTTATGCATACAAGTTGTGCATAAAAGAACATGACACATTTTGTTTCAAGAATCAATAATCGATCAAGTGACTCAATAAAGATATTCAAATTTACACAACATTTTGAAACATGAGAACAAGTTATTCATGAGGTAATCATTAACAAGTAGTAAAGGTCAATGGTTTAACAAAAGCCAATCAATGAATCAAAGTCTATACAATCATAAATCTTATATTCTATTTATGATTACAATGATATAAGAACCAGTTAGAAGTCTTGTTTGCTACGTGCTACTTGTTATAGATCAGAGTCTACTGCAGACAGATGAGAACATTAGCCCCTCTTTTACTGTTTTTCAACTGTTTTGGGGTGGAACACGTGATCAAACAATCTTTATGCCAAACATATTTCATATACAGGATTTATGCCACAGTTCAACTGTTACAAGTTCACTTCAGAAATCTTAGGGATTTCTCAATTATTTTCAAAGGATTTATCAGCTGTTAAATACTTTCTACTAAAAGGTTTTATAAAAGGATAGAATAAATTGTTTTACATCAATTTTACATAAATTGTTTTATAAATGATAAATACTTTTAAGAAATAAGTTTTATAAACTCTTTTACTAAAATCTTGTGTTTTCAATAAAATGATATTTTTAAACCTTGTTATTACACAAGGACTCTATTCTCGGTATTCAACCAAAGGATTTCAATTCATTATATTCAAGCAAGATTTTCAATTCATGGTATTCAAGCAAGGTTTTCAAATCATGATAATCAAATAAGGCAATCAATCAATGATTTCAAGTCATAGTATTCAAAAACATGGTGTTCATCGTTGTGAACAAACTTATACATACATCAAGTTACATATTCATTTAGCGTTAGTACTGGGTGATCACAACAAGGGAAAGAGGACACATTTGGACAGACCAAAGATGGAGTTAGATTTTAAATTTCTTTTAAAAGCTAACAGCAGAATTGGTTACAGTATGGTTATATCAAAGTTGCTGATACATTTTCTAAAAAAACGTAGTTTGGGACTTGATTATATGTTGGTTTTTCTAGTAAACAGTCTTTTGACTGTTTGCACACGTTTTACAGACTTGATGTTAGTTTGGGTTGCAAGCATCCATGTATGCCTTACAATGCAGATTTATGTTTACAACTGTTAAAGCTATTGTTCTCACCAACTACTTTTGTAGTTGACAGTTACTTTTCACGTGTTTCAGGTAATCAGGTTTAGATCCTTCTCAAGGACAACTAAGGAGACCAATTTAAGATAGAACAAGATGAAGAAACATGCTAGGATAGATTTAGAAACACATAAAAATCCTGATTGTTTAATTGTCTTGTTTGAAGTCTTATTTTGTAAACTATATTTTGGGTCTGTAGTTGTCATTCTTTTGGTAGGTAAATAAATTGTCTGTAACTAAACAATGGTCTAATCTCTATGAAATCTAGTAATGCATTGTGGTTGTTCTTATTCAATACTTGTGCATGATTCAACCATCGATCGTCACCGAGCCGTGGATTCCGCACGCGGCGCAGGGGGTGTGACAACACATTTCTTCCTAAGTTTTCCAGGTAGCATCAGACGCCTTACGATGTTTCCATTGAACTTTTACAAGCTTGACATTTTTATTTCGTAATTTTTTTCATCATAATCGAGAATAGCTACCAGATGTTCCACATAATTAAGCTTATTATCGATCTCAACTTCATCATATGGTATGTGTGAGGTTTATCCATCAGGCACTTGCGCTAGTATGAGACATGTAATGTTGGGTGAATCTTACTTAATTCATCCGGTAACCCTAGACTATATGCAACCTCACCTACACGGGCTAGAATTTTGAAAGGTCCAGTGTATCTTGGACTTAATTTTCTGCGTTTCCGAAAATCAATAAGGCATTTCCATGGAGATACCTTTAATAACACCATATCTCCGACTTGAAATTCAATCGGCCTCCTCCTCTTATCAGCGTACGACTTTTGTCGGTCTTGTTCTGCTTTCATACTTGATTAAATTTGTTCAAGCCTTTCAATCGTAGCTTTAACCACTTCCAAGTTTCCTAATTCTTTTTGACCTACCTCACCCCAGCATTTGGGTGTACGACATTTTCAACCATATAACATTTCGAATGGTGCCATATCAATCGATGAATGCTAACTATTGTTGTAGGAGAATTCTGCAAGAGGTAAATGCTTATTCCAACTACCTTTATAATCTACAACACATGCTCGAAGCATAACTTCACGAGTTTGAATGGTCCTTTCACTTTGACCATCTGTTTGTGGATGATATGCCATGCTAGTTAATAGTTTAGATCCCATAGCATCGTGGAACCTTTTCCAAAATCTGGAAGTGAAATGAGTATCTCAATCTGAAGAATTCTGCAAGAGGTAACTATTGTTGTAGGAGAATTCTGCAAGAGGTAAATGAGTAATTATCATTAACAACAATATACTATGTGGTCCAGTATGTGGTGGGCTGGCGGTAAGCTTGACCCTACGTATGCCCTATATATAAGCATACTTGGCTAGATAGTATAGGTGGTTGTTGGTGAGGTTAAGGTTGTCACTTGGGCAGGTTTGTACAAATTCTTTTTTCAATAACAAAACTATATGAACTCACCAACCATGTGTTGATTTTGTTTTATTACATGCTTTCTCAAGTGACGTACAAGATTAGATTAAGATTGCCGGATGCATACTAGGATGCTAGGATAGTGGACCTAGTAACTGTTGGAAGCACATATTTTGTTGTGGAGGATGAATCATTTGATTTCTTCTACGATCACAAGATAACCGACTTATGAATCTATTGGATATGTTTGCTTAGTTAAATTAACAAACATGACAATTGTAATTTCTCTTTGAAACTTCTACTTAATTATCATTGTGCTTTAATTATTCTCAAATGTTGTGCTATGTTTACAATCTGATCACTCCGAGTATCACACGATATCGCGCCCCGAGAACCTTCCGCCCGATGGGACATTCGATCCGGCCTGCTGGCTCGGGGTGTGACAACCACAACCATTGAAGGCTTTGTAATCACATCCTTTATTACGTTTTTCAGCATCCATGCTATTGACCAATGTAATTACATTACCATTTTTTGTAACATTCCTGCCGCTATCGTTACCAGTTCCAGCGCTTCCAGATTCGGCAGTCGGGCCGGCACCTGACCCACGTCGCAGTCAGCATTGGTAGAGCTTCACATATAGATTTTACCACTTCAGTGGTCATTTCTGATTGTCTTCATTCATTCTGAGGAGCCTCAGTATTTTCCACTTGAGGAATTTCGTTTTCATGGGTGGGAGGGGCATTGATATTACTCCTAGTATTTGGCCTTCGCCCACCATCCATATTACGACCACGACCACGACCTCATCCTACCATTCTGTAATCAAGATGTCGGACATATCAGTGTTAGTATGATGGATAATTAGATGACAGTAGGACGATAAATAAATAAGTACAGGGCCCTTTGCAATTATTACTTTATAGTGCTACTAGTCTAATTATATTCCATCATGGTCACACGTGATCCACATCTTAATTTCAGACCATTATCAATAGGTCTAAATCTTACTGATCATTTGTTGTCCTATCGGGACATTTAATTGTTAACATGCAACTTATGGTGTTTCTTCCATTTTATAATCAATTCTTATCAGTTCTACATCAAAACCACATCATGGTTAAATCCCGAGCCTCATTTGTATAGTTAAGCTATTATTTGCAGTAGCTAATTGCAATTACTTACTTATCTATACTTATGAATCTAATGGTTTTACCACAGTATGCTTAAAACATCACCAAATAGGGCACTAAGCAAGCGTAATAGGATTTAGCTACATTGGCATATTTACTGACATCTCGAACTTGTGTTTTGAGTCTTGGTTTAAGTTTAGGTAGTACTGCAAGTACTCTAAATCTCTTAAACCAAGGCTTTGATACCAACTTGTGACGCCCGTCTCCCGGTACCATTACTAAATCGGAATTACAGCATAACACATGGTATAATAGAGATAAGCAGTGGAACTTTTATTAATATAACACAAGTTCCAATACAAGATGCCAACATGATATAATTTACATCATTATACATATGCCAAAATTTTTGTCAACTTGCTATTTTTTATATCACACATTGCCCTTGCCATCGCTACATAAAGCCTTATCTTTCCCTGATATGCATACTCAAAAGGATCAGTTTTCACTGGTGAGTTATAAATTTAATCATACTAGAATTAAGATAACACAACTAGGAAAAGATTTGCATGACACTTTTTAATTAATAATAAAGGGAATTTGTAATCATAAAACATGCATACTTTGTGCAGAAAAGTTTCAAACCAATAACCGGTTTACGAGAACCCCAAAACCACCGGGTTACCAAAACCCAATACCAATCCGCCATGTCCATGGTATGGTTACCACCTGCAAAGTCTATAGGGTGGTAGTCCTTATATTGCATCTATAGTAATATCAAGCCACTGTCTAGGGTCACGTTCGCCCTCTGCAGGCCCGTTCGTCACCAGCCAAATACAATTAATTGATCAATTAACCCCCTATACCGACACATATGCCAGGGCTGTTTCCCACCAGAAACAGGCGACAAAGACAGGCACGGCGCTTGTTTTTACATATATAGAGCAAGGGCACCGTCAACCACGGCCGACACGTTTGTCGAAAACAAAATTTTTAACTCAAACTGCACAATCACTATTTTATAAAACTTTTTCCCAGCTCAAACCAGCACCACAATGCCCAAAATGTTTTCAATACTTGTTTTAGGACCTCTCGCCTTATACGAACTCCGTTTTGCGCACACATTCACCCACAAACCAGCTCAAACAGTTTTCACCCACATTCACGATTTTTAAATACCTGTCTAACCTTATCAAGCACTCACCCTAGGAAGGTACTGATTGTTTGGGACATTTTATGATTTCTATTTGAAAGTCGTTTTATCATAACTTTCATCCGGAGCATCGTTTGCCAATTTCGCTTTCCATCATTATGATGATTACTTTGTTGCCTTGATAATGTTATATTTTTAATCCATATACCGGTTGCTCGTGTCATGTGATCACTCTTTTATTGTAAAGTAGCCACATGATGAATTTATCATGTAATTATAAAAACAATCTTCATAGAATAATTGAAGCACTTCATTATATTTAAATTTATTATATATTATGGAAAACCAGTTGTTACAATATATACGTATAGACAAGCAACGTTTATATATACACAAAATACACGCATACATACACTTGTTCATACGCATGTAAACAAATACATGTACATATGTAAACAAAAGAAGTCAAACAACTACAAAACACATAAATATAATTACATGCATACGTATAAAATACATATATAGATAACCATATATTTATACATACATATATATGGATATATACACCACATACACTCAACCACAAAACAACAAAAGAAATACTTCTCAAGTCAAATCCACCACCTATTCCACCAATCCTACTCTTCCTTTTTCTTTCAAAATTCTGCCCACTTTCTGCCAGCTTTGGTCTGCCATCTTCCAGGCCCTATAACTCCCAACACTACACCAAATTCGTCCATTTGTTTTTCAAAATATACCTTAATGTCCTCCAGAAGTATCCCAAGTGGTCTCGCTCATTTTCATCAAGATTTCGACCTCCAAACCGCCTCCAAAAGTCAGCTGCGTAGAAACCGACCTGTTGTGATATTTTCACTTTTTCATCACGGTTAAGGTACCAAATTGTAACATCAGTGCCGGAACCGTCGCCGGAACAGTGATCTTAAACAGTATCAAGAACAGTAAACAGGTATGAATCATACACATTTCAGTAATTTTCATATTCATATCATTTATCATTATCATGGTGAGTTGTCATAGAACAGTTTCAGACACATTTAACAGAAACACAGTTCAGAACAATGGTTCTTGAGTCGGATAATTATCTGGAAACACGGAACCATTAAGTGATTATTTGCTTAGGAATTATTATGTACAAACATATGTGAGGTTTTATAGAACAAAACACACGAATATTGTTATGTGAATGCTAAATTGACGGGTTATTCGTATAGGTGACGATCTGTCCGAATATAACTGAAAGTTTAACGTTCTGAATGATATTCTATAATTAGAAAACAAGGTTGAAAAGTATAGTTATCGCCGTGTTCGTACGGGTGACGATTCGAACGCATACGCGCGACGACCGTACATTTCGATTTAAACAGTTAAATTTTGTTTTAAATTTTTAATAAATAAGAAGATATTAGTTAATTTATAAGGAATCACAACCTAGAATAATTAAAAGATTTCTAATTTTATAATCGTGTCGTTTCGTCGCGAAAATTTCACGATCCGACATTTTACGCGAAACCGATCGAGACCGAACGACCGGGTACCTTGAAACCATTAAATGCGGCATTAATTACCCAAACCCCCACCCACCAACTCTCTCTCTCTCTTCATTTCGTTTTTCCCTCTCTCTCTCTCTCTAGGAAGAACCAAGATCCATCTTCTCTCTAGAAGATCATCCTCAAATCTTCATCGTTTCAAGCTTAGTTGGTGTCAAAACGACCACTACACAACGTAGATCAAGGAAGTACAAATATTTCGAGCTTCCATCCACAAAATCGGAGGTAAATAACCATTTTAAATTCGGTTTTATAGGGTTTTCACGAGTTTGATGGTTTTGCCATTATAATCGGATCTAAGCACTTGAAAAACGTAGGTAAGGATGTCCAATGTGTTTAGGAACGGTTAAGGATAAATTGTAACAGGTTTAGGCGCTAAGAGGAAGGTGATGAAGCTCAAACCACGACAGGTTCATGGGTTCATCGTACGAACCCATTGACAAGAGGACGAACCCTCTTGCTCTCTTGTTGGCCGAACCATCTTCTGGGGAGGGGGTTTGCTTCACGAACCTGTCATCATGAAAGGATGCCTGCAACGAACCTGCATGGAGCAGCAACGAACCCTGTTTCATTATGAGTATGCAGCAACGAACCCTGTGGCTCCTATGTACCGAACCTGTGACCATCCACCTATCGACCGAACCTTAAAACCCATGTCACGAACCCTTACTCTCCGAACCCTGCAAATGAAAACACACGAACCCTCAAATCAAATCAGTAGCCGAACCGAGGCTTAGTTTCATGATTTTCGAACCTCAGGCAAATAGCATGCATGTGGCCGAACCCAAGGGGTTCGTTGGATACAAGTGATAGCCGAACCCTACCTGGAACATGTAGATTCATTTAACTTCCATTAGGGCCGAACCCTTGGTCAATTTAGCATAGGTTCGCTGCTTTGGTCACATAATAAGCCGAAATGTTGTTTAAAGTGAACGGGTGTGGATCTAAGATGGCTAGAGCGGGTGTTTATAACTTAGGAAATAATTGTAGGATCATAAATCTAACCTTTTCACGGGAGTTGGATAAAGCGCATGCATGGATTAATAGAATGATAGGTGTGTGCATGAGATTGATATAAGAGTTAGTTACAAGTAAATGATGAATCATGAAGTTCATGTGAGGAGTCGAAACTTCTATAACTAAAGATCATTAATAACATTAAATGGGTTGTTAACATGAATGAGTTTGATACTATGTCATATGGTTCAATTATCTTGGCTAGGATCAAGGAAGAATCAAGAGTTATCATTTAGGCCAAAGCGGGCCCAATAGAGTTTAAGTAAACCCATCATACATTAATCGTTTATTTACATTCTAGTAATAATAAATATCTAAAGTCTTGTTTAAATTGAAGAGTGAATTATAATGGCATTGGTATCTTTTAGGTTAATGTTGTTATAAAAGTAGTTTTAATATCATTGATTTGGGATTTTGTTATAAAATAGACAATTTATTTGTCTGGATTTTTAAAAGAAAAATAAAGGAAACTCTGCCGAAAATTTCTAAAATATAAAAGTAAGTAATTATAATAAACATGGGATTGGGATCAAAAAGGGGTAACTAGGATTGATTAGATCTTAGATACACCTAGTACTAAGACACTTAGTTGCACACACAACAATACTCAAAGTCTTAGGCACAACGACTACTATGCGTACTTACTATATTCGGATTCTATTAAAACAACTCAGGAACTGAAGAAACCTAGCTTACATACAGGAGCGCGCATTTTGTATTAGATCAAATTACATAGCAGCACAGGTGAGTTCATTGCCCCTTTTCTAACATTTTGTTTTAAAACGCGGGGCTGAGAAGCATGGGTAAACTGTTATTTAAATTGTTTACTTAAATGCTTTTAAATTTATATGTTTTACATATATATAAATGTTATCCTAGACCATGTCTAGGAAGATTTTATGCAAGTTTACCAATGATTTTACTTAAATATTAAGTGAATAATCGAGTTAAACTAAACTTTTCAATAAGTCAAAACATTTCAAAGGAATCAAATCAAACATTTTGACAAATCAAGTGGGTGAATTCAAGGGATCAAATCAAACATTTTGACAAATCAAGTTGGTGAATTCAAGGAATCAAATCAAACATTTTGACAAATCAAGTGGGTGAATTCAAGGGATCAAATCAAACATTTTGACAAATCAAGTGGGTGAATTCAAGGAATCAAATCAAACATTTTGACAAAACAAGTGTGGGACATCAAGACATCAACAAAACAATCTTTGCAAAGACAACATTCAATGTTCTACAAACCAAGTGTTTGTTGAACAATGAATCAAGTGTACAACCGATCAATGAATCTTGTATTCTATGATCAACGCATCAAGTACATCTTGTGACAGAATCAGACGAACCAATAAATCATTTTCAATGGAAAGCCTGGGAAATATCAGAGATAGCATACGCCAAAGACATTGACGAAACATAAAATCCTGCATTTCAAGAAGTCCTAGCTAGACCGTTTGACTTGTAGGTCGTATGTTTGAGGATATTTACAGTTTCCCTAAATACTAAGTACCTAGATTGACAGACTAGTCTACTCGAGTATGACCAAAGGCCCCAATCATAAGGACTTAGATTTTATTAAATGTTTACTTACTTGTTTAATTAAGCATTTATAACTGTTTATACAATTGTGTGGTTGATCATATTGTGTGATGAACTTGTGAAATCAACATGGATTTCAAATGATTGTAATGACAGGGACAACAAACAGAAGAACTTATGGGATTGTGTTAAGGGTAAAAATGCTTAATTGTCATTAACAGCAGTGTCATATGCATATTAGTATGTGGTGGGATGTTGGCTAGGGCTTGTCCCTTACATATGCCCTATATATAAGCATACCGATGTGGATATTACATGTGGTGTTAATGAGGTTAGGGTCTTTACCAAAGGAGGTTTTCAAATCATTTTCAACTACTAAAACTATATGAACTCACCAACCATGTGTTGATTTTATTTTTGCATGACTTCTCAGGTTACGAACAGGTCAACTAGGAAGCTTATGCTTTTGGGCTAGGACTTCATATAGAAGACTAGTATTTTGGACCTGCATACTTTTGAAGACATCATTATACAATTTATTTTGTATATCTTGTGTAAATACAAGATATTCATTTTATGATGTTTACAATAGATTTACATTGTTAAATTATAAACGTTACTGATGTAATTTAACTTTGTAATTCTATTTTACTTAGCATTTCTCATTTATATCATGTGCAATGTAAACAATCTGATCACTTTCGATTATCATTTTCGATATCGCGCCCCGGGAACCTTCCGCCCGTCGGGGGAACCCGATCCTACCCCGCCGGCTCGGGGTGTGACAGATTGGTATCAGAGCCATGGTTATAGAGAAATATAGGTCACTTATTTAAATGGTTTGGCCTAGACTATAACCTAGGGACCCTGCATGTAGAGAACGTAGGACTTAAGACTTATTTGCATATTGTCTTCTGTATTCGATCGTCGCACTAACCGATGACTTTATTGGTTATGATCAGAATGCCTCCACGAAGACAACCTCCCTTGATACAGGTACCACCACAAGACTTGGCTCCACACTCCTCCACACCGTCTCCGAATGACTCTCCACCACCACCTCCTCCACCTCCTCCTCCCCCTCCTCCATTAATTACTCAAGCATCTGGTTCAGGCACAACACCGACTATGGACCCTGCTACTGTCGCTCTGGTGACGTTACTGAGTAGCCAGATGACAAATCAGATGAAGGAAGCAATACCGGAGATGTTCCTTCGTCTTCGTAATCAGATCCTCAACACTGGCAACACATCAGGAGAAGCCAGTGGAAATACTGGAGATTCATCTCATTACTCCTACAAGTCCTTCGTAGGATGTAAACCACCCAGTTTTAGTGGGTCTGAAGGCGCCGTTGGATTAATCCAATGGATTGAGAAGATTGAGGCAACATTGGATCTTTGCAGCTGCCCCGAACACCACAAGGTCCGTTACTCAGCGGGAACATTCAACAAACGGGCTCTGACCTGGTGGAATGGTCAGATCAATGCCCGAGGAAGAGAGGAAGCAATGGCAATGTCATGGGAAGACTTCAAAGCACTGCTGCGAACAGAATTCTGTCCCAAGAATGAGCTGCAGAAGTTGGAGGTTGAACTATCCAACCATGTGATGAAGGGGGCTGATGACATGGGGTACACTACTCGTTACCACGAGTTAGTTGCTTTGGTACCAGATATGGTACCAACTCTGAAGAAAAGGATAGACCGTTATGTGGGTGGACTTCCCGCCTGCATTCAGGGCATGGTTGTTTCAGCCAACCCTACTACTGTTGAATCTACAGTGAGACTGTCTGGGAAACTCACTGACCTCATGGTAGCCTCTGGAGTCCTAAAGAAAGAGGCTGAACCCAGTAAGAACAAAGCTGAATCTTCAAAGAAACCCTCCCATCATCAGAAGAAGAAACAGAAGACCATCAAGAACTACACGGTGGCCACACCTCTACAACAAGTGGCAGCAACACCACAAAACCCCAACCGCAAACCCTACACTGGCACATATCCTCTGTGTGCCAAGTGTCAGTATCACCACACTGCTGACACTCCCTGCAAACATTGCACGGGATGTGGACGGAAGGGCCATTGGGTCCAATACTGTAGGATGACTACTAATCAAGCAGTCAACAATGCTGCTCTAGCTCTCCCTCCACCAGCTAATCAGAACTATGGTGGATGCTATAACTGTGGCGAACAAGGCCACTTTGCGAAGAACTGCCCAAAGAAGGCTCAACCAGCAGTTCAAGCACCCCGTGGACGAGCCTTTGCTATCGGAGCACCAGCTGCACGCCAGGACCCAAATGTGGTCACTGGTACGTTTCTCTTACATGACTTTTATGCATCTGTCTTATTTGATACTGGTGCGGATCAGAGTTTTATCTCTACCGACTTTGCATGCCAATTAGATTTCATAGAGGAACAGTTAGACTCCCCTTACATTATAGAAGTAGCTAACGGGAAACAGATTACAGTTAGTACAGTTTATAGAAATTGCCCATTGACACTTAACGGTCATACGTTCACCATCGATTTGATACCAATGGTGTTGGGTAGTTTCGACATCATTATTGGAATGGACTGGCTTTCATCTAACCGAGTGGAAGTCATCTGTTCTGAAAAGCTGCTTCGAATTCCATTGCCGAGTGATCGCGTGTTGGAAGTTAAAGGGGATCAAGCAAAAAGAAGTGTCAAAATCATTTCCTGCATAAAGGCGCGTAAGTGTCTACAGAAGCGGTGCATAGCATTCCTGGCTCATGTGGTGGAAAAAGAGAAAGACAAGAAGAAGATTCAAGAGGTACCGGTAGTGAAGGAATATCCTGAAGTATTCCCCGAAGACCTACCTGGTTTGCCACCTGCGCGACCGGTAGAATTTCGTATTGACTTAATTCCTGGAGCAACTCCTGTTGCTAAATCTCCTTACAGGTTAGCACCTTCAGAGATGCAGGAATTGTCTAATCAGTTACAGGAACTACTTGACAAGGGTTTCATCAGACCGAGCTACTCACCTTGGGGAGCTCCGGTCTTGTTCGTGAAAAAGAAAGACGGGTCGTTCAGAATGTGCATAGATTACAGGGAACTAAACAAACTAACCATCAAGAATCGGTATCCATTGCCGAGGATTGATGATTTGTTTGACCAACTACAAGGAGCACAATACTTCTCAAAGATTGACTTGCGGTCTGGATATCGTCAACTGAGAGTTCAAGACGAAGACATACCGAAAACGGCCTTCCGAACAAGATACGGGCATTACGAATTCATGGTGATGCCCTTCGGATTGACAAATGCACCCGCGGTTTTTATGGACCTCATGAACCGAGTGTGCAAGCCGTACTTGGATCAGTTTGTCATTGTTTTCATTGATGACATACTGATTTATTCCAAGACCAAAACAGAACATGAGCAACACCTCAGAAAGATCTTGGAGCTGTTGAAGGAAAAGAAACTTTATGCCAAATTCTCCAAATGCGAATTTTGGCTAAGAGAAGTTCAATTTCTGGGTCATGTAGTCAACAGCAAGGGAATTCATGTGGATCCTGCCAAGATTGAAGCGATAAAGAATTGGGACACTCCGAAGACATCGACGGAGATACGGTCTTTTCTGGGATTGGCGGGTTATTACAGAAGGTTTATCTCAAACTTTTCTAAGATAGCCTTGCCTCTCACTAAGCTAACCCAGAAGAGCGAACCGTTTGTCTGGGAACAGAAACAAGAAGATGCTTTTCAGACCTTGAAACATAAACTATGTGATGCTCCAATTCTATCTCTCCCAGAGGGCTGTGATGACTTTGTTGTATACTGTGATGCCTCTCATCAGGGACTCGGTTGTGTATTAATGCAACGGGACAAAGTCATAGCCTATGCATCAAGACAGTTAAAGGTTCATGAGAATAACTACACTACTCATGATCTTGAACTGGGAGCAGTAATCTTCGCCTTGAAGATTTGGAGACATTACTTATATGGAACCAAGTGTACCATATTCACTGATCACAAAAGTCTACAGCACATCTTTGATCAGAAGGAGCTCAACATGCGACAGCGCCGTTGGGTTGAACTTCTGAATGACTACGATTGTGTGATCAAGTACCATCCGGGAAAGGCGAACGTTGTAGCTGACGCCTTGAGCCGGAAGGAACGAGTCAAACCCCTACGTGTTAGAGCGATGGGGATAACCGTGCAGACCAGTTTAAGTGACAAGATTATTCAAGCGCAACAAGAAGCACTTGACCGAGATAATCTGAAGAAAGAACTTGATTGCGGAGCAGAGAAACAGTTTGACACGAAGTCTGACGGAATGATCTACTACCGGGAACGTGTATGGATACCGGCGGTAGATGAATTGAGGAAACTTATCTTCGATGAAGCACACAAGACTAAATACTCTGTTCATCCAGGTGCTGATAAGATGTACCAAGACTTGCGTGGATTTTATTGGTGGCCTGGAATGAAGAAGGACATAGCCGAATACGTCGGTCAATGTCTAACGTGTGCGAAGGTAAAGGCGGAACACCAAAGACCGTCCGGTCTATTGGAGCAGCCTGAGATTCCACTCTGGAAGTGGGAACAAATAGCTATGGATTTCATCACCAAGCTACCCCGCACTTCCAGTGGTCATGATACAATTTGGGTGATCATTGATCGTTTAACCAAATCTGCTCATTTCTTGCCCATGCGTGAGAACTTCACCATGGATAAACTGGCAAGGTTGTACATCAATGAGATAGTGGTACGCCACGGTGTGCCATTGTCTATTATTTCTGATAGAGACAGCAGATTTACATCAAGGTTCTGGCAATCATTGCAGAAATCTCTAGGGACACATTTAAATCTGAGTACAGCTTACCACCCACAAACGGATGGTCAAAGCGAACGTACTATTCAAACCCTAGAGGACATGTTAAGAACCTGTGTATTGGACTTTGGTGGGAACTGGGACTTCCATTTGCCACTGATTGAGTTCTCCTACAATAACAGTTACCACAGCAGTATAGGATGTGCACCATTCGAGGCTCTTTATGGCCGGAAATGTCGATCACCGATCTGTTGGACTGAAATTGGAGACAACCGAATAACTGGACCAGAACTTATCCAAGAAACCACTGACAAGATAGCTCAGATTCAAAGAAGACTACAAGCAACAAGGAGCAGACAAAAGATCTACGCCAACAAACGGCGCAAGCCGTTGGAATTCCAAGTGGGAGATCGTGTAATGTTGAAGGTATCCCCGTGGAAAGGCGTTGTACGCTTTGGAAAGAAAGGCAAATTAGCACCACGATACGTGGGACCGTTCGAGATCATCGAACGTATACGTCCTGTAGCCTATCGACTGAGGTTACCAGATGAACTCAGTGGCGTGCATGATGTGTTTCACGTCTCAAACCTAAAGAAATGCTTTGCTGACGAGTCTCTCGTCATTCCAATCGAAGAGATTCAAGTCGATGAACAGTTACATTTCATTGAAGAACCCTTAGAGATTATGGATCGCAAGGTTAAACAACTGAGGCGAAACCGTATTCCTATAGTAAAGGTTCGATGGAATTCAAGACGCGGGCCCGAGTTCACTTGGGAACGTGAAGATCACATGAAGTTAAAGTATCCCCAACTGTTTGAAGAGGAAGCTGTACCTGATAACAACTCTTAAATTTCGGGACGAAATTTCTCTAATAAGGGGAGACTGTAACATCAGTGCCGGAACCGTCGCCGGAACAGTGATCTTAAACAGTATCAAGAACAGTAAACATGTATGAATCATACACATTTCAGTAATTTTCATATTCATATCATTTATCATTATCATGGTGAGTTGTCATAGAACAGTTTCAGACACATTTAACAGAAACACAGTTCAGAACAATGGTTCTTGAGTCGGATAATTATCTGGCAACACGGAACCATTAAGTGATTATTTGCTTAGGAATTATTATGTATAAACGTATGTGAGGTTTTATAGAACAAAACACACGAATATTGTTATGTGAATGCTAAATTGACGGGTTATTCGTATAGGTGACGATCTGTCCGAATATAACTGAAAGTTTAACGTTCTGAATGATATTCTATAATTAGAAAACAAGGTGGAAAAGTATAGTTATCGCCGTGTTCGTACGGGTGACGATTCGAACGCATACGCGCGACGACCGTACATTTCGATTTAAACAGTTAAATTTTGTTTTAAATTTTTAATAAATAAGAAGATATTAGTTAATTTATTAGGAATCACAACCTAGAATAATTAAAAGATTTCTAATTTTATAATCGTGTCGTTTCGTCGCGAAAATTTCACGATCCGACATTTTACGCGAAACCGATCGAGACCGAACGACCGGGTACCTTGAAACCATTAAATGAGGCATTAATTACCCAAACCCCCACCCACCAACTCTCTCTCTCTCTTCATTTCGTTTTTCCCTCTCTCTCTCTAAGAAGAACCAAGATCCATCTTCTCTCTAGAAGATCATCCTCAAATCTTCATCGTTTCAAGCTTAGTTGGTGTCAAAACGACCACTACAACGTAGATCAAGGAAGTACAAATATTTCGAGCTTCCATCCACAAAATCGGAGGTAAATAACCATTTTAAATTCGGTTTTATAGGGTTTTCACGAGTTTGATGGTTTTGCCATTATAATCGGATCTAAGCACTTGAAAAACGTAGGTAAGGATGTCCAATGTGTTTAGGAACGGTTAAGGATAAATTGTAACAGGTTTAGGCGCTAAGAGGAAGGTGATGAAGCTCAAACCACGACAGGTTCGTGGGTTCATCGTACGAACCCATTGACAAGAGGACGAACCCTCTTGCTCTCTCGTTGGCCGAACCATCTTCTGCACCAAACCCTGGGGTGGGGGTTTGCTTCACGAACCTGTCATCATGAAAGGATGCCTGCAACGAACCTGCATGGAGCAGCAACGAACCCTGTTTCATTATGAGTATGCAGCAACGAACCCTGTGGCTCCTATGTACCGAACCTGTGACCATCCACCTATCGACCGAACCTTAAAACCCATGTCACGAACCCTTACTCTCCGAACCCTGCAAATGAAAACACACGAACCCTCAAATCAAATCAGTAGCCGAACCGAGGCTTAGTTTCATGATTTGCGAACCTCAGGCAAATAGCATGCATGTGGCCGAACCCAAGGGGTTCGTTGGATACAAGTGATAGCCGAACCCTACCTGGAACATGTAGATTCATTTAACTTCCATTAGGGCCGAACCCTTGGTCAATTTAGCATAGGTTCGCTGCTTTGGTCACATAATAAGCCGAAATGTTGTTTAAAGTGAACGGGTGTGGATCTAAGATGGCTAGAGCGGGTGTTTATAACTTAGGAAATAATTGTAGGATCATAAATCTAACCTTTTCACGGGAGTTGGATAAAGCGCATGCATGGATTAATAGAATGATAGGTGTGTGCATGAGATTGATATAAGAGTTAGTTACAAGTAAATGATGAATCATGAAGTTCATGTGAGGAGTCGAAACTTCTATAACTAAAGATCATTAATAACATTAAATGGGTTGTTAACATGAATGAGTTTGATACTATGTCATATGGTTCAATTATCTTGGCTAGGATCAAGAAGAATCAAGAGTTATCATTTAGGCCAAAGCGGGCCCAATAGAGTGTCACACCCCTGCGCCGCGTGCGGAATCCACGGCGCGGTGACGTATGATCAGTTGAATCATGCACAAGTATTGAATAAGAACAACCACAATGGATTACTACATTTCATAATGTTTAGACAGTTGATTAGTTACAGACAATCTATCTACCAAAAGTAAGACAACTATAGACCCAAAATATAGTTTACAAAATAAGACTCCAAACAAGACAATTAAACATTTAGGATTTAGTGAGTTTCTATTCCATCCTAGCATGTTTCTTCATCTTGTTCTATCTTAGAATGGTCTCCTTAGTTGTCCCTGAGATTGTCTTAAACCTGATTACCTGAAACACGTGAAAAGTAACTGTCAACTACAGACGTAGTTGGTGAGAACAATAGGTTTAAGCATTTGTAAACATGAGTATATGATATAAGACATAGGTAAGTTAAAGCATCATAAGATTCACACGGATGAGCTGCAACCCAAACTAACATCAAGTAAGAAAATGAGTGTAAACAGTCCAATCACTGTTTGCACATGAGTCAACATATAATATCAAGTCCCAAACCACGTTTGGAGTTAGATAATATGTCAACAGTTTTGAATAAACCATATGTAACCGAAATCTGCAGTTAGTTTATAAAACAGATTTAAAAACTAACTGCAGCAATCGGTCTGCCCCAATGTATGTGTCCGCTTTCCCTTGTTGTGATCACCCAGTACTAACGCTAATGAATATGATACTTGATGGGTTTATAAGTTTGTTTACAACAATGGACACCATGTTTTCTGAATCTTACTTTAACCGGATGTGTTAATGTCTTATTGAAAACCTGGATTCAACTCCACGAGTTGAATCCTTTGTTTATGTAACATGAAATGAATCTCTTGATTTGAATACCATGATGTGAACAACTTGACTTGAATACCATGTTTTGAACCACTTGTTTTGAATACCATGTTATGAACCACTTGTTTTGAATACCATGTTATGAACCACTTGTTTTGAATACCATGTTATGAACCACTTGTTTTGAATACCATGATGTGAACCACTTGTTTTGAATACCATGATGTGAACCACTTGTTTTGAATACCATGATGTGAACCACTTGTTTTGAATACCATGATGTGATGACCTTGTGTAATAACAAGGTTTATAACAAAAGGGTTTGTAAAATCCTTTATCAAAAAGTGTTTATCCTTCATAAATACATTTGAGTAAATAATTTCAAACAGTTCAAAAGTCCCTTATAAAACCTTTTTAATGAAAAGAGTTTAGTAATTGACAAGTAAATTAAACAGTTGACAATTTCTTTAAACAATTGATGAATCCCTTGGATTCGTAAGATGAACCTGAAATGTTTATGACTTACACATAACTTGTGTAATGAAACAAGATTTAAATAGCGATTTTGATCACGTGTTCCACCCCAAAACAGTTATAAAACAGTAAAAGAGGGGCTAAAGTTCTCACCTGTCTGCAGTAGACTCTGAACTAAACAGTTAGCAAGTAGCAAACAGGACTTCTAACTTGTTCCTATAACATTGTAATCATACATAAGATATAGGATTTATAATTGTATAACTTGATTCATTGATTGACTTGTGTTCTCATGATTTGATTATTGTGAAAACTTGAATGTTATGCTTTGAGTCATTTGATTGATCATGGGTCCAAGAAACTTATGAAATGCTCTTTGATGCATAATTCTTATGCATAAATGATATTTGTTCAAGAATTTGAGAGCCATTGATTACCATTTGTTGTGAAAAGATGTTCAATTATTTTCAAGTCTTGTGATTGTGAATTTATCTTCATGATTGTTATTAAGTTATAACTTAACCAATTCATGATCAATTCACAAGTATTATAAGTCGAACCCAAAACAATTGGCCTTAGTCCATGTAACCCCAATGGTCCTTAATTCGAGTTCATGACCACTTAATTCAATAATGGGCCAATTGCTAAGTATTGGGCCAAAAGTGGATTTCGTGGGCCAAATGAATGAATTATTGGACCTCATGTCTTGTGGGCTTAACCTAAGGTGGACCGAAGCTAACTAATCAATTGGGCCGAATGGAATTTGATTGGGTTGGGCCGAAAAGTCATGGGCTGCCACTTGGGCAGCGAACCCTTCCTGTTGGTGGCCTAAGGTTTGGCTACAAGTGATGGTTCGTCCCTACAACCAAATGGTTCGGTGAGGATAAGATGTTCAAGGGTTCGGCCAAGTCATAAGGCTCATGATAGTTCGCTGCTAGTGCTGACTGGACAAGGGTTCGCCTAAACCGATGGTTCGTCTGCATGGGCATGATCTAGAGAGTTCGTGGTATGCACAGGGGTTCGCCACACTGACCAACGAACCATACAAGGTTCGTTTGCAAGCACAGGGTTCGTGGATGTGATTAGGGTTCGCTGTGCATGCCACGAACCATGCAAGGTTCGTGCATGATCTTCATGTAGGGTTCGTGGGAGAGAGCTGGTTCGACAAGGGTTCGTGATGGCTTGATGATTCGACACAGGTTCGTGAGATCCTTCCCTAAGGGTTCGGCAGAAGGTTGACGAACCATGCTGGTTCGTGGGGATCCATTAGGGTTCGGCCGGCTGTGAATGCAGGTTTGGCCGCCGAACCTGCTATCATCATCATCACCATCATCGATCTCTTGTATCCAGACCTCGATCTAATCTAAACCAGCATCAGGAAATGTTTCTAGGGTCTCGAAAATGAGTGTGGATGACTAGATCCGGCTAAGGGTCGGGTTTAAACAAACCCACGTTTGAAAACCCTAAACTCGTGATCTTTCAAGCTTCATTACCTCGCGATTTGCTGGATGGATCTGCGAAAATCTTGTACTCCCGTGTAGAGAATGTCGAGAGCTTCGCGTGGGTTCGAGAATCACCGAAATCCGTTGAGAAACGAGCGAGATATTCACGTTTGAAGGTCGGTTTTCTAGAGAGAGAAAGGGTGAACGGTTTTGTAGTGAGAGAAAGGGTTGTTGAGGAATTAAATGAGGTTTTAAGCCTTGTTCAAGGCTTTTATAGTCCGGGTAGTATCCGGGTTCGTTTCGGTTGCTCGGTTCGCGGTTCCGAAACGTAACGCGTATTTTACGCGGTTTTAAAATAAAATAGATGTTAAACTCATTTAAATGATGAGTTTCAAAATTGTAAAAATATAAAATAATTAATTTAATTATTTTTACTCTTCGTGTGTTGTCGGATCGTTAAAACATTCACAATTACGTGTATACCCGCAATCGCGTACGTTTTCCGATCGTATTAAAATATTTAAAGTCGTTTAATCGTAATTATAAGTTCAACATTCGTATTATTATGGATCGTCACCCATAACTATACTCAGTCTCGCTTACAGATTACGATCTTGGTTGAATTAATTAATTGTCATAGTATTCGTCTCAACACTACGCACTAACACTAACCTGTTACACCGAACGCAGTATATGTATAGGGCTCACTCTCGCTGCCCACCACTGTTTCGATATAACAAGTTACTGTTCTTGCTTAGTGAAATCGACTGTAAATAAATAATACATACTTGTTTTCTGACTACTAAGATCCTGTAACACACAAGCACACATTATGAACATACTGAAACACATTGATTGAACTGAAACTGAACAGACACTGTTCTAACACTGTTTACAACTACATGACTATATGCACAAATGTTACAGTCTCCCCTAGTTAAGGGAATTTCGTCCCGAAATTAACTAGCCGAAGATACTGTAAAAAGATGAGGGTACTTAAGCTTCATCTGGTCTTCACGTTCCCAGGTGAACTCAGCACCGCGTTTGCCCTCCCATCGCACTTTCACGATCGGGATACGACTGCGTTTAGGTTTCTTGACCCCATGATCCATGATCTCAACTGGACGTTCAATGAATTGCATGTTGTTCTGAATCTGTATGTCTTCCAGTGGAATCTGAACATCATGATCCGCCAAGCATTTCTTAAGATTTGATACATGAAAAGTATCATGAACATTGCTTAGCTCCACTGGAAGTTTGAGTTTGTAGGCTACGGGACCAATCCGTTCCAGGATCTCAAAAGGTCCAACGTACCTTGGTGCAAGTTTCCCTTTCTTCCCGAATCGGACAACGCCTTTCCAGGGAGAAACTTTGAGTAAGACTCGGTCACCCACTTGAAACTCAAGAGGTTTCCGACGACGATCAGCATAACTCTTCTGCCGATCTTGTGCGGCCTTAAGCCGTGACTGAATGATTGTGATCTTGTCTGATGTTTCCTGAATGAGTTCTGGTCCTACGACCTGTGAGTCACCAATCTCGGTCCAACAGACCGGTGATCGGCACTTTCTACCATATAGAGCTTCGAATGGTGCACATTGAATGCTCGTATGATAGCTATTGTTATATGAAAACTCAATGAGTGGGAGATGAGTGTCCCAACTTCCACCGAAGTCAATGACACAAGAACGGAGCATGTCCTCAAGTGTTTGGATAGTCCTCTCACTTTGGCCATCGGTTTGGGGATGATACGCTGTGCTAAGATTAACACGCGTTCCCAAAGCCTTCTGCAATGATTGCCAAAAGCGAGAAGTGAAGCGACTATCACGATCAGATATGATTGATGTTGGTGTACCATGACGTGCAATGATTTCGTTGATGTACAATGTGGATAACTTCTCCATCTTGTAATCCTCTCGGATTGGGAGAAAATGAGCAGATTTGGTGAGTCGATCAACGATCACCCAAATCGAATCGAAACCTCTCGGAGTTCTCGGCAACTTTGTTATGAAATCCATGGAAATTTGCTCCCATTTCCATTGAGGAATTTCAGGTTGCTGCAGAAGTCCCGAAGGCTTTTGATGTTCTGCTTTGACCTTTGAACATGTAAGACATTTTCCCACGTACAGTGCTATGTCTTTCTTCATCCCCGGCCACCAGTAAGATGTCCTCAAGTCCTGATACATCTTGTCGGCTCCAGGATGAACTGAGTATCGCGACTTATGAGCCTCATCACAGATGAGTGTGCGCAATTCTTCAGACTTTGGAATCCAAATGCGGCCGTTGAGATATAACAACCCATCAGCTCGAGGTTCTAGTTTCTTCTCAATACCACAATCCAAGTCTGTGTTGAGTTGATTATCTGTTACTACTTGTTGTTGTGCAATACGAATCAAGTCTTTCAAGTTTGGCTGTGTGTTGATCTCCATGGCTCTAACACGAATTGGTTTGACTGGTTCCTTGCGACTAAGAGCATCCGCCACCACATTGGCTTTACCCGGATGGTAACGAATCTCGCAGTCGTAATCAGTTAGAAGCTCAACCCAACGTCGTTGTCTCATGTTGAGCTCTTTCTGATTGAGAATGTGTTGAAGGCTCTTGTGGTCTATATAGATGACACATTTAGTACCGTACAGGTAGTGTCTCCAAATCTTCAGTGCAAAGACCACAGCCCCTAACTCAAGGTCATGAGTAGTGTAATTCTTCTCGTGAACCTTAAGTTGTCTTGAAGCATAAGCAATGACCTTGTCCCGTTGCATAAGTACACAACCGAGACCAAGGTTTGAAGCATCACAGTAGACAATGAAATCATCACTGCCTTCTGGAAGACTAAGGATAGGGGAATTGCATAACTTCTGTTTAAGAAGTTGAAATGCATCTTCTTGTTTCTGTCCCCATATAAAAGCTTGACTTTTCTGAGTCAATGTAGTGAGTGGCAAGGCTATCTTAGAGAAGTTTGCAATGAATCTTCTATAATAACCTGCCAAACCCAGAAATGAACGAATCTCTGTTGGAGTAGATGGAGTAGTCCAGTTCTTAATCGCCTCAATCTTGGCTGGATCTACATGAATTCCATCTTTGTTTATGACATGTCCTAAGAAGTGAACCTCCTTTAGCCAAAATTCACACTTTGAGAATTTAGCATAAAGTTGTTCCTTTCTTAGTAGTTCCAAGACTTTCTTCAAATGATCCTCATGTTCTCGTTCTGACTTGGAATAAATCAGTATATCATCAATAAAGACGATAACAAACTGATCCAAGTAAGGCCTGCAGACTCGATTCATCAAGTCCATGAACACTGCGGGTGCATTGGTCAGCCCAAATGGCATAACCACAAACTCATAGTGTCCATATCGAGTCCTAAATGCAGTCTTTGGTATATCCTCATCATTTACTCTTAACTGATGATACCCGGATCGTAAATCAATCTTAGAGAAGCAAGTTGCTCCCTGTAATTGATCAAATAGATCATCGATCCTAGGTAGAGGATATCTGTTCTTGATTGTTAACTTGTTCAGCTCACGATAATCTATGCACATGCGAAATGAACCGTCTTTCTTTTTGACAAAGAGAACCGGAGCTCCCCATGGAGAGAAACTCGGTCTTATAAAACCTTTGTCTAAAAGTTCTTGAAGCTGACTAGACAGTTCTTGCATCTCAGACGGTGCTAACCGATACGGTGACTTCGCCACTGGGTTTGCTCCAGGGACGAGATCAATTCTAAACTCCACTTGTCGGACTGGTGGTAGTCCAGGCAAGTCTTCTGGAAATACGTCTGGATAGTCTCTGATAACCGGTACGTCTCCAACTGCTTTCTTGTCAGGTTTCTTTTCCACCACGTGAGCTAAGAATGCATAATATTTCTTCTTCAGATACTTCCTCGCCTTGATGCACGATACAATCTTCAATTCGCGGCAGGGTTTCTCACCGTAGACTATCATCGTTTCGCCGGACGGTAAGGGGATTCGAATAAGTTTCTCCGAGCATACGATTTCAGCATTATTCTTAGATAGCCAATCCATTCCTACTACAACTTCGAAGCTTCCGAGAGTCATAGGAATGAGATCGATAGAGAAAAGATGGTCATTTAATCTTAGCTCACAAGCATTAATGATGGAATCTACAACTATGGTCTTACCATTCGCTACTTCTACAGTATAGGGAGCAGTAAGTGTGGATAGTTGCATATTAAGCAAAGAAGCAGTATGAGCAGAGATAAAACTTTTATCAGCACCAGTATCAAATATGATAGGAACATAGTGATCATTGATAAGAAATGTACCCGTGATGACTGCCGGCTCTTCACGTGCTTCCGCAGTTCCAATCACAAAAGCACGAGCAGCAGCAGTATTGTTGTTGAGTTTCGGACACTGATTTCTGAAGTGTCCCTCTGCCCCACAATTGTAACAAGCTCTTCCACCTGTAGCAGCAGAAGTTGTGGCAGCAGTTGTTGCAGCAATAAGATGAGCAGATCGACAAGTCGCTGCAAAGTGTCCCATACGCCCACACTTGTGACACTTCTTGCATAGAGTATTGGGCAGGTGATGATACTGGCATTTGGTGCAGAGTGGAAACGAGCCAGTGTACTGCTTTCTGACATTAGCAGGTTGTGGCATAGCAGTGAGGGGAGTAGCATGAGTAGGTGCAGCCGCAGTCAACGCTGCAAAGTTCTTGATTGTTTTCTGTTTCTTCTTCTTATGATGGTGCTGTTCAGGCTTTTTGCCTTCCTCAATCTGTGCCCTTTTGAATCCCTTTCGGGTGAGCACTCCAGATTTCACATACTCTTCAGTAAGAGTAGCACCCAGTTGTATCGCAGCTTCCAAAGTAGTGGGGTTGTTCCCCATAACAGTTCCTCTAACCACTAGAGGCAAGCCTTCGATGTATTTCTCTATCCTGCGGGATAGAGGAGTAACCAGATGTGGTACCAAAATGCACAACTCATGAAAACGAGTTGTATACTTGGCATTTTCGCCACTATCCTGCACTAGATTCCACATCTCCACCTCCAGTTTCTTTAGCTCGTGACGTGGACAAAACTTTTCCACCAGTAAGTTCTTGAATCCATTCCATGGTAAGGCTAGAGCGACTTCACGTCCTCTGGTGTTCTTCTCAGAATTCCACCAGGTGAGCGCGCCCTTGTGAAATGCACTCGAGGCCATCTTGACCTTCAGATTTTCAGGACATCCAGTGAAGTCGAGAATGTCTTCGATGCTTTCCAGCCACTGCAGTAGGCCGGTTGCTCCTTCGGTACCAGAGTACTTAGGAGGCTTAGCATCGTTGAACTGCTTGAAAGTAAAGTTAGCAGTTCCAGCGTTTGTGGCATTTGAGTTGTGTGCAGAATCACCGGTACTTCCCCGAAGATTCTGGGTAATATCAGTGACCATGCCCGGGATCACATCCCTCATGTGAACAGCGATAGCTCGAGCAATCTTGTTAATTTCATCATCATTACCGCTTGTCGAACCCCCAGCATTTGGGTCTCGTCGAGGAGGCATTCTACGAATAGAAGCCACAAGCGGGTCAGTAATGAGAATGGATACAATTGAATTTTCATGATAAGGTCAGTAATATATCCATACTACTAGTATTATCATTCAATTGTAATATGATCCAGTACACGTATAAGTTATCAACTTATTTGTATACTTATCATGTGAATATGTACGATGTCTCATGATCTCTCCACCAAACCTACACACTGACACTTTCCCGATATACCGAAAATAGTATATATATAGGGCTCACTCTCGCTGCCCACCACCGTTTCGGTATACCACGATCATGCCCTTGCTAGCATTTGGCAACACGTTTGTACTGATTTCCATGTGTTTTCCATTGATTAAGAATCCCATGATCTTTGACCAACTTGAACTATGATTGATTCCATGATTGAACTATGATTATGTTATGCGTGCACCTTCTAACAATCGTTAACATGTAGAACTAAATCATACGTGTGTTCTACACTTTCCCGTTAACCTATGTTAGCAAGTACTAATGATGTAATCACTTAAGAATTTCACTTAAGGTTTACATTTATGATATGTTCACAACTTGGTTGATTCACCATAATGTCTGGTTCATCCAAGTTTGAATTTCATTATGAGTTGATTCACAAATGATTGTTTCCCAAATGATTGTATCCCATGTGTTTTGACTAATGTTCCATGTGTTTGACCAATGTTCAATGATTCCGGTTGTTCCCGAATCCTCCCTTAAAATTCAAGCGCCGAATTTTCCCTGACAAACCAAGATAAGCTTATATATAGGGTAAGCTCTCACCGACCCACCACTTACCTCAGCCCATCAGCGTTAATCCGCCGTTTGCATTTGAAGTTAAGATTCCAACCCTTGATTGATTATGATTATCCCATGATTTCTCTTGTTCCTTGATTCTGTTTATGATTGTGTAAACCATGGTCCTTAATTTACTAGAAACTAAGACCTTAGGTTTATGTATATGTGTCCTAGGTTAATCAACCTAGTTTCCCAATACTTACAGTACTGAGCATAATGATTTCCTGTGAGAACTTCAACTAAAGAATACTGTTACACAGATTCTAAGTTATAAAGTTCCTATGATAATGAACACCTGATAATGATAACAATGACAAGGATTTCAAATCTAAGTTCTAAGTTAATAGACCTCAACCTTTGAATTCCTATAGTGATATGACAAGGATCTCAAATCCAAGTTCTAAGTTAATAGATCTTGATCTTTGAATCCTATAATGAATATGACAAGGATCTCAAATCCAAGTTCTAAATTAATAGATCTTGACCTTTGAATCCTATAATGAATATGACAAGGATCTCAAATCCAAGTTCTAAATTAATAGATCTTGACCTTTGAATCCTATAATGAATATGACAAGGACTTTAGATCAAAGATAACCATCTTTGCCTCTAAATCCCATAATGAATATGACAAGGATCTTAGATCAAAGATACTAAATTAATAGATCTTTGCCTCTAAATCCCATAATGAATATGACAAGAAATTCATATCAAAGATACTGAAACTACAGATCTTTGCCTCTGAATTTCTATAATGATCTCTGTGTGAGAATTTCAGATCAAGGATACTAAGAATACAGATCCTTGCCTCTGAAATCCTTAAATGCATATGTGTGAGAATTTAATTCGGTTTCTAAAATTATAGAAGTCCGATTCAAATTCTTTGACTCGATGTCTTATCTTAGAAAAATGTCCCTAAGATCTTTCAAGCTTATTGTAGACTTAATGCTCACTTAAGTTACTTAGATCCTAAGTATCCTCAAGCCTATAGCACTTAGTCCTATTGGGTAGCTTAGGTTATAGTCTAGGTCATTTAACATTGGGTTTTTCCTAGTTCTCTACAACCTTGGCTCTGATACCAACCTGTCACACCCCTGCGCCGCGTGCGGAATCCACGGCGCGGTGACGTATGATCAGTTGAATCATGCACAAGTATTGAATAAGAACAACCACAATGGATTACTACATTTCATAATGTTTAGACAGTTGATTAGTTACAGACAATCTATCTACCAAAAGTAAGACAACTATAGACCCAAAATATAGTTTACAAAATAAGACTCCAAACAAGACAATTAAACATTTAGGATTTAGTGAGTTTCTATTCCATCCTAGCATGTTTCTTCATCTTGTTCTATCTTAGAATGGTCTCCTTAGTTGTCCCTGAGATTGTCTTAAACCTGATTACCTGAAACACGTGAAAAGTATCTGTCAACTACAGACGTAGTTGGTGAGAACAATAGGTTTAAGCATTTGTAAACATGAGTATATGATATAAGACATAGGTAAGTTAAAGCATCATAAGATTCACACGGATGAGCTGCAACCCAAACTAACATCAAGTAAGAAAATGAGTGTAAACAGTCCAATCACTGTTTGCACATGAGTCAACATATAATATCAAGTCCCAAACCACGTTTGGAGTTAGATAATATGTCAACAGTTTTGAATAAACCATATGTAACCGAAATCTGCAGTTAGTTTATAAAACAGATTTAAAAACTAACTGCAGCAATCGGTCTGCCCCAATGTATGTGTCCGCTTTCCTTGTTGTGATCACCCAGTACTAACGCTAATGAATATGATACTTGATGGGTTTATAAGTTTGTTTACAACAATGGACACCATGTTTTCTGAATCTTACTTTAACCGGATGTGTTAATGTCTTATTGAAAACCTGGATTCAACTCCACGAGTTGAATCCTTTGTTTATGTAACATGAAATGAATCTCTTGATTTGAATACCATGATGTGAACAACTTGACTTGAATACCGTGTTTTGAACCACTTGTTTTGAATACCATGTTATGAACCACTTGTTTTGAATACCATGTTATGAACCACTTGTTTTGAATACCATGTTATGAACCATTTGTTTTGAATACCATGATGTGAACCACTTGTTTTGAATACCATGATGTGAACCACTTGTTTTGAATACCATGATGTGAACCACTTGTTTTGAATACCATGATGTGATGACCTTGTGTAATAACAAGGTTTATAACAAAAGGGTTTGTAAAATCCTTTATCAAAAAGTGTTTATCCTTCATAAATACATTTGAGTAAATAATTTCAAACAGTTCAAAAGTCCCTTATAAAACCTTTTTAATGAAAAGAGTTTAGTAATTGACAAGTAAATTAAAACAGTTGACAATTTCTTTAAACAATTGATGAATCCCTTGGATTCGTAAGATGAACCTGAAATGTTTATGACTTACACATAACTTGTGTAATGAAACAAGATTTAAATAGCGATTTTGATCACGTGTTCCACCCCAAAACAGTTATAAAACAGTAAAAGAGGGGCTAAAGTTCTCACCTGTCTGCAGTAGACTCTGAACTAAACAGTTAGCAAGTAGCAAACAGGACTTCTAACTTGTTCCTATAACATTGTAATCATACATAAGATATAGGATTTATAATTGTATAACTTGATTCATTGATTGACTTGTGTTCTCATGATTTGATTATTGTGAAAACTTGAATGTTATGCTTTGAGTCATTTGATTGATCATGGGTCCAAGAAACTTATGAAATGCTCTTTGATGCATAATTCTTATGCATAAATGATATTTGTTCAAGAATTTGAGAGCCATTGATTACCATTTGTTGTGAAAAGATGTTCAATTATTTTCAAGTCTTGTGATTGTGAATTTATCTTCATGATTGTTATTAAGTTATAACTTAACCAATTCATGATCAATTCACAAGTATTATAAGTCGAACCCAAAACAATTGACCTTAGTCCATGTAACCCCAATGGTCCTTAATTCGAGTTCATGACCACTTAATTCAATAATGGGCCAATTGCTAAGTATTGGGCCAAAAGTGGATTTCGTGGGCCAAATGAATGAATTATTGGACCTCATGTCTTGTTGGGCTTAACCTAAGGTGGACCGAAGCTAACTAATCAATTGGGCCGAATGGAATTTGATTGGGTTGGGCCGAAAAGTCATGGGCTGCCACTTGGGCAGCGAACCCTTCCTGTTGGTGGCCTAAGGTTCGGCTACAAGTGATGGTTCGTCCCTACAACCAAATGGTTCGGTGAGGATAAGATGTTCAAGGGTTCGGCCAAGTCATAAGGCTCATGATAGTTCGCTGCTAGTGCTGACTGGACAAGGGTTCGCCTAAACCGATGGTTCGTCTGCATGGGCATGATCTAGAGAGTTCGTGGTATGCACAGGGGTTCGCCACACTGACCAACGAACCATACAAGGTTCGTTTGCAAGCACAGGGTTCGTGGATGTGATTAGGGTTCGCTGTGCATGCCACGAACCATGCAAGGTTCGTGCATGATCTTCATGTAGGGTTCGTGGGAGAGAGCTGGTTCGACAAGGGTTCGTGATGGCTTGATGATTCGACACAGGTTCGTGAGATCCTTCCCTAAGGGTTCGGCAGAAGGTTGACGAACCATGCTGGTTCGTGGGAATCCATTAGGGTTCGGCCGGCTGTGAATGCAGGTTTGGCCGCCGAACCTGCTATCATCATCATCACCATCATCGATCTCTTGTATCCAGACCTCGATCTAATCTAAACCAGCATCAGGAAATGTTTCTAGGGTCTCGAAAATGAGTGTGGATGACTAGATCCGGCTAAGGGTCGGGTTTAAACAAACCCACGTTTGAAAACCCTAAACTCGTGATCTTTCAAGCTTCATTACCTCGCGATTTGCTGGATGGATCTGCGAAAATCTTGTACTCCCGTGTAGAGAATGTCGAGAGCTTCGCGTGGGTTCGAGAATCACCGAAATCCGTTGAGAAACGAGCGAGATATTCACGTTTGAAGGTCGGTTTTCTAGAGAGAGAAAGGGTGAACGGTTTTGTAGTGAGAGAAAGGGTTGTTGAGGAATTAAATGAGGTTTTAAGCCTTGTTCAAGGCTTTTATAGTCCGGGTAGTATCCGGGTTCGTTTCGGTTGCTCGGTTCGCGGTTCCGAAACGTAACGCGTATTTTACGCGGTTTTAAAATAAAAATAGATGTTAAACTCATTTAAATGATGAGTTTCAAAATTGTAAAAATATAAAATAATTAATTTAATTATTTTTACTTTTCGTGTGTTGTCGGATCGTTAAAACATTCACAATTACGTGTATACCCGCAATCGCGTACGTTTTCCGATCGTATTAAAATATTTAAAGTCGTTTAATCGTAATTATAAGTTCAACATTCGTATTATTATGGATCGTCACCCATAACTATACTCAGTCTCGCTTACAGATTACGATCTTGGTTGAATTAATTAATTGTCATAGTATTCGTCTCAACACTACGCACTAACACTAACCTGTTACACCGAACGCAGTATATGTATAGGGCTCACTCTCGCTGCCCACCACTGTTTCGATATAACAAGTTACTGTTCTTGCTTAGTGAAATCGACTGTAAATAAATAATACATACTTGTTTTCTGACTACTAAGATCCTGTAACACACAAGCACACATTATGAACATACTGAAACACATTGATTGAACTGAAACTGAACAGACACTGTTCTAACACTGTTTACAACTACATGACTATATGCACAAATGTTACATAGAGTTTAAGTAAACCCATCATACATTAATCGTTTATTTACATTCTCGTAATAATAAATATCTAAAGTCTTGTTTAAATTGAAGAGTGAATTATAATGGCATTGGTATCTTTTAGGTTAATGTTTTTATAAAAGTAGTTTTAATATCATTGATTTGGGATTTTGTTATAAAATAGACAATTTATTTGTCTGGATTTTTAAAAGAAAAATAAAGGAAGCTCTGCCGAAAATTTCTAAAATATAAAAGTAAGTAATTATAATAAACATGGGATTGGGATCAAAAAGGGGTAACTAGGATTGAGTAGATGTTAGATACACCTAGTACTAAGACACTTAGTTGCACACACAACAATACTCAAAGTCTTAGGCACAACGACTACTATGCGTACTTACTATATTCGGATTCTATTAAAACAACTCAGGAACTGAAGAAACCTAGCTTACATACAGGAGCGCGCATTTTGTATTAGATCAAATTACATAGCAGCACAGGTGAGTTCATTGCCCCTTTTCTAACATTTTGTTTTAAAACGCGGGGCTGAGAAGCATGCGTAAACTGTTATTTAAATTGTTTACTTAAATGCTTTTAAATTTATATGTTTTACATATATATAAATGTTATCCTAGACCATGTCTAGGAAGATTTTATGCAGGTTTACCAATGATTTTACTTAAATATTAAGTGAATAATCGAGTTAAACTAAACTTTTCAATAAGTCAAAACATTTCAAAGGAATCAAATCAAACATTTTGACAAATCAAGTGGGTGAATTCAAGGGATCAAATCAAACATTTTGACAAATCAAGTGGGTGAATTCAAGGAATCAAATCAAACATTTTGACAAATCAAGTGGGTGAATTCAAGGGATCAAATCAAACATTTTGACAAATCAAGTGGGTGAATTCAAGGAATCAAATCAAACATTTTGACAAAACAAGTGTGGGACATCAAGACATCAACAAAACAATCTTTGCAAAGACAACATTCAATGTTCTACAAACCAAGTGTTTGTTGAACAATGAATCAAGTGTACAACCGATCAATGAATCTTGTATTCTATGATCAACGCATCAAGTACATCTTGTGACAGAATCAGACGAATCAATAAATCATTTTCAAGGGAAAGCCTGGGAAATATCAGAGATAGCATACGCCAAAAACATTGACGAAACATAAAATCCTGCATTTCAAGAAGTCCTAGCTAGACCGTTTGACTTGTAGGTCGTATGTTTGAGGATATTTACAGTTTCCCTAACTACTAAGTACCTAGATTGACAGACTAGTCTACTCGAGTATGACCAAAGGCCCCAATCATAAGGACTTAGATTTTATTAAATGTTTACTTACTTGTTTAATTAAGCATTTATAACTGTTTATACAATTGTGTGGTTGATCATATTGTGTGATGAACTTGTGAAATCAACATGGATTTCAAATGATTGTAATGACAGGGACAACAAACAGAAGAACTTATGGGATTGTGTTAAGGGTAAAAATGCTTAATTGTCATTAACAGCAGTGTCATATGCATATTAGTATGTGGTGGGATGTTGGCTAGGGCTTGTCCCTTACATATGCCCTATATATAAGCATACCGATGTGGATATTACATGTGGTGTTAATGAGGTTAGGGTCTTTACCAAAGGAGGTTTTCAAATCATTTTCAACTACTAAAACTATATGAACTCACCAACCATGTGTTGATTTTATTTTTGCATGACTTCTCAGGTTACGAACAGGTCAACTAGGAAGCTTATGCTTTTGGGCTAGGACTTCATATAGAAGACTAGTATTTTGGACCTGCATACTTTTGAAGACATCATTATACAATTTATTTTGTATATCTTGTGTAAATACAAGATATTCATTTTATGATGTTTACAATAGATTTACATTGTTAAATTATAAACGTTATTGATGTAATTTAACTTTGTAATTCTATTTTACTTAGCATTTCTCATTTATATCATGTGCAATGTAAACAATCTGATCACTTTCGATTATCATTCTCGATATCGCGCCCCGGGAACCTTCCGCCCGTCGGGGGAACCCGATCCTACCCCGCCGGCTCGGGGTGTGACACAAATGAACTCCAAATCACCTCATTCTTTTTTTTAACTTCTTGGAATTCAATTTACTTTGTTTGGTAAAAGTACTAGAAGCTTTTGAGACCCATAGCAAAGGTTAAAGTCCTTTAAAACGTGGAACAAGTACAGCAACATTACATGCAAAGACTTGCATCTTCCTTCTTCCTTGATTCTTGAACTTTTGAACTCAAACCCATGCAAAAAATCCTCATAGAAGATTCTTTGTTATCATTTGAAGGTCCTACCATATAATAATCCATATCTCTTCATTATCCTTCAAGAAATAGGTACAAATCCAACATTTTAAAATCAAAAACTCACTTTTGTTAATGTTTTTGCACTCTATCATATACTCTTTCAAATATATGACCAATACCTATTTTTAAACAGAAAATAAAGACCATTTAACATCCAAAATTTCGTGGTTTTGAAGCCATGGTCAAACCACTTACATGCAACAAGGTTGAATGTACAAAAAGACGAGTTTTTGAATTCTAAAAACAACTATGTATTTTTATCACTACTTCTTGTTGGTCATGACAAAGAACTTGTTTTGGAAGTAAAACTAAATGTTTAAACTAACAAAAATCCATTGTTATATGTGACAACTAGTACCTGACCGGCCGGCAAGTCCGTACGGTGCGTGTACTTTCTACAGTAACTATGTGTACGTACATTTGTGTAAACAGTGTTTGTATTAACAGATTTTTAAATCAAGAAATCGTTGTACGTATTTTTGTGTAAACTTAGATACATTAAGTACAACGTACATTTGCAACATTAGTTGTGTTTATTAAGTGAAAACTTAATTACAGTTAACACAACAAATCATGAGAAACAAATTTGTTGCGATCTGATATCCATAGATGACAGGAATCAGATGGCCGACAATTCAATGTGAAAACAATGTGATATCAAGGTGTTTAGTTGAGTCCGACAGTGAGGAAACACAATTAAAACAATATTACAGTGTCATTTCAGAATAACGAATTGACAGTGTGTTTGCGTGGGTGACGATTCGCACAAACATATCTGTGAGTTTAACAATCTGAAATGATGACTGAAAAGTAGAAAACAAAAATCGGAAAGCAAAACCATCGTCGTGTTCGTTCGAACGACGATTCGAACGAATGCGCGCGATGGTGACGCGATTCGACGAAACGAAAACGAAAACACGACACGAACGGAATTAATTCAATAAAATAAAATATTTAACATTTTACAATTTTGAAACTCATCGAATTAATTAAAATAACATTCCTCTATTTATTACAATTAACTACGCTTTTTTTCCGGTTACGCGACGAGATCGCGAACCGAGCAACCGAAACGAACCCGAACACCCCGCATGGTATCAAAACCCTAAATGAGAGCCTTTCTCTCATTTTTCACCTACACATCTCCTTCTCTCTCTAAAAATCCGGTCACCCCTCTCCTCCTCCATTCTTCACCTTCAAAACACCATAACTTGTTCATTTCTCATCCGATTTGAGTGATTCTTGCGCCCACGCGTAGCCCTCGACGTCCTCTACAAGAAAGTACAACAGATCTGAAGGTTTCACCACTGAAATCAGAGGTATGATGCCATGTAGTTTCTAGAAATTAGGGTTTTCACACCCTAACTCGACCACCCTAGTGAAACCGGCTAAACATCCACTTAGACCGACCATACTGTAACCGGAAACACAAGATTTCAAGTCCCTCTACTACCCTAACACAGCCTTGAAGATCAACCTAGCAACAGGTGGGGTCGTGGTGATGTGAACTCGTTGTTTGTGAGGTGGTTAAGTCATAGCCGAACCCTAACCCTCGACAAACCACCACAAACCTGTTGCATCAGACCATGAGCGAACCCTTCCCATCGAACCAGCGAGCCACGAACCCTCTTGGGACTGCCGAACCAGTGTTGTAGACGAACCCACTTCACCATTCACGAACCTTCGAGGTAGTAGTGTGCATGGAGAACCTAACCGAACAATCTGAGGTCTTCTAGCCGAACCATCCCTATGACGAACCTCTTGCTGCTGACCTCGACTGGACACCGAACCCTCAAGACTGCTGCGAACCTAATGCAGCTCACGAACCATATTGTGTACACCGAACCTTTAGTGAAAATCAGGAAGGTTCGCTGGAACCATGCGACTTCGCTGCCATCCTTGCAAAACAGTCGGCCACATGCACGCCACAAGCAGTCCATCCTGAAATCCTTTAGGCCCAACTTGTTGATTCTGGCCCAAGTCCAACTAGTCGGCCCAGTAGTGTTGTCAAGCCTATTTCTTTTTGTTTTGGCCCAACTGACCAGCCCAAGACTTATTGTTTGGCCACACTGTTGGTCCAAGAACCCCCTTTGGCCCAATAGCTCGCATGTGATTTAAACGATTACAATCAGCCATTCATTAGGCCCAATTAGATTTGCTTGGCCATGAGGTCTTTAGCCAAACACAGCAGCCCAACCGGCCCAGGACCTTGTACAACTTGGCCCAATAACAAATGGTTTGGGCCCACGCAAAGGATTTAGCCCATGGAACCCAACAACATATAATAAGCCCAATTAATCGGCCCAAACATGGTTTAACATTCGGTCCACAACCTTTACAATAGGAACGTAATTTGAAATTGAGAATGGGAACCGTGCATGAGAATTTGATTAACACTCATGGTTTTAATACATAATTGACAACAATGATTAACCTAAGCATATCAACACACAAAGTGTGGGGTTTTCACAAGGTGACAAGAACAAAACAAGTGAGGTATGAAAGCTCATGAATAATATTAAAATCCTAAATTAAATTGAGTTAGTCATTATAAATTCTAACAATTAGTAAACGGGACCGAATGGAGACCAAGACTGAGACTCACAAGTGTTAGCCAACGTTAGGGCTAACACATACACGCGCACAAATCAAAATGATTTATACTTATGAGTCAAATACATCGTGAAATCAATACAGGAACGTGAAAACACAACAAATACAACCAAGGAGCGCGTGTCTTCATTCTTTTAAGCTAAGTCAACTCTACTATTACAAGGTGAGTTCATATGCCCCTTTTACTTTAATCTTAATTGATTTTAAACTCTCGGGGCTGAGAAACATGTTTACTTTTATTTATTTAAAAGTTTTGCTTAACATGTTATTTATACTTTGATTTAGATAATAATAAATTGTTTATTATCGTTTATCATTGTATGCATGCTTGTATGATCATGAGATAACAGGGAAACTCAAAGGATTGTGATAATGTACTTTCACAATCATCAACACATTTGAATAACACAGTTGTAAGATTATATCTTATAACACTTAGTTATTTCTACATGAACGAACATTGAGACAAATCATACACAAACAAACAATGAGAACTACTACAGTGAAACATGGTGACACCTCACAGCACATGAATGATCAGAAGATAAAATATCTTCTGAATGTCATTCCACATCATAAATGAGCAAGTGTGATAAGTCAATTTCTTATAACATTTGATCTACACCCTAAAAACATACTACTGGGTAGTATGATCGCATTGGGTATCCACCACCTGCGTCACTTAAGGGTACTAAGACATGTTCTTACTACGGCTTAAGGATTACATAGTGAACATATGGACTACAGTAAATGATGATCATGATAACGTAACTTCATGGGATTCTTATCATTTACACATAATTAACATGATGTAATAAGACAAGTTCTTGTTCGACTTTGTTAATCACACGAGAACAATCCCACATTGAGGCTTTGGGATCATATGGATTACAGTAAATGATGATCATGATAACGTAACTTCATGGGATTCTTATCATTTACACATAATTAACATGATGTAATAAGACAGGTTCTTATTCAACTTTCTTAATCACACGAGAACAATCCCACATTGAGGCTTTGGGATCATATGGATTACAGTAAATGATGATCATGATAACGTAACTTCATGGGATTCTTATCATTTACACATAATTAACATGATGTAATAAGACAAGTTCTTATTCAACTTTGTTAATCACATGAGAACAATCCCACATGGAGGCTTTGGGATCACACGGCGGGATAGAGGTAAATGGAATGCATTGTAATCTGATTACGTGAGGATTACAATGGATTTCATTTGGGCTCTATACGTTGCATTGAGATTACTTTACAAACAGTTAACTAACACTTTTAATATTTAAGAGTGAAACAACAGTTAACCCCACAAACTATAGAATAATTCAAGGAACATATTTGATAAATCTAATATCCTTAACACATATATTGGTTATCAATACTTCTGTTTGATAATTACAACGCTATCATATTATTATTCTATACATGAGAGCACAGGTGATCAAGAAAGAGATAAACATGGGAATTGAGAATGGAAATCAATAGTTGTATCACAAGTAGTGTGGAGTTCTAGTGGTGTTGTGATGGGATGTTGGCTAGGGCTTAGTTCCCTTACATATGCCCTATATATAAGCAACACTACTAGAATGATATAGTACTTGTGACTATAACTATTGAGGAGCCATTGGGTGAACAAGTGAAACAGATAATCCTACAAGTAACATATTATCATTGTGAATGTGCATGTGAATGAATCAAGGTTTTACATTAACTTACTTATGAACTCACCAACCTAGTGTTGACTTTGTTTAAATACATGTTTCTCAGGTGATGAACAGGTGTAATTTCATATATGCAAGGACTAGCTAGTGGACTTTTAGAAGACCTAGCTACTTTTGGATATTGCATACTTTTGATGACTTGACAATGAATCATCTTTTGTATATCTTGTACATACACAACATATAAACTCATTGATTCTTTTTTATTAGATTTACTTAGTTAAATTATGATGTACAATGTAATTTAACTTTGTAATTATATTTCATGTCATGTTAGCATTTCTCATTTCTATCTCATGTGCTATGTAAACAATCTGATCATTTGATTATCACTCATGATATCGCGCCCCAGGAACCTTCCGCCCGACGAGAAAACACGATCCGTTCCCGCCGGCCTGGGGTGTGACATTATAAAATCGTGGTCGAAAAACACACATGCATGGAGGTTGCATGTGCCTAAACTTAGTTTTTGAGCACTAATTCCTTCACCTTTGCACCTTCACTTCATCTAAAGCCAATACAGTTTTGTTAACCATATTTACAGCCCTAAAAGCCCTCTGGATACAGCAGCCTCACACAAAGGATTGGTTGAGCACCGGTCAAGGCAAAGCAACATCGCTAAGGGTATTCATTTAACTAGTTTAGTTATGCTTTGCTTGCATAGTTTGCATTTAACACTTGTATTAGCTCATGAACTATTATAACATATAAAACACATGTAATATAACTTAAAATGAGTCAAAGTATCTGAACATAAAATGTAACATAATGCATGCAACGTCTTGTACGTTAAAAACGGACATAACGCATTAAAATCTCTAAACATACACAAACCATACATGCATGACTTCAAACGTTCCAGAACTTAAAAACATCTTAACTGATGTTAAAAATAATTTAAAGATGTTTTATAAGGCATCCCTAACATGGTTTAAACTTAAAACCATTATATTACCGAACCGACGTGTTAAAAACTACTAAAATGGCGTATTTGTATGTATTTCTAAATTATGGAAATTTTGCAACTTTATTTATGATAAATAATATATAATATCAAAAATTGATGAGTTATGGTGATTAAAATGACTAACAACGTATTTTACGCAAAACTAGTTACGAAACCGACTCATTTGAATTATTAAACCACATAGTCTTGGACTATAACTTATTTTTAAAATATTATAGAATATATACAAGTTAAAATATATAAAATAATGCTATAAAAATATTTGGGATGATACGAAATGCGAAAGACTCTTTAAAAGCAAAACTACGTAAATAACCGACCCGCGAAATGCGTAAAAACGGGTTTTTATATATATACAAGCCAAGGACTATTTAGACCAGAATATTGTACTTATTATGTTCTATATATAATAAAAAATATAATTTATAAAACTTATTGGCATAAGCTATTTATTTAAAATGGATAAAAACCGCGTTATGGGTGTTACCGGCCCAATTAGCCTACTAAGTAAAATGAGATATTTCTAATCAAAAAATTTATACTAAATAGTCTAATTTGAATATTTGAACAAGTATATACTTATTTGGACAAATTAATATTTATAAACGTATTGTTGGGCTATAAACGCCTTGACGGGCCCAATAGGCCCAATAGTATTTTATAAAAGTGACCTAAAGTCCAATTGATAACTTATATAGTATTTGTATACGTACAATAAACCGTAATAAGAATCTACTTACATAACACAAAATTCCAAATAAACGCTATAACTTACAAAACATTTAAAATGGGGCCCGAGTAAGGTATGACACTATGCATAGTGTACAATGATACTAGCAACTAAGTCTAATCTTAGCAACACTTTAAACATAGGTATACACCTATCCAGAAAAGGCAAACACTTGGAATATTCAACTCACAACTCGGTTTGGAAACCTTAACCTCGGTGAGTTTTCGTGCAAACATCTCCCTTCTTTACTTATTTTGGGATGAAATACTTGTTTCTAAAACTTTTTATGCGTACTAATGTTTGAGACTTGAACTTCCCATATTGTTGTCCCTTCTTTAGAGTACACCATTAACCCTAGTTGGGGCCATTAGTATTATGGGTAGCACTATCTGAGAAATACTCACACAAAGTGGTCTCCTCACTGAGATTGGCAAATCGTTGTGGCATAATTACTAACTATTTTTATTAGTTCTGTAATCGAATTGAACTAAGCAGGGATGGAATGCCGACATATGGTCTTGTTGCGAGATCATATGGGTGGTGCAGGATTGGCTGTGCGACTTGAACATTGTACACAAACAAACAAAAAAATATTGTTATGTTTGTTTATTACAAATAATACGAACTGTTTACTTATTAAATGCTTTTAACTGTTCGAGCTCACCAGCTTTATGCTGACCCAAACTCTTTTAAGCATGTATTTCAGGACGTTAAACTAACAAGGAGTGGTAGACGGGAAGCTTTTGGTGCCTAAAACTTTGGAGTCTATCTTAGATACTTGCTTTATTATTTCCGCTGCCTAGGAACTATATTTAAACTTCATTTGTTTTTTATGATTATAGACATTATGATATTGGGTTGTTCATGCCCACTTTTGGTTTTAAGACGATTATTAAAACTATTTTGTACTAGTCGATGACGAAGTTATCTTAGTCCTACTTATTTAAGCGTTTTACCAATCTTTCGTCTTGCCCCTACCGGCGGGGTGCTACATACATAGCCCCTCCTTTTCTATTTTTAAATCTTTTGGGGTGGAACATGTGAACACTGTTTTCGAAACTAAATTTCTTAAATGGTTTTCATTATTCAACTACTTGAATGGTTTTTCATTATCCAATACCTATGTTTGCCTATGTTGGTATACATTAATACATTTGAACATTTGAACAATAAACACTGGATACAAGGCATTTAGTCATGACTTGTCATGGCACACGACCTAATCCAATTCATTTCGTACAAGTACAAGTGGGTTTTTCAATTAAACTATGTAACATGGATGCATACTTTGTGAACAAGCTTATTGACATCATGTATGTCTATATCTAGGACTTTTTTGAGGGTTGAAATCATTATTCATAGATTTCAGACTTGAAGTTCACGCAATTGTACATTTAGGACTCAAAGGTTAGAAGTTATTAACTTTACCTCTAAATTTGAGTTCACGCACTGGTTCAACGTTTGTACTGGGTGATCACAACAAGGGAACACAGGTTCTACACCAAGGTCAGAGTTGGCTTTAATTAAGTTTATAGCCAAGGATGGATTGGTGTAGATTAGCAATATGAATTAACTGTTGATTAATTTTAACAGTTTAGGTCGTATTGAGTACACTTTCATTGACGCAAAGTTGGTTTTAATTTAGTTTATTACCATGGGCTGTGTTGGTTAATTGTCAGTCTTTGCCTAACTCTAAACGTAGTTTGGGACCTGGACTTAATCTGACAATAGGATATACTTGATGATAGTTTGTGTTACATTAGCATGTTACTTCAACTACAGTTTTTATACATATACATTTTATATATAGTGGTTGTACACAGTGGTGGTTTGTACATGTTTCATTGATTGTTTTAACACAGGTTTGTGCAGGTTACACTCACAGGTTTTCAATGGATATCTTTTCGAACTTATATTTTAATATTCATAAACTATATGTTTTACAATATTTTAAACACATGTATCTCACCAACTACTATTTGTAGTTGACAGATTTTCTTCACATGTTTCAAGTGATCAAAGATACGCACAGAACATGGACAACTAAGGCGACCTAGGCTAAGATAGAACAAGATCAAGAAACAAGCTAAAATGGATTAGAAACTCATTAAATCCTTGTTGTTTAATTATATTGTCTGTTCTTATTTTGTAAACATTATTTTGAGGTCAGTTAGTAGTATTGTTTTGGTAGTTAGTCATGATATGTAAACCTTGCTTTAATCATATGAAATGCAGTAATTCATTGTGGTTGTTCATCATTAATCTTGTGCAATTGAATCAACCGATTATTTGATCAAGTCGTCACCACGCCGTGGATTCCTCACGCGGCGCAGGGGTGTGACAATTTAGCCATTGATTAAATATTTATGCTCCAAATCAATCCCGAAAAAGGTTGGTTTCAAAGGGCTTAAATCCCGACCCAATTGAACTGAATTCGAGCTTGTCAATACTCGAATTTATATGGCTTTTCATCCATGGATTAAAACGAACACGTCTGCATATATTAATTGAATTTTGGATGTCGTTGGTTTAGAATACCCCAAATCGTTTTTCAATGTAAAACTTTGAATTGGTTATCATTAATTTTGATAAAATTAGATGTTTAATTCATAGGGTTTTTATTAATATGAACCTTTTGAACCTTTGGGTGTATTTTAATTTGAATACCGACTTTGTTTTGATCGAAATCCCCAGAAGGTTTATGCGTATGAACCCTAGAACCCAAAATCCCACAATTCGTTGTTTTTGTATATAATTAGTATAGGGTTTTTGTTAAACATGCTATTGCGAAACTGTTGAAATGATTTAATTTTACTTAGGGCTATGCTACAAAAGAGCATAACAGAACTGTAGGTTAGTTCAATTACTAATTTAAAGGTTGAATTGTGTTAGTTCACCTTGTGAGTTGTTTTTCGGCCGAGCCTCGATCACTTGCTTCCCAATGACCTTTTCTGATTGAATTTAGTTGTGCAACAGGTCCCCTAGGTGCCGAATGAGGAGTTTGGATGTTCACTTTGAAGTATTAAGGTCGAATTGTGTGGGTTTGATAGAAATGGCTACGATTTTGACTTTTGATGTTTTTGGTTTAATTCGATGGTTGATGGGTCTAATAACGTATGATAATTGTTAATCATCATCAATGTGAGCTTCATGAACGTTTAATTCGATTAAAATCAGTGTATTAATGTGAATTTCGAATTCCCTCTTGATGTATCACTCGAATTTTGACTTTAAAAGTCAAAATTGACTATTTCATATAATTACAAGTTTAGTCCTTATAGTTTAGGTGTTTATAAACTCATTTTGTTCAATTCAGTTCTTCTAGTTCGACATTGTGCGATTTCGTGTAATTCCATTAGCTTTTGGTTAAAAAAGCTAACCCGAAATGTCGGGATGTCACATCATTTCTCAAATTTTATAAAGGTGTATTTTGGTCATTGTGTTTAATGTTTCAGGTAACTGTATTTAATTTCATAGCTCATTTTGTTTAATTGTGTGATATGTTTTTATTATTTTGTTTTATTTTTTAAATCATATTGTGATATTTTGTTATTGTTTTTATGCATTTAATAAATTGTTGTTATTTATTTTTTATGTTTTATGTATTAAAAGTATATAATTGTGTTATTTCATCATTATGTTTTTAAAACTCATAATTTTAAAAAACATAAATTGTTTTTATTTTTCGAAAAGTACATTTTAGTCATTGTGTTTTATGTTTAGCTCATTATATAATATATTTATCATTGTGTTTTATCTTCAGAACATTGTGTAACACACTCATCATTGTGTTTTACGTTCAGATCATTGTGTAATATACTCATTATTTTGTTTTACGTTCATGTCATTGTGTAATATACTTATCATTGTCTTTTACGTTCAATCATTGTGTAATATACCCATCTTTCTGTTCTACGTTCAGGTATTATGTAATACGTTCACGTGACTGCAAAATGCTCATCATTGTCTTTTATGTTAAGCGCATTGTGTTTTACGTTTAGATGATTGTATAATATACTTGTTGATGCATGTAATGTCCCTAGTTCTGTATTTTGTATGACTTTGATTGTATAAATTTTATATCAGTAACGAAATCGACTATTCTGTATTGCTCGTAAATGTTTAATTGAGTTTAATATGATTATCCATGTTTGACTTTGACTTCGACTATGTTACAGACCCATTCGTGCGAATGGTACCTACGAATGAGTCCTTTCTCATGAATGAAGGACTAGCGACCGACTGAAGCGAACGAATGAGTCACTTGCATGACTCATTCGGTTGACCAGCTCATTCGGCTGAGCCTTTTGCCCGAATGAGTGTTTCAAACAACTCATTCTGCCGAATGAATTCGGTCTATATATAGACCTACAAACAGAATGTTTTACATCACTTCTTCGACCCCTGAACATTCCCTGTCATACTCCTAGGGTTTTGAGCCGCCATCCCCTCTTCAACTTCGTTTCTCATCCCCGTGGTTTCGATTTCGATCAAAATGTTGACTCCGCATCATCTGATTGCCACGGGGCTTGGATATTTCGATTGGAAAACCCATGAATAGGATTCCGCACCATTCAAGGGCCTGCTGAGCAGAATCCGCAAGGAACCGATTGGTTTCCAAGGGTTTTGTAGGTCCTACAAATTGGTATTAGAGCTTTGGGTCTTCATTCTACTCGATTTACGATCCAAATCATCATATTACAGATTGTTAGTTCGAGACATTTGAAAACCCTGAGTTTTTGGGGCTCCAAGTTACCGTTTCATTAGTTAACAGTGGGTTTTTCGGGTTGTTTGGGTCAATAGAGCAGCCCTAAAGCTTAGGGATATCGTCCTGAGGTTGTGTACAAAATTTGGTGGTCAGATTCAATCAAAATCCAAAGTTATATAAACTTTTGTTGCTGAAAACCCCAGTTTATGCGAATGACTCGACTGGGCGAATAGGTTCATTCGGCCGAATAGCTCTCATTCGGTTGAGTTGATATGAATAGCCACTCATTCTGCTGGTTAAACCTTATTTGGTTGTCAAGCCATTCGGTTGTCTACTCATTCGCATCAGACAAGCCATTCGGTCAATACAGTCCATTTGGCCTATTCTCACTCATTCGGTCCCCGTCATTCAGCTGGTCCTTCTTCATTCGGCCATCAGATTTGCAAATTTGACAAGATGGAGGAACTTGCGTTGATGGCTAATCAAAACCACAGAATTCAGAACCTGTTGCTTACCGAGACTGAGACGGGAAATTCAAACAAAGCTCTTAAGTTACTTTCCTTGGATGATTATCCACAATGGAAGTATAGATTTAAGATTCATATTAACGGAGTGGATACCAAAATTTGGATGGTGATTGAGGGTGGGTATTTGAGACCACTTAGTGAGGATGGATCACCTATGCTTGTTACTAGGATGACTGAGCCTCAGAGAAAGTTGTATGATTTTGAGAAGAAGGCATATGCAATATTGTCCCAGTCTATTGCTACAGACATATTTCATCAATTCAGACAGTTCACTTCTTCCAAATTACTGTGGGATGCTTTTCAACAAAGATATGAGGGAAATGATGCACTAAAGAGCATCAAGTCTAAAGCTTTGAAGAAAGAGTTCAATTGCTTCACGTGTGTGGGAAATGAATCTTTGGATGATCTGATTGCTAGATTCTATCATCTTCTCAGTGAGCTTGAAAATCATCAAATCAAGAAAACTACACAAGAGAAGATCTAATGCCTGGCTAATGCATTACCTCCCAAGAGGGAATCTTTTCTGATGGTCCTGAAACAGAGTGAGATGGTTGCGAACATGGACATTAATGATTTTATCCAGAAGCTGAATGAACAGGAGATAGAGAACAAGTGGAAAGCAAAGAGAGTTGCTCAAGTTCAAGATCCATCACTATACTACTCTACTCCTACTGTGGAAAGAGCTTCTTCACATGCTCCTCTGAAAACAGCTTTTGTCTCACAGACCAAAGAAGCTCCTGTTTCAAGCCAGAAAGAGGAAAATCATTCTGTCACAAATTTGAAGATAGAAAACTTTGACAAAGTAACTGTGGAGGTTGCTAAAGAACATATGGGTCTTTTGTCTACACTTGTGAGTTCTTATGATGGGTTGTTAACTGGGCAAATTGGTAATCCACACTTGACAAATGAAGACTACCCTCAGATTCATCCATATGATATGGGAAGGATTGACATCATGTGGGCTCTTTATAAGTGTTATCAGAAGAGCAAAAGACTTTGTCAAAAGAACTGGGAAAGACATCAATCTGAACAAAGACTAGAAATTTGGTTTTGACTGCGGCGATAAAGGTCATTTTGCAAGACAATGCAACAAGCCAAAGAAGATGGGTAACCACAATCCATTTCAGAATCAAAGGTCATCAGTTGTTAACCCAGAAAAAAGATTAGTACCTATTGATACTCCTGCTCCAGCTAGCTCATCAAATGCAAACAAGGCGTTAATGGTTCAGAATGATGAGGGAGAAAACTGGGATTTCAGGTTCAATTCTGAAAAGGGAGGAGAAGATAAAGTGTGTTGAAGAAATCAAGGAAGCTGCTGATTCTATTGATGATAGCAATTCAGAAGAAACAAAGACCAGTCTGGATGAATCATCAGAATTAGGATCAGAGAGCACATCATATTAAGAAACTCAATGAGAGTCAGGTGGTGAGTCCGAAGAACAATCTGCTACACAATTTGCTTTGATGGTGAATACTTCTGCCTCATCTCAGTCTGATTAGATATATGATGATTGTTCTTCTTCTCATTCTAGTTGCTTTAAATGTGTTCACCTTGAAAGTAAGGTGTTGGCTTATCAGCAACATAATGCTGACCTGATCAGTGATCTCAACCAATGCATTGAGGCAAACAGAATTTTAAAATCAAAATAAAAAGATTTTCAAGCTAAATCTGAGCTATTAAATAGGCAATTGCATGAAGCAGAGATCGCTGTGCTGAATAAGCAAGATGCTAGCACTTGTTATCTCAATACCATTAATGAGATAAAGAAGAAGTTAGCCATAGTTGGATGTGACTATGAAACTTTGAGTCAGAAGCTCAAGAGCTACGAAAGCTTCTCATATATCATTGAGCACATGATCAGTAATGGGACTGATCTGAAAGGTAAGGGAAATGAAACAAAATACAACCACTGTCCTCTACCAGTCTTAAATTGCTTTGTTAATTCACCAAATGACAAAGAAATCAAAGACTTTCAAGTTAAAACTCCATTAGTAACTGATCCTATTGGAATCATTTCTGATAAGGTTTCTTCATTGTCTGAGGAATCTTTTGTGGAGGGAGTGGTTGAGGATTGGGTCTCTAATTCTGAGGATGATTCTGATGTTTCTCCTTAAGTGTCCATTGTTAAGAATCAAACATCTGGTGTAAAAAAGGTTGACCCAATCTCATCAAACACAAACATGTCTTCAAAGTTATCCAAAGCCATATGCTATGTGAAGTCTTAACAGGATGGTGAAGCAAGTGAGTCCAACAAGGCTGATAACCTTGTTTTTAATGGAAAAAAGGGTTTGTGTTTCAAGCAAGACAAAAAAAAAGATAAATGATTTTCATGAAAACAAAACGTCTCATTCTAAACCCAAACAGTTTTATCACAAAGATAAACGAGCTTGTTTTGAGTGTGGTGCACCTGGACATTTTGCTATATTTTGTTCTCATTTGATTAGACCACAAGTTGCACCACATCGAAAACAAAATCAATATTTTGTTAAAGAGGTCAAACATGCTTGTCACTTACCTCAGGATAAACCCAAACATCCTTCACCCATCAAATCTCAAGATAAGGGTAAACGGGTTATGGTTGATCATGATACACCAAAAGTTAGTTTTGAGAAACAATCGAAGCCATCTTCAGTGTATTTAAAGAAATCTTTCAGTAAAAACACTGTCTGGATGCCCAAGTCCTCTGAAACTTATGTTTCTAAAATTCCTGATAAATTAAACTCAGATGGACAATGGATTGAAATGAAAATCCTGGACTCATTGTTTCAACCCAAGATTGTAAAGGTTTAGGTTCCCTAATTCAACTAATGATTTGTGTATGTGCAGGTTGCCCCAAATGCTGCTCTTAACAGCACTTGGATTGTTGATAGTGGGGCATCAAGGCACATGACTGGAGACATATCTCTTCTTACCAATGTTCATTCAATTAAAGGAGGATATGTAGCTGTTATACCCGTAAAAATTTATCCTCATAATTCAGAATAATTCGGGATACGGGATATTTTGGGATAATTGGGAATATTTGCGTATATAAATTTGTATAATTTGATAGCCTGAATGATAAATAATGATATTTTGCGATTAATTATTGTTATTTTATTATTTCAGCGCGTGTTACTAATATTTGAAATAAGTCAACAGGTTTGTAAGCAACAAATATGCCTATTTACCCGGAATATGGAGAAGATCATGGATTACATGGAGAAACTGATAACGTTCACTAATGATCAGTTGGCGCATGATCTGTAACTGGACCGAATATTGAGGAACTACCTTTGACCATCGTTGTATCATTTTTACAATAAATTGAGGCAACATCGATCTAGGAAAACACAGACGATTCACCTAGCTGAAATCTTCTTATTCTTTATTCACAAGATTCAGAGTTCTCAACACTTAGTGATCGATTGATTGTGCTCTTGTATTGTCATCTTATATTTTATATTAATAAGAACAAGGAAGAGTGACGATTGTCACCTCCCGAGGTTTTTATGCCGGCAATCCTAAGGGATTAAGGGCTTTTCCTCGTATAAATCTCGTGTGTTTGGCTGTCTTTCAATTTTAAATTCTGAAATATCCCTAGGGATCCTCAGGGATATTCTTGTTAAACATTACTGATAAACTATTTTCTTGATTATAAAACACAATTCCCCACTAAACTAATTCGGTTTTGCTAAAAATTATACTTGTTAATTTTTACCCGAAACAATTTGGCGCCCACCGTGGGGCAAACTTGTGTTTCTTATGACGAAAACCTTGTTTAAAGGCATTTGCAGATGAAATATAGTGAAAAATGGCTTCACAACCGAGATCAACTTCTTCATTACCTATTGTTTCTGCTACTACTACTAATGTGTCCTCACAGATTCCTGTTTTTTCCAAGAAGTCCGATAATCCTAGCAATCTTGGGAAGAAAACCACATTTGTAGCTGAGAGTGTTCCATCAACAAGGATGATCACTTCTGCTCCTATACTTGTTTCTAACAATGATATTTTGAGTTTTTTTCAACAGGTTCAGCAGCAAATGTTGGATCAGCAAAGAATGAATCAAAGGCTTCTTAGGGAGATGGAAACTATGAGGGCTGAAAAGAATAAGCAGATCGAAACTTCAACTCCATTGGCTCCAAGGATCCTAGATTTCGGGACGTCAGGAATGTCTGGGAATCACTCCGGAGATTTCATTCCCATGCTGACTAGTCTCGAGGATCCCTCGGGATCCCAAGGGTTAAGGATATCTCGGGATAATACCAATATCCTGGGAACTTCTTGCCTAACTCCTATTACCAGCAATACTTTCAACTATTCCCCTATTGATGCTACTAACTTTGGTTCTGTGCAGGAATCCGGATTAACTCCACAAGTGGCTAAGGAAATCCAGAAACTCAGAGATATGATCTCTAGTGTTCCCGGAGTGGTCAAGCCCATCCCTGAGGTTCCTGTCACAACCCACAGCATATCTAGATTTGCTCCACCAATATGTGATGCCGAGATCCCGAAAAGATTCCAAACTCCAACTATGAAATTATATGATGGAACCACTGATCCTAAAGAACATGTGGCGCAATATAGGGAAAGAATGGAAACTAACCCTATACCCCCACATTTGAAGGAAGCATGCTTGTGCAAGGGATTTGGTTCAACATTGACAAGGGCAGCCCTGAAATGGCTGCTTAATGTTCCTCCTTATTCAATAACTTCATTTGCTCATCTAATTAATCTATTTAACAATCAATTTTCTTGTAGCAGGACCTTTGAGAGGCTGACTAGTGACTTCTATAGGGTAACCCAGGGATCAAACGAATCCCTCAGGAGTTATGTCAACAAATTTGGAAGAGAATCCCTGGATATCCCTAGCCTGACATCACTACGGCAGTTCAAGCATTCAAGATGGGTTTACAAAGAGACTCACCTTTTTATGATGACTTAGTCATGAATCCTTGCAGGAACATGGACGAAGCTCGAAACCGTGCATTGAGGTTTATTAGATTGGAGGATGATAAGGAAATCCAGAAGAGGATCACAACAACACCTCCCAATGATCAAGGCAAAAGAAAATTGGACTCTCCTACCAGCAAGTCATTCAAAACCAAACCATACTACAAGGTTGATAACCACAAGATCAACTCGATGGACGAAGATGAGGATGATGAAGAATATCCTAGGATATCTGACTATTGTTTTTCTGTTCATATTCCTGAATTAATGTATGCTATGCAGGACTTAGGTGAAAAAGCTAAGTGGCCACCAAAGGAAAAGAAGTTCGCAACCAGGGAAAAATCCAAGTGGTGTGCCTTTCACGAAGACTTCGGCCACATAACCGATGATTGCATTGCACTAAGGAAGGGAATAAGCTACCTACTAAGCAAAGGTCATCTTATAGAACTACTGGGGAAAAAGAAAGAAAGAAGACAGGATTCCAACGGATTCCCAAAGAGAGCTGCATCCCCACCTAAGGATGTAAAGGTAATCAACTTTATTTCTAGTGGTTCTGACATTTGTGGTACCTCTTATTCTGCAGCCAGGAAACATGCTAAAGAAGCCAAGATGGAAAACGGAGAGAGACCCACAAAGACATCAACACTTACCACTGAAACAGTAGTATCCTTTGAAGAACAAGATCGCAAGAATATCCTGGATCCTCATCATGATGGGTTAGTAATTACATTATATGTTGCTAACCACTATGTCCGCAGGATACTTATAGATGGAGGAAGCTCAGTCAACATCATCCAATTGGTAACTCTCAAGAGGATGACTATCCCTGAATCAGAGATAACTACCAAATCTCTGATCCTATTTGGATTCAGTGGTGAAGCTAAAGCCACTGTTGGAGAGATCAAACTACCGGTATACATCGAGGGGGTAAACTCTATGCAACGTTTTTTTATTATATATTCTCCATATTGTTATAACATTATACTAGGTAGACCTTGGATACATGACATGAAAGAAGTCCCCTCAACCTATCATTAGTGTGTCAAGCTGCCGACACCATGGGGAGTAGTGAAGATTAACAGTGATCAGCAAGAAGCCAAGGAGTGCTATTCATCTTCGATGAAGGGAACTACTAGACCTTCATCAGCGTAGCAATCAAAATGTGACCATAGGGATACTCAGGAATATAGGGAAAAGGAAGTAAAGGAAGTACCTTTAAATCCCGATGATCCTGAGGTCAAGGTCCTTATAGGGACAAATATCCCTGAGGATATTGAAGAGAAACTGATTTCTTTTCTGAAATCAAGAGTATCCACATTCGCATGGAAATATGAGGATATGACAGGAATATCCTCAGATGTGATTACACATAAGTTAGGGATAGATAGGAATATTAAGCCTGTCCACCAAAAAAGAAGGAAATTTGCACCCGAAAGAAATCTAATTATTCAAGAGGAAGTAGAGAAACTTCTCAAAGCAAAAATGATTAGAGAGGTGAAATTTCCAAAGTGGCTAGTCAATGTAGTCGTGGTTCAAAAGAAGAATGGAAAGTGGAGAGTTTGTGTGGATTACATAGACCTCAACAAGGCTTGTCTCAAAGACCCCTTTCCATTACCATATATAGATTCCATGGTAGATGCAACAGCAGGACATGAAATCTTAACTTTCATGGATGCATCAGCAGGCTTTCAACAAACTCAAATGGAACCTTCAGACCAAGAAGATACAGCCTTCATGACGCCAAGAGAGATATATTGCTATTCAGCAATGCCATTTGGCTTGAAGAATGCTGGAGCCACATACCAAAGACTTGTCAACATGATGTTCAAAGAGAAACTGGGGGACACTATGGAAGTATATATTGATGATATGGTGGTCAAATCGAAGATAACTGAGAATCATCTTAAGGCTATTTAGGAGTCATTCGATATCCTGGACCGTTACAATATGAAACTTAACCCATCTAAGTGTCATTTTGGGGTAAGATCAGGAAAGTTCTTGGGATATATGGTCACTAAAAGATGAATAGAGGCTAGCCCGGAAAAAATTCAAGCAATTCTAAACCTCAAGTCCCGAAAGAACATAAAAGAAGTGCAAAGACAAAAAGGAAGAATAGCTGCAATAAATATATTCATCTCAAGATCCTCTGAAAAATTTAAACGATTCTACGATATCCTTAAAAAGAATAAGAAGTTCCAAGGGGATGAAGAGCATGAGAAGGCACTTCAGGATCTAAAGGAATATTTATCCTCACCGCCGTTGCTCATGAGACTAGAAGATGGTGAACCACTATCATTATACTTAGCAGTATCCCAAACCGTTGTAAGTGCTGTGTTAGTTAAGGATCATCAGGGATCACAACACCCTGTGTACTATGTAAGTAAAAGCCTAGTAGATGCTGAGAGTAGATATTCTCACTTAGAAAAGCTAATTCTGGCTTTGGTTATGGCTTCAACTAAGCTTAGGCATTACTTTGAGACACATAGAATACACATTAAGACAAATTATCCCATCAAATCTGTACTGAGAAAACCTGAGCTATCAGGAAAGATGGCAAAATGGTCAGTTAAACTCAGTACCTAAGATTTGATCTATGAACCAAGAACAACAATTAAGTCACAAGCTTTAGCAGACTTTGTGGCTGATTTTAGTAGTCATCTACAACCAGAAGTGGATCTAGAAATCAAACTCTTAGATGGAGATACTGGTGAGTGGACTTTGTTCAAAGATGGATCTTCAAATGTAAGAGGAACAGGACTAGGCATCATACTAAAATTGCCACAAGGGGACATTATACCCCAATCGATTAGTTGTGAATTTCAAGCAACCAACAATGAAGCAAAATACGAAGCCCTAATAGCAGGACTTCAATTGGCTAGGGCTATGAACATCAGAAACCTACATGTTTTTGTCAATTCCCTACTGATAGCCAATCAATTTAATGGTTCTTACATGACTAAAGGGGATAATTTGGCGAAATACTTAGAGATAGTTAAGGATATTTAAGTATATTTTTACAACTTTGATATCACTCAAGTGCCGAGGGATGAGAACGCCGAAGCAGATGCACTGGCAAACTTAGCATCATCCCTAAGGATCCCTGAGGATATTAATATTCTCATCCTTCATATTTTAAGACCAGCAATAGATATGCAAGATATAGATCAGGATAGTGAACCCAAGAATACCGAAGTTCATCACTCAGAAGCACATGAAATATCCTGGACTATCCCCATTAAGAACTACCTTCAAACAGGAAAGATACATGATGAAGAAATAAATCTTAGAGCTTTTAAAGCAAAAGTATGTAGATACTCAACCATACGAGATATCTTATATAGGAAATCAGTATCAGGCCCATACTTTAGATGTTTGGAGAAACCTGAAAGTCTGAAAGTAATGAAAGATATCCATGAAGGAGATTGTGGAAATCACACTGGGGGTAGAGCATTATTCTTAAAGATCCTGAGAACAGGATACTTTTGGCCAACCATGAGAAGAGATGCAATGTCTTATTCCCAGAAGTGTGATGCTTGTCAAAGACATAGCAAAATACTTCATCAACCAGCTGAACCTTTACATCTAATAGTCTCATCATGGCCATTCATGAAATGGGGAATGGATATAGTAGGAAAGTTACCCAAATCACCCGGAGGAAGGTGTTTATGCTGGCTATGACAGATTGCTTCTCAAAATGGATTGAGGCTGAAGCCTTTGTGCAAGTTAGAGAAAAAGAAGTAATCTCATTCATAAAAAGAAATATCCTGACTAGATTTGGGATACCCGCATAAATCACTTGTGACAATGGGTCTCAGTTCATAGGCAAAAGGACTACAAACTTTTGTGAAAGCTGGGGCATAAAGATGATCACCTCTACACCTGTTCATCCTCAAGCTAATGGTCAAGCGGAATCAAGCAACAAGATTATAATCAACAACCTCAAGAAAAAGTTGGGATCCAAGAAAGGAAAGTGGGCTGAAGAACTCCTGTTTGTCCTATGGGCTGATAGAACAACCACAAAGAATGCAACTGGTCAAACACCATTCTCTTTTGTGTATGGTTCAGAAGCTGTTTTCCCAACTGAATGGTTGTCCCTACTGCAAGATCAAGTTTACAAAATCTAGAATCCAACAAGGAAATATTATCCGAGGATCTAGATACTATTGATGAACTTAGGGATATTGCAAGAATAAGGATGGCAACATATCAACAAAAGATAGCCAAATCCTATAACAAGAATATTAGGATACGAAGATTTCAAGTTGGAGATCTGGTTTTAAGAAAGACATTTCAAAATACCACCAATCCAGCTGGTGGAAAACTTGCTCCAAAATGGGAAGGACCCTATAGGATCGAATCAGAAGCTGGAAAAGGGGCATACAAGTTAACTAACATGGAAGGAGAACCTCTTCCAAGATCTTGGAATGCCATTCATCTTAAAATATACTTTATTTAAAACTTATTAAAACTATAAAAGTTTATCACATTATGATCTGCATCTATATTTCCAAATATTTTTGTATATTCTGACATATTCTTATATATTCTTGTATATTCCCAGTTACCATGCTACTAATCAAGCATCTAAGGGGCATCAGGAATCTTGATTCCCAGCTATGCAAAAATCTTAGTATTTTGTAGGTATAGTAGGAGAAGAGATGAGACTTTATGTCTTAACCCAAGTTCTCACCTGAAATCAGAACTTGATGAAGACCCACACTGACTTTATGTCTAGTTGCAAAGTTTTGACCGGAAATAAAAACTGTAGAAGACCCCTGCAGGAGAAGAGATGAGCCTTTATGTCTTAACCCAAGTTCTGACCTGTAATCAGAACTTGATGAAGACCCCGCACTGACTTTATGTCCAGCTGTCACACCCCGAGCCGGCGGGGTTGGATTGAAGTCCCCGTCAGGCGGAAGGTTCTCGGAGCGCGATATCGTGAATGATAATCGTGATGATCAGATTGTTTACATAGCGTCAATGTTAAGAATAATTAAGCACAATAAAACATTAACTAGGATTACAAAGTTAAATTACAAATATCAAGGTTTGGTAATTTAACTAAGTAAACCTATCCAAAAGAATCAAATATATCTATCTTGTATTTGTACAAGATATCAAAAAGAGATTCGTATTGATCTCAAAAGATGTGCTTCTTCAAAAGTCAACTAGGATCTATGTCTGGTCATCCTAGTATGCAATCCTGAATCTTAGCTTAATGCTGTCTGTACCCTGAGAAAGCATGTAAGAAAAACAAAGTCAACACAATGGTTGGTGAGTTCATGTCGTTTTTATGTAAAGATAGTTTGAAAAATCCTTTAAATGACAACCTTAACCTCACCATTAACCACCTATACCATCTGATTCAGTATGCTTATATATAGGGCATATGTAGGGGACAAGCCCCAGCCACCGTCCCACCATATTCCGGGCCACATGATATATTGTTCCTGATGATAATTAAGCGTCTCATCCTACCTGTTTGATTCCCAAATGTTTGATTCCAAATGTTTGATTCCAAATGTTTGATTTCAAATGTTTGATTCTTTGAATGAGATTACCCTGTAATTGTTTACCTTGATTCCCTGAATGACAACCTTAACCTCACTAACAACCACCTATGCTATTCAACCAAGTATGTTTATATATAGGGCATATGTAGGGGACAAGCCCCAGCCACCGTCCCACCACATACTGGGCTGCTTAACATATTGTTGTTAATGATAATTAAACGTTTCACTCCACACTATTGATTCCACAACGTATAAGTATCATGTTTAATAGGCACCATTATGGACAGCTGAAAACCCTAAGGAGTTCAGCATCCATCCATAATGATCCTATTTATGACTCGTGACATGTTTTGATAGAGAAACCTTCAAGTTAACACAAAGTCAACTAGAAGAACTCAATCATTCTAGTCACTTGTCATAACCATGGATGAATCAAGAAGAACACTGAATGACTAGTGGGGGTTGACACACAGGTTAACACGCGGCGGCGAATCAGTCTGTCTTACACGACTCTAACAAAGAAGAACACTGATGACTAGTAGGGGTTGACACACAGGTCAACACGCGGCGGCCAACAGTCTGTCTTACAATGTCCAAAAGTTTTTGAATACAAGTCTAAAGCATTCACATTGATTCACTGATGACTAGTAGGGGTTGACACACAGGTCAACACGCGGCAGTCAATCAGTCTTTTGTTTAAGCATCCAATGTTTCAAGCATTCAAGTGTTCAAGCATCCAAATGTATCAAGCATTCCACGTGTTCATGTATCTCAAATTTCTCATGCATTCACGTAATTCAAGTATCCCAAAAGTATCAAGCATTCACGTGTTTTCAAGTATCTCAAAGTATCTCAAGTATTCACGTGTTTTCAAGTATCTCAAAGTATATCAAGTATTCACGTGCTTTCAAGTATTTCAAGTATAATAAGCATCCAAGTGTTTCAAGCATCTCACGTGTATAAGTATTTCTAAGCATATATGTTTCAAGTTACGTTTAAGCAAATCATTGTAAGTGTAAAGTAATTTAATACTTTACTAAAGGTGTAAAACATTAAGTTTCTGAAATAATTGTATAAAGCATTAGTGTTTAGTTTAAGTATTTTTCCAAGGCCTTAAGATTTTGTATAAAGTTAAACATAAACTTTATAAGTTAAACCTTAATTGTATAGTTTAAGCACCTAGTTTATAACATAAGTATTTAACTCAAATTTTAGGTATTAAGTTTATATCATAAGCGTTTAGCATAAGGTTTAGGCTTCAAATCTATATTGTAAGCCTCAAGTATATAGTTTAAACTTCCCGTTTGTAGTATAAGTAATAATTTTATAGCTTCTCAAAGTATACTAGTTTCCAGTTTGATCACAAGTGTTTGTATCATGTAAATAAGTATAAAGTAAATAGCATTTGTTATTTACACTATAGCCTTAGTCTTTGGTTTCCCACCCAAGCATTTCAAATATAAGCATTAGTGTAAGCATTGTAATTATGTGTAAAAGCATTAAATAAACATTTCAATAATTTTTTAACATGCTTCTCAGTCCCGAAGTAAAAAAAAAGGTTTGAAAAGGGACAAATGAACTCACCTGGTGTTTGAAGTGGTTGACTTATCTTAACTAGAATGCACGCGCTCTTTGTAGTGTTCTTTTGTTGTCTTTAGAATCCTGTATCGATTTCAGAACGTTTATAGCTTATAAGTATTTGTTATGGTTGATTTGTGTACGTGTGTGTTAGCCTTAAGGTAGGCTAACACCCGTAAGTCTTGGTCACCCATCGGCCTTAGGTTTTATTGTTGTCAATCATGTTGGCCCTTAATCCCTTTAAGTTGTATGAAATATGTTTCATCGTATATTATTGTTTGGCTTGACATGAATGTTTGTATGAAGTGTGAGAATGAACTTTTATAATTCATAACTGTTGTGGGTCAATTTTTATGGTCTGAGATTAGGGATAGCCGAGGATAATCCGGAATATGGGATTCTTAAGTATCCTCAAATATTCTTAAGTATCCTCAAATATCCTCAAATATCCTGAATGCTAACATTGCTAATTGATCTTTTCCCTGTATAGCTTGACTTAGTATTGCAGGTAACTTTTATGGACGTGTTTTACCCTAAAAGTCGGGATAAAGTCAAAGAAAACGTGGTAAAGATGCTAAATAACGGCTACAAGTGGAGAACAAGTCACCAACGGTCATATTGACTGGATTTGACCTAAAGATCCGGGGTTTAGTTGACAGAAGCGCTTCCACACGTTTGATGGACGTGGTAGCTGCCACAATTGAAGACATGGTCATGATTCCGAGATTCTCGCCGGAATATTCGGGAATATCGTTAATTGTATTTTACTATAAAATGAGGCGATATCGATCTAGGAAAAAACACACCACTCACTTAGCTCACTTCTGATTACTTGTTGCTCACATTCTCGGCATTCGAAGTCCAGAAACACTTAGTGATCGATCAATTGCGCTCTTGTATTGTAATTTTGTATTTTTCATATTAATAAGAACAAGGCAGAGTGACGATTGTCACCTCCCGAGGTTTTTATGCCGGCAATCCTAAGGGATTAAGGGCTTTTCCTCGTATAAATCTCGTGTGTAAGCTGTTTATCTCATTTTATATTCTGAAATATCCCTAGGGATCCTCAGGGATATTTAGGGATATATTGAACATATATTTGTGATATTCAATATACTTACTTGTTAAACACAATACCCCACAAAACTAATTCGGTTTTGCTAAAAATTACACTTGTTAATTTTTACCCGAAACAATTTGGCGCCCACCGTGGGGCAAAACTTGTGTTTTTGATAATTAAAACCTTGTTTAAAGGCGTTTTTTCGAAAAATACAGGGAAAAATGGCTTCACAACTGAGATCAACTTCTTCATTACCTATTGTCTCTGCTACTACTACTAATGTGTCCTCGCAGATTCCTGTTTTTTCCAAGAAGCCCGATAATTCCGGGAAGAAGACAACATTTATAGCCAAAAGTGTTCCATCGACAAGAACTACCACTTCTGCTCCTATACTTGTTTCTAACAATGATATTTTGAGTATGTTTCAACAGGTTCAGCAACAAATGATGGATCAACAGAAAATGAATCAACGGCTTCTTAGAGAAATGGAAACTTTGAGGGCTGAAAAGAATAAGCAGAAAGAGACTTCCACTCCATTGGTTCCAAGAATCCTGGATTTCGGGACATCAGGGATGTCTGGGAATCACTCAGGAGACTTTATTCCCATGCAGACTAGTCTCGGAGATCCCTCGGGATCCCAAGGGTTAAGGATATCTCGGGATAATACAAATATCCTGGGAACTTCTCATCTAACTCCCATTACCAGCAATACTTTTAACTATTCTCCCATTGATACTACTAACTTTGGTACTGTGCAGGAATCTGGTCTAACTCCACAAGTGGCTAAGGAAATCCAGAAACTTAGAGATACGATCTCTAGTGTTCCCGGAGTGGTCAAGCCTATTCCTGAGGTTCCTGCCACAACCCACAGGATCTCTAGATTCGCTCCACCAATATGTGATGCAGAAATCCCAAAAAGATTCCAAACTCCAACAATGAAGTTGTATGATGGAACCACCGACCCTGAAGAACATGTGGCGCAATATAGGGAAAGAATGGAGACTAACCCTATACCCCCGCACCTGAAGGAAGCATGCTTGTGCAAAGGATTTGGGTCAACATTGACAGGGGCAGCCCTGAAATGGCTGCTTAACGTTCCTCCATATTCTATTACCTCATTCGCTCACCTAATTAATTTGTTTAACAACCAATTTTCTTGTAGCAGGACGTTTGAAAGGCTGACTAGTGATCTCTATAGGGTAACCCAGGGCCCCGACGAATCCCTTAGAAGTTATGTCAATAAATTTGGCAAAGAATCCCTGGATATCCCTAACCTAGACATCACTACAGCCGTTCAAGCATTTAAGATGGGTTTACAAAGAGACTCACCTTTTTATGATGACTTGGTTATGAATCCCTGCAGGAATATGGATGAGGTTCGAAACCGTGCACTGAGATTCATAAGATTGGAGGATGATAAGGAAATCCAAAAGAGGATCACTACAACACCTCCCAACGATCAAGGAAAGAGAAAGCTGGATTCACCTAACAGCAAGTCGTTCAAATCCAAGCCATACTACAAGACGGATAATCACAAGATCAACTCCGTGGAAGAGGATGAGGATGACGAAGAATATCCCAGGATATCAGAATATTGTTTTTCTGTTGATATCCCTGAATTAATGTGTGCCATGCAGGACTTAGGTGAAAAAGCCAGGTGGCCACAAAAGGAAAAGAAGTTTGCTACAAGGGACAAATCCAAATGGTGTGCCTTCCATGAGGACTTCGGCCACATAACGGAGGACTGCATTGCATTAAGAAAGGAGATAAGCTACTTATTGAGCAAAGGTCACCTCAAAGAACTACTGGGAAAGAAGAAAGAAAGAAGACAAGATCCCAACGGATTCCCAAAAAGAGCAACATCTCCACCTAGAGATGCAAAGGTAATCAACTTCATTTCTGGTGGTTCTGACATTTGTGGTACCTCTTATTCTGCAGCTAGAAGACATGCTAAAGAAGCCAAGATGGAAAACGGAGAGAGACCAACAAAGACATCAACACTCACCACTGAAACAGTGGTGTCCTTCGAAGAACAAGACCGCGATGATATCCTAGATCCTCACCATGATGGGTTAGTCATTACTTTATATGTCGCTAACCACTATGTGCGCAGGATACTAATAGATGGAGGAAGCTCGGTCAACATCATCCAATTAGAAACACTAAAGAGGATGAACATTCCTGAATCAGAGATAACGACTAAATCTCTGATCCTAGTCGGGTTCAGTGGCGAAACTAAAGCCACTGTTGGAGAAATCAAACTACCGGTATATATCGAGGGGGTAAACTCTATGCAACGCTTTTGTATTATAGATTCCCTTTCCTGTTACAATATTATACTAGGTAGACCTTGGATACATGACATGAAAGCAGTCCCTTCGACCTACCATCAATGTGTCAAGCTACCGAAACCGTGGGGAGTGGTGAAGATCAACAGTGACCAGCAGGAAGCCAAGGAGTGCTACTCGTCTTCAATGAAGGGAACAACTAGGCCCTCACCCGCGTAGCAATCAAAGTGCGACCTTGGGGATACTCAGGAATATAGGGAAAAAGAAGTAAAGGAAATACCTTTAAATCCCGATGATCCTGAGGTAAAAGTCCTTATAGGAACCAATATCCCTGAGAATATAGAAAAGGAACTGATTTCTTTTTTGAAATCAAGAGTTTCCACATTCGCATGGAAACATGAGGATATGACAGGAATATCCTCAGATGTGATTACACATAAATTAGGAATAGATAGGAATATTAAGCCTATCCACCAGAAGAGAAGGAAATTCGCACCCGAAAGAAATCTAATCATTCAAGAGGAAGTAGAGAAACTCCTCAAAGCAAAAATGATTAGAGAGGTCAAATTTCCAAAATGGCTAGCCAATGTAGTCGTGGTTCAAAAGAAGAATGGAAAATGGAGAGTCTGTGTAGACTACACAGACCTCAATAAGGCTTGTCCTAAAGACCCATTTCCATTACCACATATAGATTCCATGGTGGATGCGACAGCAGGACATGAAATGTTGACTTTCATGGACGCATCAGCAGGCTTTCAACAAATTCAAATGGAACCCTCGGACCAAGAAGACACAGCCTTCATGACGCCAACAGGAATATATTGCTATACAGCAATGCCTTTTGGCTTGAAGAATGCTGGAGCCACGTACCAGAGACTTGTTAACATGATGTTCAAAGAGAAACTGGGGGACACTATGGAAGTATATATTGATGATATGGTGGTCAAATCGAAAATAATTGAGAATCATCTTAAGGATCTTCAGGAATCTTTCGATATCCTGGACCACTACAATATGAAACTTAACCCATCTAAGTGTCATTTTGGGGTAAGATCAGGAAAGTTCTTGGGATATATGGTCACTAAAAGAGGGATAGAGGCTAGCCCGGAACAAATTCAAGCAATCTTGAACCTCAAATCCCCAAAGAGCATAAAAGAAGTGCAAAGATTAACAGGAAGAATAGCAGCACTCAATAGATTCATCTCAAGGTCTTCTGAAAAATTCAAAGGATTCTACGATATCCTTAAAAAGAATAAGAAGTTCCAATGGGATGAAGAACATGAGAAGGCACTTCAGGATCTGAAGGAATATTTGTCCTCACCACCATTGCTCATGAGACCAGTAAATGGTGAACCTCTATCACTATATTTAGCAGTATCCCGAACGACTGTAAGTGCAGTGTTAGTTAAGGATCATCAGGGATCGCAACACCCTGTATACTATGTAAGTAAAAGCTTAGTAGATGCTGAGACTAGATATTCTCATTTAGAAAAGCTAATTTTAGCTTTGGTTATGGCATCAACTAAGCTAAGGCATTACTTTGAGACACATAGAATACACATTAAAACGAATTATCCTATCAAATCTGTACTGAGAAAACCTGAGCTATCAGGAAGGATGGCAAAATGGTCAGTTAAACTCAGCACCTATGATTTGATCTATAAACCAAGGACAGCAATCAAGTCACAAGCTTTAGCAGACTTTGTGGCTGATTTTAGTAGTGATCTGCAACCAGAAGTGGATCTAGAAGTAAGACTCTTAGATGAAGATACTGGTGAGTGGACCTTGTTCACAGATGGATCTTCAAATGTAAGAGGAACAGGATTAGGCATTATACTAAAATCGCCACAGGGGGACATAATACCCCAATCAATCAGTTGCGAATTTCAAGCAACTAACAATGAAGCAGAATACGAAGCCTTAATAGCAGGACTTCAATTAGCTAGGGATATGAACATCAGAAATTTACATGTTTTTGTCGATTCCCTACTAATAGCTAATCAATTTAACGGTTCTTACATGACTAAAGGAGATAAATTAGCAAAATACATAGAAATAGTTAAGGATATATCAGGATATTTTTTTAAATTCGATATCACTCAAGTACCAAGGGATGAGAATGCCGAGGCAGACGCATTGGCAAACTTAGCATCGTCCCTTAGAATCCCCGAGGATATTAATATTCCTATCCTACATATATTAAGACCAGCGATAGATATGCAAGATATAGATCAGGATAGTGAACCCGAGAACACCGAAGTTCTTCACTCAGAAGCACATGAAATATCCTGGACTATCCCTCTTAAGAACTATCTTCAAACAGGGAAAATACCTGATGAGGAAACAAATCCTAGAGCTTTTAAAGCAAAAGTATCTAGATACACAATCATACGAGATATCTTATATAGGAAATCAATATCAGGCCCATACTTAAGGTGTTTGGAGAAACCCGAAAGTTTGGAAGTAATGAAAGATATCCATGAAGGAGATTGTGGAAATCACACTGGGGGTAGAGCATTATTCTCAAAGATCCTGAGAACAGGATACTTTTGGCCAACTATGAGAAGAGACGCAATGTCTTATTCCCAGAAATGTGATGCTTGTCAAAGACATAGCAATATACTTCATCAACCAGCTGAACCTCTACATCCAATAGTCTCATCATGGCCATTCATGAAATGGGGAATGGATATAGTAGGAAAGCTGCCTAAAGCTCCTGGAGGAAAGGTGTTCATGCTTGCTATGACAGATTACTTCTCAAAATGGATTGAAGCAGAAGCCTTCGTACAAGTTAGAGAAAAAGAAGTAGTTTCATTCATAAAGAGGAATATCTTGACTAGATTTGGAATACCCGCAGAAATCACTTGTGACAATGGGTCCCAATTCATAGGCAAAAGGACCACAAACTTTTGTGAGAGCTGGGGCATAAAGATGATCACCTCTACACCTGTTCACCCTCAAGCTAATGGTCAAGCGGAATCAAGCAATAAGATCATAATTAATAACCTTAAGAAAAAGTTGGGATCCAAGAAAGGAAAGTGGGCTGAAGAACTTCCATTTGTCCTATGGGCTGATAGAACAACCACAAAGAATGCAACCGGTCAAACGCCATTTTCTTTAGTATATGGTTCTGAAGCCGTTCTCCCAACTGAAATGGTTATTCCTACCGCAAGATCTAGCTTACAAAATCTAGAATCCAATAAGGAAACACTCTCTGAGGATCTAGATACTATTGATGAACTTAGGGATATTGCAAGAATAAGGATGGCGACATATCAACAAAAGATAGCCAAATCATATAACAAAAATATTAGGATACGAAGATTTCAAGTTGGTGACTTAGTACTAAGGAAAGCATTTCAGAATACTACCAATCCAGCTGATGGAAAACTCGCTCCGAAATGGGAAGGACCCTATAAGATAGATTCCGAAGCAGGAAAAGGGGCATACAAGTTGACCAACATGGAAGGAGAACCTCTTCCAAGATCTTGGAATGCTATTCACCTTAAGTCATACTTTGTTTAAAACATATTGAGTTGTACCCTGTATTCTTACTACTGAATATTTATGATTATTCTTGTATATGCTTGCATATTCTTATATATTCCTAATTACCTTGCTACTAATCAAGCATAAGCGAGGCATCAGGATTCCTGGTTCCCAGCTATGCAAAAATCTTATTGTCTTGTAGGTATAGCAGGAGAAGAGATGAGACTTTATGTCTTAACCCAAGGTCTGACCTGAAATCAGAACTTGATCAAGACCCGCACTGACTTTATGTCCAGCTGCAAAGTTTTGACCTGAAATCAAAACTCAACAGAATATCATGAAGACTTAGGGCTCATGCCCTCGCCAGTTGCGCACGTTTATCCTATTATAGTCTGAGATAATGGGACCAGTACACGCATGAGTGGCTGACAATTTCATTATCAAGGGCTATAACTAAGGATCCTCCGAAATATCCCGGTATAGTTGGAGATTTTGGGACCAGTACACGCATGAGTGGCTGACAATTTCATTTTCAAAGACTATTACCAGGGATCCTCCGAATTCCGGCCTAGTCGCCAGTATCCCGGCCTTAGTCGCCAGTATTCCGGCCTTAGTCGCCAGTGGCCTTGTCGCCAGTATATCGGCCTTAGTCGCCAGTGGCCTTAGTCGCCAGTATCTCGGCCTTGTCGCCAGTATTCCGGCCTTGTCGCCAGTATTCCGGCCTTAGTCGCCAGCATTTCGGCCTTAGTCGCCAGCATTTCGGCCTTAGTCGCCAGTATTTCGGCCTTAGTCGCCAGTTTTAATCGGCCTTGTCGCCAGTATCTTGGGCTTGTCCCAAGTTTTCTTGTTTTTCTATTTGTGCAGGATTGAATTTCAAGGATACTTGGGAATACCACGACATATTTGGGGATATTCAGGTATGGAATCTTTTTGATATCATAACAGGAATAAAGAAGATTTCGCGTTAAATCTACTATCTCCAGAAATTGGTACATGTTTCTTAACTCTTTTAATTCACCATGATGCTTTTCATTTCTGATTATTTCTATTTGGAAATATGTTTTCATGGCTCATAGTATGAACTATATTTATTTTTATATGGGGCATGTTAAATTAACAATATTTAAACATATATTAAAATTATTTTCGAACGTGCACACAATTAAGACACTAGCCAAATTAGGCTAAATATAGCTTAGAATATCCTTATTTATTCCTAAATATTTCCGGTATATGTTAGTCACCTGAAATACACTCTAAACACTCTTCAATAGAAATAGTGAACATATCTGAACATATAACTCAAATCAAACAGAACGGTAGTATTTTTCAAATTCAAAATACTTCAGAATATTTAAGGATATCTAAAAACAAAAAAACTATGAACACTATAACATTGACCGAAATACTAGCTGTTATATTACTAAAAGCAGTTAAAAATAACACGTTAGGCTATGTCATGAAACTCATAATTTCTCCACTCAACACATTAATAATGTTTAGCTAAAGATAAATATTGTAATATATATTTATATTTTAGATTGCTTTTTCTTAGCATATTTGGTATGTTTTCCTAAACTATATGTCTATTTTAAGGTATATACAGTCTCTTTATTCAAAGATATTTTAATGTGTAAAATCATTAGAAGATATTGAGCATAAGTTACCAGATAATAGACCTGATTTGATAGTAATTAGACTTATTTATATTACTTAAAATTATCAAAGTATTATATGGCCTTGCACCATCACTAAATATTTCAAACTATTGCGTTAAAATATTCGACAATTTGTTCCGCATAATGGGTTTTTAGCTTAAAAGATACTCTAAAGAATACTATATGGAGATAAGAATACTTGTAAATCCCAAATCTCAAGGAACATCAAGACAAATCCTCACAAATGTTAAGTCTGAAAAATTTTAAAGCTGTATATATTAAAAACAACTTACAAAATTTTTGGGGCAATTGTTGTGGGTCAATTTTTATGGTCTGAGATTAGGGATAGCCGAGGATAATCCGGAATATGGGATTCTTAAGTATCCTCAAATATTCTTAAGTATCCTCAAATATCCTCAAATATCCTGAATGCTAACATTGCTAATTGATCTTTTCCCTGTATAGCTTGACTTAGTATTGCAGGTAACTTTTATGGACGTGTTTTACCCTAAAAGTCGGGATAAAGTCAAAGAAAACGTGGTAAACATGCTAAATAACGGCTACAAGTGGAGAACAAGTCACCAACGGTCATATTGACTGGATTTGACCTAAAGATCCGGGGTTTAGTTGACAGAAGCGCTTCCACACGTTTGATGGACGTGGTAGCTGCCACAATTGAAGACATGGTCATGATTCCGAGATTCTCGCCGGAATATTCGGGAATATCGTTAATTGTATTTTACTATAAAATGAGGCGATATCGATCTAGGAAAAAACACACCACTCACTTAGCTCACTTCTGATTACTTGTTGCTCACATTCTCGGCATTCGAAGTCCAGAAACACTTAGTGATCGATCAATTGCGCTCTTGTATTGTAATTTTGTATTTTTCATATTAATAAGAACAAGGCAGAGTGACGATTGTCACCTCCCGAGGTTTTTATGCCGGCAATCCTAAGGGATTAAGGGCTTTTCCTCGTATAAATCTCGTGTGTAAGCTGTTTATCTCATTTTATATTCTGAAATATCCCTAGGGATCCTCAGGGATATTTAGGGATATATTGAACATATATTTGTGATATTCAATATACTTACTTGTTAAACACAATACCCCACAAAACTAATTCGGTTTTGCTAAAAATTACACTTGTTAATTTTTACCCGAAACAATAACGATGTCCTTTAAGTCTTAGCCTAAGGATTATAAATCCTTACACTTATAAGTCCTTAAATAGGTGTTTTTCTTAGTTAATAAATAGCTTTAACATTTTCTTGTAAAACTTAATACTTTAAGCGCTTTAATCATATTAAGTTGTACTCTTGATCAAATGGTCTAGGAATTTACTTGGGCCGAACTAGATCATGTTGGGCTGTGGGGCTATGGTTGGGCTGATTTAGGTATGGTTGCACAGTTTCTTGGGCCTATTGGGCCGAAAAGTGCTGTTGGGCCACAGAGTTTAATGAGCCGAAATCACTATCATTATACTGATTAAAGCAAGGTGACCGGTTAGAGGAATATGGCCAAATAGAGGATGAATCATTTAATTCTTCAACTGAACATCAGAGGGACCAGCGAACCGATCAACAAGGTTCGGCACCCACTAGAGGTTCGTCTACATGGAGGCTTCGGCTAAGGTTCGGTGGTTCATCAGGAGTTCGACAACTACTAGAAGGGTTCGGTAGCCATTGTTCATCTCCACAGGTTCGCATGTAAGGGGTAGGGTTCGCCCACACCCATAGTTCGGCTGGAACATGATGGGTTCGGGACCCGTGCAAGGTTCGGCAGGTGACCAGTAGGTTCGGCTGGGATGGTGCGAACCCTACTGTATCATCATCACCATCAAGCTCCTATTTGGATCACAATTGTCTCCTCCCTTAAGCCTTCCTGTTCTAACCTGCATAACGTTCGAGTTGTAGCTTGGGTCGGGTAAAGTATGGTTTACAACCGATTGAAAATGTGGTCGAAGGTTCTAACAGGAAAACCCTATTTTTCGTGCATTTCTAAGCTTCATACCTGAAAATTTGCTGGGCAATCCCACCGTCAGTTGTACTCCTGCGTAGAGGAATTCAAGAGCTTCGTGTGGGTCCAAGAATCATCTGATTTCGTTGAGAAACGAGTGAGATCTTGAAGGTTGAAGGTTAGAATTTCTAGTGAGAGAGGGGTGACGGGAATGAGAGCTAGAGAGAGAGGGAGATGTGTAAAAATGAAGGAGAAGTGTTCTTTCAACGTTTATATACTCCGCGGTTATTCGGGTTCGTTTCGGTTACTCGATTTTCGTCTCCGTTGCGTTTCCGGATCGTAACGCGCGTAATTATAAATTTAAATAAAAAGGTGCTCATTTTAAAATGTTTGGAAGTTGTTTATTTCTAATAAATATTTTAGATACCATTTACTTAAAATTATCTTTCGTAATTAAATATTTTAACGCGTTACATTAATCGTTCGGATATTTTACGAATCTTTAAATTAAATAGTTTCGTTTAAATTGATTTATGATGAGTTTCAAAATTGTAAAACAGGAAATATTATATTTCCTTAAATTTATTTTCGTTCGATTCGTCTTCGTTTTCGTTTCGTCAGAAAACGTCACTTACGCGCATTTTCGTACAGAGCGCTAACTGTACAAACACGATCGTACGTTTCACTTTCTGATTTTGTTTTCTACTTTTCAGTCATCGTTTCAGATCGTTAAACTATCAGATCTATTCGTACAGATCGTCACCTATACGAATAGTTCGTCGGTTTAGTATTCTGTAACAACAACTGTTAAAATTTGGTTCTGGTTATCCTCACATACGTTTGAACCTAATAACACAAAATCAAGCATGTTTGCATCTGTTCATGATTATCTGATGTGTTTCTGACTGTTTAAACCATGAGGTTTAAATCAGGATTTCAGAAACATCGTGTAATAGTTTATGTTTTGCATCAAATGTTAATAACTTCTAAGTATTTTTCCTTGATTGTATCTGAGTTACTGTACAAGTTACTGTACATATTACTGTTCCGGTAACGATTCCGGCACAGATGTTACACCAGCTGCAAAGTTTTGACCTGAAGTCAAAACTCAAGAGGCTTTTGTCTCTCATGAAGACTTAGGGTTCATACCCTCACCAGTTACGCACGTTTATCCTATTATAGTTTGAGATAATGGGACCAGTACACGCATGAGTGGCTAACAATTTCATTATCAAGGGCTATAACTATGGATCCTCCGAAATATCCCAGGATAGTTGGAGATTTTGGGACCAGTACACGCATGAGTGGCTGACAATTTCATTTTCAAAGACTATCACCAGGGATCCTCCTTTTCCGGCCTTGTTGCCAGTATTCCAGCCTTAGTCGCCAGTATCTCTCGGCCTTGTCGCCAGTATTCCGGCCTTAGTTTCCAGTTTAATCGGCCTTGTCGCCAGTATCTTGGGCTTGTCCCAAGTTTTCTTGTTTTTCTGTTTATACTGGACAAAGTCTCAAGGATACTTAGGAATATTGCAGAATATTTTGGAATATTCAGGTATGGAATTCTTATGTTTTGACAGGAACAATGAAGACTTTAAACTAAACCTTTATCTCTGGAAGTTGGTATATGTTTCTCAATCATTCTTTATTCCTAAATTATTCTCTATGTACATATATTATGCTTGTTAATACTCAGAAATATGTTGAATACTTCTATGTTAAACCAAAATTGTTAGGTATAACTTTAGACTAACAGTAATATTTCTACATATACCTAAGCTATACATATAAGAATTTAACCTTAGTCAAGTTTAACTTGAATTATTCCTAATTATTTTTAAGTATATCTGATATAACTTGAACTTAAGAAAAATTATTCTGAAAATTCCTCGATGAAAATATTTAGAATATTTGAGCATATTACGGTGTGTATACTTAGTTTAAACATATTCGAAATATAATGTCTAAAGATTAATCACATGTATTACCTACGAAACATTTAAAGATATTATTTAGCATACTCAAGAATATTTGAAAACTCATGAGAACAATTGAAAAATTAAGTTTACCAGTATTCAGCATATTATACACAACCAAACCTTATGATATTTTTTGAATCCTTTAGGGAAATATCAGAAACGTTTTAGAATATATAAAGATATTCCAACAGATAAGTTACTAAATATCCAAAATACCCTCGGAGAGATCTCAAGAAATTATCAAATAATATATATAAGTAGTTAAAAATTTTGAGATAAAAGACATGTTACAGAATACTTTAAGAATATATCCTAAATTATTCTTAATTATTCCTAAATATTCCTAAGAAAGCATATATATGCGTAGTCTAAGTGAAAAGATACTTGGAAAAACTAAAATGCCATAAGATATATCTATTCGAACTATATTAGTCATTCGTATTAAACTAAGTACAAGTTGTGTAACTTAATAATATCTGGGGATATTTACGAATATCTTTCAGTAACAAAATAACAACACTCAGGATACTTCAAAATATTTAAGAATAAACTACTATATGAAACACTGAAATGTAATCCAACGTACTGAATGTCATATCCACAACCAAAAACAATTAAAAATTTGACATATCAAGCTTCGCCATGAAACTCATGGTCCCTTCACTTGATATGTCAAACAAAAGTTAAAAGAAATCAAAGCTTCGCCATGAAAATCATGGTTTCTCCACTTTGATTTCTTATATTTTCTGCCCCTATACTAGGGGACTCTCCTAAAAACTATTGTTTATCAACATTACATCACCAGAAATTAAGAACCACAAATATTAAAAAATATGGGCTCAGACCTTCGCATCATTGTCATCATCGCCCATCATCACCTCCTGCTCAACCGCTCCAGCCACTGCGCCTGTCACCTCCACATCACCTGCCTTTCTGGTCTCACCTACCTCGCCAGCCTTGTTCACCTCAACAGAAGCTTCAGCCTTGTCACCTGCCAGGGTCGCCAATATCTTGCCCCATTCCTTCATATTCTTGGCCAGCGAATCCACTCCTTCAGCCTTGGCCTGGTTCACCAATTGGATTTTGGCCCTTAACACAGCAATGGCGGCAGACTTTTTGGCTCCTTCACTATGTTCTTTGAACTGGAGCTTGTGAGTGGCCTCCATGTCCTTCATCTGTTTCTTGACCTTGGAAAGCTCCTTCTCATAATGACTAGCTTTGGCTGTGAAGATTTTCTTCTGATCATCGAGGTCTTCCATCTGCTTGTCAGTTTGTTCTTTCTCAGAGATGTACTTAGCAGAGACCTACAAAAATAGGAATCATTCAGAATATGTAGGGATATTATGCTAATAAACAGGATAATTAGCATACCTTCTTCAGGAGATCAGGAATCGACAGGTCAAATGTCTCTTCGAGATCCACAGTATCTACCCCTTTGCGTTTCTTGGTTGTCTTTGAAGAGCGGGTAGTCATGGCACGCGACTTGGGGGCAGCGGGACTGGTTTTCTCCTTTTTCACGGCAAAAAAGGTGTCAAGGTCTTCGAGGTTGAACATTGATTGTGAAAAATAAATTAGAATAATTAGAAATAAATAAGAACATTTCAGGATACTAAAATATGTTAATAAATATATCTGAGGCCATTGGAGTAGCTGCTTCTAGATTAGCACCAAACTTTCTGTATTGCTCGTCAATCTGCAACAAGGAACAAATTTTGTTCCTACTTTCTTCTTCCCATGATACTATTGATTCAAACTTAGGAGCTGCAAAAAATAAAATCGTAATAAGTAAAATTTAAAAACAAATCTTAATTAACGAAGAAAATCCTAAAAACATCCTACCCTTTTCCACCCATTTGAAAGGAAGAACTTCCCCATGAGGAATAGAGCTTCTTTTAACAAAAAAGAATTTATTTCTCCACTCATCCTCATTCATAGTGATCCCAGGAACTAAGACAGGAACCCCACTCCGTCTCTGAAGAACGAACCGGTATGACCCATGAGTTCTGAGTTGGTACATCAGGGATATTTCAGGAATACCAATTTCTAAACCAAAGTGATTGTTTAGTTGGTCAAGGGTGTAAAGAAGGCGCCATCCCATACGCATAAGTTGGGGAAAACAGAGTTTGGTGGTTAAGAAAAAATCAAAGATAAGATCGGGGAAAGGAAATTTCAAACCCAAAGTAAATGGATATTCCGGAAAACATATCCAAGTGGGAGAAACGTCAGCTTAGAGATTTTCAGAAAAATGATTAAAAAAAGTTTCATCAGGAAAAGTTTTTGAGAGACGTAATAGTTCAACTCTATCATCGTTAAAAACATTTCTATTTTGACGATTCAGGGTCAGAATATTTTGATCGGTAAAATCATTTGAGTTGAAATCGGAAGAAGAAGATGATAAACACATTTCTAGAAAAGAGAAATTCAAAAGGAGAGAATGAAAGAAACTTACAGCAGGATCCTGTAGAAGATGATAGCATTAAATAAAGGAGATGTGATCATTATATCCTGCGCAAACAGCTGGAATATGTGGGAAACCGCCATATTCATAACTGTCCTGACAACAGTCACATCACATTTAAAATTTTAAATTTGAATCAAGAGCCAAAATAAACAGTTAATTTCAAATTCTTACCACCAATTGAAACGGTAATAAGAATTTGGGGGCAATTGTTATACCCGTAAAAATTTATCCTCATAATTCAGAATAATTCGGGATACGGGATATTTTGGGATAATTGGGAATATTTGCGTATATAAATTTGTATAATTTGATAGCCTGAATAATAAATAATGATATTTTGTGATAAATTATTGTTATTTTATTATTTCAGCGCGTGTTACTAATATTTGAAATTAGTCAACAGGTTTGTAAGCAACAAATATGCCTATTTACCCGGAATATGGAGAAGATCATGGATTACATGGAAAAACTGATAACGTTCACTAATGATCAGTTGGCGCATGATCTGTAACTGGACCGAATATTGACGAACTACCTTTGACCATCGTTGTATCATTTTACTAAAAATTGAGGCAACATCGATCTAGGAAAACACACACAATTCACCTAGCTGACTTCTGCTTATTCTTTATTCACAAGATTCAGAGTTCTCAACACTTAGTGATCGATTGATTGTGCTCTTGTATTGTGATCTTATATTTTATATTAATAAGAACAAGGCAGAGTGACGATTGTCACCTCCCGAGGTGTTTATGCCGGCAATCCTGAGGGATTAAGGGCTTTTCCTCGTATAAATCTCGTGTGTTTGGCTTTCTTTCTATTTTGTATTCTGAAATATCCCTAGGGATCCTCAGGGATATTCTTGTTAAACATTACTGATAAACTATTTACTTGATTATAAAACACAATTCCCCACTAAACTAATTCGGTTTTGCTAAAAATTATACTTGCTAGTTTTTACCCGAAACAGTAGCTTTTGCTGGTGACAAAGGCGGGTTTATTACTGGAGAAGGAATTCTTTCAAATAGTCAAGTTTCATTTGACAAGGTCAGATATGTGAAGCAGCTAGAGAACAATCTACTTTCAGTCTCACAAATTTGTGACAAGAAGTACAAGGTTCTGTTTGATGATTCTAGTTGCTACATTCTCAAGCAAGGTATCACCAATCCTGAAGACTGGATTCTGATGTCTGCTCCAAGAAAGCAAGATTTCTATGTTCTCAATATGGCCACAGCTTCAACTACATCTTCTACAGCTTCATGTTTTATGTCTAATGCAACAAAGAAAGGTTATATACTTTGGCATAAGAAGATGGGTCATTTGAGTTTAAGGAAGATGAATCATCCGGTTCACAACAATCTGGTTGAGGGAATGAGTTTGAAGAACTTCAAGTTTTCTGATGCTTGTGTTTCATGCAAGAAGGGAAAGCAAACCAAGCAGTCTCACAAAACCAAAAAGTTTCATTCAATTACTATTCCACTTGAGCTTCTCCACATGGATCTTTTTGGTCCTGTCAATCTCAAGAGCATTGCTGGAGATCAATACTGCTTAGTCATTACTGATGAGTATTCCAGATACTCTTGGGTGTTCTTTATGAAGGAGAAATCTGAAATGTTTGAATGTGTTCAAATTCTGGTAACTAAGCTTCAATCACTATATAAGCTCAAGGTTCGCATGCTCAGAACAGATAACGGGATTGAATTCAATAATCACAATATGGAGACTGTTTGCAATGAACGTAGTATTATTTAGCAATTTAGTGCTCCGTATGTCCCACAGATGAATGGTGTTGATGAGCGAAAGAACAGAACATTAATTAAGGCTGTTCGGACTATGCTTGCTGATTCCTCCCTACCGGTTCAATTCTGGAACGAATTTGTTGCTAATGCTTGTTATACTTTGAACCGGTTATTGATTGTGAGGAGGCATGGGAAGACTTGCTTTGAATTGCTCGATAACAGAAAGCCAAATCTTAAGTATCTTGAACCATTTGGTGCTCCACGCACAATCCCTAAGAAACATGAGCAAGGCAAGTTCAATGAAAAGGTGGAAGAAGGCTATTTTCTTAGGTAAAACACTCCAAATAAGTGAGTTTACAACATATCGACTCTCAATGTTGAGGAGTGGTACCATGTAGATGTTCAGAAATATTCTATGCCACCACCTGGAAAGCGTCCTGACTAGATGTTCAACTATTCTGATCTTTTTGACTCTTTCAATATGCATCCCATTTATTCTGATGAAGATGTTGTCGTTCAGATGAAGTATGATGCACAAAATGAACCTGATGAACCCGTGCAATCTTCTTCAGTTCAAGTTCCAGTGCAGGCACATGATGACAGTTCAGACTCAGATGATAATCACTCTCATCCAGATGTTCCAGAACCAGATGTTGAAAATATTGTACCTGCTCTTGAGGATCTCAATTTAAACAATCTTGATCCACAGGTTGAGGTTCCCGCTCATCCTGTTGGCAGAATTAACAGAATTCATCCTCAAGACAATATTATTAGAAATCCAAATAATGGAATGAAGACCAGAAATCAGTTATCTTCAGGTGGTCTTGCTGACATACATGATCTTGCAGATGTAAAATTTTGTGCCCATTCTTGTTTTATCTCCCATGTTGAGCCCATAACCATTACTGAAGTTTTGGAAGAAGAATCTTGGGTAGATGTTAAGCAGGAAAAGCTGCTGCAATTTAAGAAGCTGAGAGTTTGGAAGCTTGTTGATAGAACCAAGGGTGCAAAATTTATTGGCACAAGATGGGTTTTACGTTGCAAACGTGATGATCATGGCATTGTGTTACGAAATAAAGCACGTCTGGTGGTGCAAGGTTTTAGACAGATTGAAGGGATTGACTACAATGAAGTATTTGCACCGGTTGCTCGTCTGGAAGTAATCCGAATTTTTCTGGCTTAAGCATCCTTCAAAAAGTTCAAAGTTTATCAGATGGATGTTAAGAGTGCATTTCTTCATGGTGTGATTAATGAAGTTGTGCATGTCAATCAACCTCCCGGGTTTGAAGATCCATTGTATCATGATCAAGTCTACAAGCTAGACAAGGCCTTATATGGATTACATCAAGCTCCGCGATCGTGGTACGAGACACTGTCTACTCACCTTCTGAACAACGGGTTCAGAAGATGTGTCATTGATTACATTTTATTCATTAGAGAGAGGGAATGGGATTTTCTCTTGGTGCAAGTTTATGTGGATGATATCATCTTTGGATCCACAAATGATCATCTGTGCAAAGATTTTGAAAAGGTTATGAAAGATAAGTTCGAGATGCGTTCCATTGGAGAGATGAAATTTTTTCTGGGATTGCAGGTGGATCAGTCTGAGGCAAGAATTTTTATTCATCAAACCAAATACGTTGGTGACATTATGAGCCGGTTCAGTATGTTGGATGCAAAACCTGCTGGTACCCCACTGGCTGTTAATCACGGGATTACTCCAAACGAAAAGGGGGAGTTAATTGATGCCACTCTATACCGAGGAATGATCGGATCTATTATGTATCTCATAGCTTCTTGTCTAGACATCATGTTTGCTACTTGTCTGTGTGCTCGTTATCAGTCAAAGCCAACAGTTTCTCATCTTATTGCTGTGAAGAGGATTTTGTGTTATCTGAAGGGTACTCCGGATCCAGGCTTGTGGTACCCTAATGATGATAACTTTGACCTAACTGCTTACAGTGATTCAAATTATGGTGGATGCAAAAGAGACTTCAAGTCAACATCTTCGGGGTGTCAGTTCTTAGGGAAACGCCTAGTTACCTGGCAGTGCAAGAAGCAGAAGTCGGTGTCTACTTTGACATGTGAAGCAGAATATATTGCAGCTGCTAGTTGTTGCTCTCAAATCATCTGGATTCAACAACAACTCATGGAAGATGGGTTAAAGTTTTCTAACACTCCTATATTTGTTGATAACACTACTGCCATTGTTGTCACTAAAAATCCTGTCCAGCACTCAAAAACAAAACACATCAACATTAAATATCACTTCGTACGTGATTTTTTTGAAAAAAAAATTAATCGATGTTGTTAAAATTCACACTGATGACCATAAAGCTGAACTTTACACCAAAGCGTTTGACAAACCTAGATTTTTATATCTGTTATCAGCTAATGGTGTTTTTCAAAAAGATGAAGTCATTCCTTCATCTAAATCAAACAAATGATCATTATCTTGTTAGTTAGTTTCTTTGGTTTTATTTTTACTTTTTAGTACTTCTGTTGTTTTTCCTTCACTTTTTCAAAAAAAAAAACTCAAAAAGATTTTCAGTTTTAGGTTTTTAGGGGCAGAAAAATTAGTCAAATTGAAAAACCAAAAACATTTGAAAAATGTAAAAATAAGAAAGTCTTATTTGAGAAAGTGATGTGTTAACCAGTCATGTCTTAAAAAGCAAAATTGAATGCATAAACTGAAATTACATGGGTTTTATGATTTGATGTACTGATAGGCCGACTTTACAAAGTTTATAAACTGTTGGTGATTGCTTAGAATGTCTGAAGTGTGGGATCCAATTTAGAAAACTAGTGAAGGGATAAACAGTTTTTAACTCAAATCAGGCGTACACCTATTATCAAAGATCTTATGAGGTTTCCAATGATTCATGAATTTAAGTCTGTACACGTGCCATATTGCTTTGTAAAGACCTATCTGAAGCCGTCCATTCAGATAAGAATGATTGAATCACATCAAAATAATAAGTGAATCCGACTCTGTACAGGTGCCATATTGCTGGGTTGCAGCCTAGCTGAAGTCGTCCATTCAGATAGGATAAGCTATAAAAATACAAAAATAAAATAAGTTCGATTCCATACATGTGCCATATTACTGGGTTGCATCCTAGTTGAAGCCATCCATTTGGATAGAACAAGTTGATCTTGTGAACACAGTTCTGTATACGTGCCATATTGCTTTGTAAAGACCTAGCTGAAGCCATCCATTAGAATTGTTGAACTCGAGAAACTAATCAAAAAAGGAAAATACAAAAAGAAAATAAACTGGAACCTTATAGAACTTATGATGTTAGGTATGAAGCTATTGCAGAGATGAGTTATAACCTAGTTTTGACCTAGATTGGTTGACTATAATGGGTAACTCAGTCAGAAAACATGGGTGATCATTGATTAGTTTAGAAATGAAGTATTGTCAGGTTTAAAGTGGACAAGTATATCAGTAATCGCTTCATAAATCAAATGTGTCAGAAGTATAACATTCATGAATGCTGATTTGATAGGATCTGGTGTATGTGTCATTTTCTTGAAAGGCTACTCACAAAAATATGTGTTTTGATTATCTTAGTTTTAGTTGTACAGTTGTTTTCATATCAGAAAAATACAAAATGATTTTCATTTTTAATTTGTTTTAAATGATCATTTGTTTGTTCGGATATTCAATCTGATCTTAACCAATCACCAAACCAGACAGATCTTCATAATGATACTCTCTTTTATGATCAATATGACAAAATCTTAAAATGAGTTGTGTTTTGGGTGCTGAATCTCATTCGCCCGAATGAGTCTTGAGTATGACTCAACCGAGCGAATAGACCTATTCATGCGAATGGATCATTTGTTTGATCTCTTCATGCGAATAGGTCATTCGGGTCCTTCGACCGAATGAGTTCCCTTATTTAATGAAGGTCTTTCGGCCAAATGAGTCATTCACATCAGATTTGTTATTCGCCCCCACTCTGTGAACCCCTCTTTCACCCGAAGCACATACATGTTCATCTTCTTCATTTTTCACCATCAATCCGACCTATACTGATCATATTTCACATTTTGGTTGTTTCAGGTACTATTGGGATCAAGATATTTCGATTTTGACCGCTGATTGAGTCAAAACTGTTCGATTTCTAGGGTTTTTAGGGCTAGCACCTGTGTCAGTCAAATAATTGGTCAAAATGAACACTAATACACTTGAAACCAGTTCTAAAACCTTAACCGGACCCCTTTGAACTAAATGTTACCATTTTTATGGTTTGATTTGTAATTTTGGGAGTTTGGGATTTGAAGGGTCTTCGATCGACCAAATGAAAGTCATTGGCATCAATGGGTCGACCGAATGAGGGGATTCGGCCGAATAAGAGCCTTTCGGTCAAAGGGTGGATAGAATGATGTCATTCGGGCCATCTGTTCATGCGATTGAATGGGTTCAACCAAATGAATTCATTCGTGTGTCACTCGGATGGCACCATTCATTCGGCTATCTATCTCATTCGCCTAAGTGTCATTCGGATGGTGTTGGTTCATTCGCACCATTTGAAAACTTGTGTTAAAACTTTGATTTTGTTCAATTGTTTACTGAACTGAACTGACTTGTTGTTTCTTTTGTGTTTTATAATGGCTACCTACAAGGTTGTTCCCAAGAACAACATTTGTGCACATCTTGATGTTACCACGACGAATGCGAGACATTTTACAAAGATTATCACATTCTTGAGACGATCCAGGATATTCACAGCCATTTCTACTGTTCATGTGCCATACTTATCTCATCAGAGAAATTTCCGGAGCTCAGCTGATATTGATTGTGAGGAAGAGCCTCCTGTTATCAGAGGGAAGGTCAGAGGACAGGATGTTGTCGTATCTACTAAGCATATCAGACGGGTGTGTGGATTTCAGGACTCACCTGATCATCCTATCACTCTTGATAGATATCTTGTTCATGGATGTTTCATGAGGTGCAAGTATGATGGAGATCTGGAAGCTGGAGTGCTAAACAAGGGCTTTCTCTGCCCGCAGTTCAAGTATATATTCCATGTCCTTATTCACTGCCTGACATCAAGGTGTGGTGGATTCGATGATCTTAGAGAGACACTCCAGTGTGATTTTGTTGCCTTGCAACTGAACATACCGTTCAACTTCTCAGAGATGGTGCTTACACACATGAAGGAGAACGTGTTTCTGAAGGGAGACAAGAAGTTTTTGATGTACCCGAGATTTCTATGGATGATCTTCGATGCTCAAGTGCTGAATCTACCCAAGGCCAACTCAGATATCATCAGACTAGAGCATATGACTGATATTACCCTCAACAGGGTTCTCTCATATCGGGGAAAGGAAAGGAAGCCTCCTACTTGTCGTCTGTTTGTCCACCTGCTTAATCCTGACTATGTTGCACACATTGGGAGAAGTGGTGGAGACACGAGGATTCAAATTCTGATCAAGAGGACATTATTGTTCCAGGAAGAGATGATGGTGATGATGGTGATACTGATGGTGATGCTCGTGGTGGTGCTAGTGGTGTTGAAGATGTTGATGTTGGTACTGGTGCTGGTGTGAGTGTTGATGCTGGTGCTGGTGATGTTAGTGTGGGACGTGGTACTACTTCTGCTGATGATGGGAGAATGTTGAGATAGAAGATGCTGAATGTGATGATGATGATGCCACTGATGACACTGATTCAGAGGACACTGAGCCTACTATTGTGACTACCTCAAGTAGTTTTTCTTGAGACAAGGACTAATGAGCAGGCTTCTGTAGCTGAGGAGGAGATTCGGGATCTGTCTTTTATTTCAGAGTTTGATTTCGATCCTATCCCTCATACTTTTACTACATCTACTGCTGCTGAGACTTCTTCCCCTCTAGCCAAGAGACAGAAGAGGGCAAGATTTGTTTTACAGAGACGGTAAGAGTCGGTTTCTATTGCAGCATCCACTGCTTCATCAGCTGCAACAATCACGACTTCTTGACTGACCAGATCGAGGGCTACTCCTGCACGCGTTTCTACTTTCCCTCTGACCTCATCTATTGCCACCACAGCTGTTTTTACTACTACCTCCTCTGGTCCTTCTATCACATGTTCTTATCCATATACCATGACTGCTTCAGTGGCTGATCAGCTTAGCACGCTGAACAACATAGTTCTTCGGTTGATTGAGAAGAACCATTAGCAGGATCAGACTATTTCTCAGCTTACACAGAGGGTCAATGAGCAGGATGCTTGGTTGATACAGGCTGCTGATCAGAGGGTCAATTTGAGAACCAGATCTGCTGATTTAGAGGAACGATTGCTCAAGTCTATGAACTAGCACAATCAGCTAGCCTTGACTGCTGTTGGCTTCAACAACAGGATCCTAGCTCTTGAGGCTGAAAACTTGCGTCTTGCTATGCAAGTTGAAAGCCTTAAGGATTCCACTCCAAGAATTGAGGCCTCTGAGCCTGTCTCCGATGATTCAGACAAGGAAGAGGAAGAAGACGAAGAAGAAGAGGAGGAGTCCGAGGAGGAGAAGGTTGATTATGATGGTACGGATGATGATGATGATGATTCTGGTGATGATGATGGTGCTGGGAGTGGCTCTGCAAGTTCCTCTAGTTCAGGAGAGCAGGCCCCACCCACCGAGATCAGAACCAAGACCAGGCATGATAGAGCTGCCAAACCGCCTCATAATCAAGCAGAAAAGCCTAAGGCCACTGAAGAGGTTGATGCTATGCCTGTGAGACGTCTTCTAGACGAAAAGTTGACGATGATACTTGACACTCAAGGCATCATTCAGCGCTCTATCAGCTACGACAAAGAAGAAGGCGAGATCATCCACTGCCTCTCCAAAGAGTATATTGTAGAGTTATTCAGGCTGATTTCTGATCTGGTAATTCTGGATGATGATATTGTCCCCATTTTTGATCTTCCTACTCCAAAAGCTTTCGATGATATTGATGAGGTGATTCTAGAAGATATTACTGAGGAAGAGAGCACAAAGTACACTTCAGCTGAAGAGGAGCTGCCTACATTTGCTGATCTTTTCAGTCTACACACTGAGGAGGAATTGAAAAGAAAGATAGACGAGAAGGTTAACGGCAGCGAGTCTTCAGTAGAAGACATTCAAAAGAGGAAGGAAGAATGGGCAGCCTATTGGGAAGTACTGAAGAAAGAAAGTGTTCCACCGATGCTAACTCCACATACCAAAGTTTACAGGACCAAAGGATATACATCTGGCAGTCAGATTCTGAGTTGGGCATACTTTCATGACTTGTGCTGTTGTGCAGTGAAGAGAGAAAGGGATCCAGTACTTCCGTTTTCCTCATGACTTCAAGATGTTGCCGGGATTTGAAGTCAATCAGCTTGCACGTCTGAAGATGTTGTACTGTGAGGATTCGGGGATGTCTTCTTGATTTGCGAGGCAAATTCAGTTTGAGTACAGGAAGAGATGAGTGAATTTCAATCCATAGCAACCAGAACGTTTCTATCTGTCGGAGAATGATGCTAACACCCGTAGGCATAAAGTGATCCAGAAGTGGCTGCCTCCAAATGTCATGAGGAAGATTCCTTTACAGAAAATGCATCAAGACTTTTCGGACAGCTTCAGATGGTGGTACTAGATGGGAGAACTGCTGAAGCTGTGATTGTACTGTATCCCATGGAAATCTCATGGGATACCATACGTATTTTTTATCCCACGTGGCTGACAAATCTGTCGCAAGAAGATGTGAAAACTTTATACAGATGTTAGATTTTCATTTAGATTGGAGATATGGAGCAGGCTCTACAGTTTATGAGAGTCATATGGCTGTGCTTCGCATTTGATATTCATGCCGGCTCTGACTGGAAAGCTTTTTTAGAAAATCTGTAATGCTCGTATATGTTTAACTGAGTTTAATATGATTATCCATGTTTGACTTTTACTTTGACTATGTTACAGACCCATTCGTGCGAATGGTACCTACAAATGAGTCCTTTCGCACGAATGAAGGACTAGCGAATGATTGAAGCGAACGAATGAGTCACTCGCATGACTCATTCGGTTGACCAGCTCATTTGGCTGAGCCTTTCACCTGAATGAGTGTTTCGGACAACTCATTCGGCCGAATGAGTTCAGTCTATATATAGACCTGCAAACTGAATTGTAACATCAGTGCCGGACGCGTTGCCGAAACAGTGATCCCTACAGTAACTTGCACAGTAACTCAGGTAGACACTACATTAAACTATGTATATACTATTGATATTGATGCTAGACACAAAACTATTATGCTATTGTTCGTAATCTGATTTAAACCTCATGGTTTAGCAGTCAGAAACACATCAGACAACACAGAACTAACACACAGATGCTTGATTTGGTGCTAATATGTATAAACGTATGCGAGGTTAAACAGAACAAAACCATGACGGTTATTGTTACAGAATGCAAAACCGACGAATTATTCATATAGATGACGATCCGTACGAATAAATCTGACAGTTAACGTTATGAAATAATGACTGAAAAGTAGAAAACAAGAATCAGAAAGCCAAATCATCGTCGTCTTCGTTCGAATGACGATTCGAACGAATACGCGCGAAGGTGATGCGTTCTGACGAAACGAAATCGGAGACGACACGAACGACATTAAATTAAGAAAATATAGTATTTTTACACTTTACAATTTTGAAACTCATCAAAATAATCAAAAATTTAATTCTCTTATTTAAAACACGTAAAATGCGCATTTCGCTCCGGAAACACAACGAAAGCACGAATCGAGCAACCGAAACGAACCCAAATACCCGCGGGGGTATATAAACATCAAAGGAGGTTAAATCTCTCATTTCTCTCATCTCCCTCTCTCTCTACAACTCCAAAACCGTTTTTCCTCTCTCACACTAGAAATCCAACTTCAAATCCTCATATCTTGTTCATTCCTTAGTGAAATCAAGCGTTCTTGGTGTCCACTTGAAGCTTTCGACCTCCTCTACAAGGAAGTAAAGCTGATCTGGAGTTTTATCAACAAAATTCGAGGTAATGATCGAAAGAAACTCCCGAAAACTAGGGTTTCTTACCCTTGTTCAACCTAAAACCCTAAACCGGTTTAGCGCTCTCACCCATACCCCCTCTACACCCTCGAGAGTTCACCTTTGCATAGGATTAATCTTAGCACAGCATTACAAACACTCTAGGCTTGACGAGGAAGATGATGCTGTAACAGATTCGCAAGATGGCAGTTGGCCGAACCCTCCGCGAAGCCACAAACCTTGGCTGTCATCACCACCGAACCATCCTTACCCAGCGAACATGTGAGCTGCCCTGTAGGGAACCTCGGCCGAACCTCTGAGCATACACGAACCTGCGAGATGCGAACCTTGCATGGCTGAGATTTCCCCAAGCCGAACATTTCATGTCACAAACCCTATGCCTGGCGAACCCTTTCATATGAACCTCTCTCACCATGAACAAACCGGTGGTGACACGAACCGGTGGTGACACGAACCGGTGGGTATGTCCTACTCACGAACCCCATCAACCACCGAACCATACATCTTCAGCCGAACCCTAAGGAAAGATATGAACCCTAGAAGACGAACCTAGCCTGAGCAACTTATTGTGGCCGAACCTAGCCTTAACCACCAAAGAGGTTCGCTTTTTTGGGAACCCAGCAACATCTTTAGGCCCATTTATGCAGCCCAGAAAAGTTTTCGGCCAACTGTGTAGGTGGTGACACAATCATGTGGCCCATGATACTTGTTCACTGGCCCAACACCTCAGCTTAATAGTTCGGCCCAATCCCCCATTCGATTTGGCCCAAAGAAATCTATGACATTCAACCCACATTCGACCCACGTATCTACACAGCACAAACCCATAAGTTGACTAAGCTCATATAAGGGTTTCGGCCCATATATGTATTGTTAGGCCAATCCATTATTCGGTCCATATACTTAAGGACATAAACTAGAAATTTAACTAAATGATGTTAAATAACATGCAAGGGAATTTATGGTAATTACTATAAATGTAATGAAAGAAATTAGAAACAATGCTTGAGACTTTAACTTCTACAATTATGATGCAACAAAACATTACGAGTCTAATGGTGACAACAAGTGCACTAAACATATAATAGGAAGACAGGTTATATTAACATAAGTAATAACAAGTGAACAAGGGCCGAATAAATACCAAGACTCACAGGTGTTAGCCAACTTTAGGGCTAACACATACACACACGAAAATCACTACCACTCTATTTACCAATTTCAAACCACGTGAAAATCAATACAGGATCGTGAATACAACAACAAACACAACAACGAGCGCGTGTATTCTTGTTTATACTTAGTCAACCACTTCAGACACAAGGTGAGTTCATTTGTCCCTTTTCAAACATATTTGTTTTTACCTCGGGACTGAGAAGCATGTTATACATTTTAAATTTTATTGAAATGTTTATTAAATGCTTTTATACATACTCATGATGCTTATACGAATGCTTAAGCTTGTAACTCTTATGTGGGAAGCTATAAACTAATGCTTAAACTAAATGCTTGATGCTTATGCTAAAAACTCTAGGCTTAGACTAAATGCTTGATGCTTATGCTGTAAACTCTATGCTCAGACTATATGCTCGATGCTTATGCTATAAACTGTATGCTCAGACAATATGCTCAATGATTATGATATAAACTCTATGCACAAACTACATGCACAAAAGCTAATGTTACAGACTATATGCTAAAACTATATTCTTGAAACAAAATGCTCAAAGCTATGATTGTATGCTAAACGCTAAGCTTGTATCTATTCATGGGCTACGTAATTGCTAAACATTGCTAGAACAAAGCTTGTACCCATGAATTGATATACGTGAAAACTAAACTATGAGGATGCTAAGCTTTTATCTATATATGAGATACGTAAATGCCAAACATTGTTAGAGCAAGGCTTGTGTCTATATATTAGATATGTAAATGCTAAACTATGTGTGTGCACAGCTTGTGTCTATATATGGGATACGTAATTGCCAAACATTGCAATAGCAAGGCTTGTATCTGCATATATGAGATACGTAAATGCTAAACTATTCGAATGCTAAGCCTAAACCAATTCATGAGATACGTAATGGCTAGAAATTGCTAGATCAAAGCTTGTATCTAGCCGTGGACTAAGTAAATGCTAAACATTGCTAGAGCAAAGCTTGGACCTATGCATGAGATTGGTGAAAGCAAAACTATGATTTGTGAAACAATGGTGCTTGTACATCTTACTCTAAAGCTAATCTACATGAATGCTATAAACTTGTAAACTTTTAAACAGTACACTAAAGCTATGACGAAGACTGGATTGAATGGTAGGTAAAATGCTTAATTATCATTAACAACAGTGTCATATGCGGATTAGTATGTGGTGGGATGGCGTCTGGGCGGGTTGTAGGCTCGACCCTTTCATATGCCCTATATATAAGCATACCGGTTTGGATATTACATGTGATGTTAATGAGGTTAAGGTTTTATAGAAAGAGATTTGCTAAAGCTATTTTCATCTTTAAACTATATTAACTCACCAACCATTGTGTTGACTTTGTTTTCTTACATGCTTTCTCAGGTGACGTATAGGAATAGGCTAAGGCTTCAGGATTGCATACTAGGATGCCCAAATAGAGGACCTAGTAGACTTTTGGAAAGCACATATTTTGTTATTAATACGAGTCACTTTTGATATCTTGTACAGATACAAGATAGTAACATATGATTCTTTTGATAGGTTTACTTAGTTAAATTACTAAACATTGACATTTGTAATTTAACTTTGTAATCCTAGTTTAATGTTATATTGTGCTTAGTTATTCTTAACATTGATGCTATGTAAACAATCTGATCATCACGATTATCACTCACGATATCACGCCCCGGGAACCTTCCGCTCGGCGGGAAACACTATCCGTACCGCCGGCTCGGGGTGTGACAGATTGGTATCAGAGCTCAAGGTTATAGAGAATAATAGCTCATTTACTTGAACGGTTTGGCCTAGAAAATAACTTAGCGACCCTCATGTAGAGAAGATAGGATCTAAGTTTGCATTATGTCTTCTGCATTCGATAACTGCACTAACCAATATCTTTTGGCTATGATCAGAATGCCGCCCAAAAGACAACCGACTACGCAAACCTCAGCACCACACTCATCTACACCCACACCACCTGATTCACCACTACAGCCACCTCTTCCTCCTCCACTTAACCCACCTCCGAGTTCGAGCACGAATCAGATACTCGATCCTGCTACTATTGCCTTGGCAACACTTCTGAGCAGCCAACTGACGAACTAACTGAAGGATGTCATCCCATAGATGATTAACAGGATCCAAGGTCACGCCAACAATTCTGGCCATACTACAGGAGAAGCTAGTGGAAACACGAGCACTACTTCTGACTGCTCAGACAAGTCATTTGTAGGATGCAAGCCACCAAGTTTTACTGGTGTTGAAGGAGCTGTTGGACTGATCCAATGGCTAGAGAAAATGGAGACCACCCTGGATATTAGTGGTTGCCCCGAACACCACAAGGTCCGATATGCTGCTGGCTCTTTCAGCAAACGGGCCTTAACATGGTGGAACTCCCAGATCAGGGCAACAGGCAGAGATGAAGCACTGGCAATGCCTTGGGCAGATTTCAAACTCTTTCTGAGAAACGAATTCTGTCCGAAGCACGAACTACAAAAGCTGGAAGTTGAGCTCTCCAACCATGAGATGAAGGGAGCTGATCACATGACTTTCACCACACGCTATCATGAACTGGTAGCTTTGGTGGCAGAAATGGTGCCAACACTGGAAAAGCTGATAGATAGATATGTAGTAGGACTACCCTCCTGCATTTAAAGCATCGTGCTGGCTGCAAACCCTGCAACTCTGGAGTCAGCCATCTCCCTCTCAGCTAAACTCATTAGTGTGATAGTGAAGTCAGGGGTTTTGAAAGATGACACGGGGAAAGCTAAGGAAGAATCGACAAAGAAACCCGAGCACCACCAAAAGAAAAAGCAAAAGGTAGTAAAAAACTATGCGATGGCCACTCCTCTGAGACAAGCACCTGCAGTACCTGCTAATGCTGCACTTAAGAATTATGTTGGAGTGCATCCCCAGTGTACTCACTGCAAGTATCATCATCATGCTACAGCACAGTGTAGGAAGTGCACGAATTGTGGTCGATTTGGCCACTGGGTTGCGCAGTGCCGCACTCCCGCAACACAAGCTACCAACAATGCAGCCATAACATTACCTCCTCCACCACCACCAGGCAACAACAACAACAACAGAGGATGCTACAATTGTGGAGAAATAGGTCATTTCTCCAGAGACTGCCCAAAGAGAGTGCAATAAGGAGCACAAGCACCTCGTGGATGGGCTTTTGTTATCGGAGCCCATGCAGCGCGCCAAGACCCTAATGTGGTCACAGGTACATTTCTTTTACATGACTCTTATACATTTATTCTGTTTGTCACTGGTGCAGACCAGAGTTTTATTTCATTTGATTTTGCACGCCAACTTAACCTTACTGAGGAAACTTTAGACTCCCCTTACATTATCGAAGTAGCGAATGGGAAACAAATCACAGTTAGCACTATACTTAGGAACTGCCCACTTACACTCACTGATCACACATTTACCATCGACTTGCTACCGATGGAGTTGGGCAGTTTCGACATCACTGTTGGGATGGATTTGCTATCTCTCAATAGGGTGGAAGTCATCTATTCTGAAAAGCTACTTCGGATTCCATTGGCAAGTGATCGCATATTGGATGTTCGTGGGGATCAAGCGAAGCGAAGTGTCAAAATCATATCCTGCATAAAAGCGCGTAAGTGTCTACAGAAGAAATGTATAGCTTTCTTGGCTCACGCGGTGGAAAAGGAGAAAGATAAGAAAATGATACAGGACGTACCGATAGTAAAGGAATACCTGGTAGTGTTTCCGAAAGACCTACCCGGTTTGCCACATGTACGACCGGTAGAGTTTCGTATTGATCTGATTCCTGGAGCAACACCTGTTGCTAAATCTCCTTACAGATTAGCACCTTCGGAGATGCAGGAATTGTCGAACCAACTACAGGAGCTACTCGACAAAGGTTTCATCCAACCGAGCTACTCACCTTGGGGAGCTCCGGTTTTGTTCGTGAAGAAGAAGGATGGACCCATTCGTATGTGCATAGACTACAGAGAGATAAACAAACTAACCATCAAGAATCGGTATCCATTACCGAGAATTCATGACTTGTTTGATCAATTGCAAGGAGCATAGTACTTTTCAAAGATTGACTTGCGGTCTGGATATCATCAGCTCAGAGCTCAAGACGAAGATATACCAAAGACGGCGTTTCGTACCAGATACGGGCATTACGAGTTCATGGTGATGCCTTTTGGTTTAACGAATGCACCCGCGGTTTATATGGATCTCATGAACCGAGTGTGTAAGCTGTATCTAGATCAGTTTGTTATTGTGTTTATTGATGACATATTGATCTATTCCAAAAGCAAAGCTGAGCACGAACAACATCTTAGAATGATCTTGGAACTTCAGAAGGAAGAGAAACTCTATGCCAAATTCTCTAAGTGTGAATTTTGGTTAAAAGAGGTTCAATTTCTGGGTCATGTAGTCAACAACGAAGGAATACACGTAGACTCTTCCAAGATTGAAGCTATAAAGAGCTGGGATACTCCGAAGACACCGACGGAGATACGTTCCTTTCTAGGCTTAGCAGGCTATTATAGAAGGTTTATCTCAAACTTTTCAAAGATAGCCCTGCCACTCACAAAGCTAACACAAAAAAGCGAACCATTTGTTTGGGAATAGAAACAAGAAGATGCCTTTCAAACTTTGAAGAAAAAGCTATGTGATGCTCCAATCTTATCTCTCCCAGACGGTTGTGATGACTTTGTTGTGTACTGTGATGCATCCCATCAGGGGCTGTGTACTGATGCAACGAGACAAAGTTATTGCGCATGCTTCGAGAAAACTGAAGATTCATGAGAAGAACTACACTACTCATGATCTGGAACTAGGAGCAGTGTTATTCGCATTAAAGATTTGGAGACATTACGTATATGGCACCAAGTGTACCATATTTATTGATCACAAGAGTCTGCAACATATATTCGATCAGAAGGAACTCAACATGCGACAGCGACGTTGGGTAGAAATTATAAATGATTACGATTGCGTGATCAAGTACAATCCGGGCAAGGCAAACGTTGTAGCTGATTCCTTGAGTCGGAAGGAACGGGTCAAATCCTTGCGCGTCAGAGCAATGGGTGTGACTGTGCAGACAAGCTTACATAACAAAATTATTCAAGCACAACAAGGGACTGTTGAACGAGGAAACTTGAAGAAAGAACTAGACTGTGGAGCAGAGAAGCAATTTGAAACAAAGCCTGATGGAATCATCCACTACAAGGATCGTGTATGGATTCCTTCAGTGGATGAATTGAGAAAACTTATTTAAGATGAAGCACACAAGACCAAGTACTCTGTGCATCCTGGTGCTGATAAAATGTACCAAGACTTACGAGTGTTTTATTGGTGGCCGAGTATGAAGAAAGACATAGCTGAGTACGTTGGTCGAAGCCTTACGTGTCCCAAAGTGCAGGCAGAACACCAGAAACCGTCAGGTTTACTGGAGCAGCCTGAAATTCCACTTTGGAAGTAGGAACAGATAGCTATGGACTTTGTTACCAAGCTACCCCGCACTTCCAGTGGCCATGACACTATTTGGGTTATCATTGATTGATTAACCAAATATGCTCATTTCTTGCCAATGCGAGAAACTTACACGATGGATAAACTAGCGAAACTCTACATCAACGAGATAGTGGTACGCCATGGTGTGCCATTGTCTATCATCTCAAATCGTGATAGCTTACCATCAACGAGATAGCGGGCAATCCTTGCAGAAATCTCTGGGGACACACTTAAACTTGCGTACAGCTTACCATCCACAAACGGATGGTCAAAGCGAACGTATTATACAGACCCTGGAGGACATGTTAAGAACTTGTGTTCTAGACTTCGGTGGGAATTGGGATTCTCATTTGCCACTGATCGAATTCTCCTAAAACAACAGTTATCATAGTAGTATCGAATGTGCACCGTTCGAGCCTCTCTATGGTCGAAAATGCCGATCACCGATCTGTTGGTCTGAAGTGGGAGATAATCGAATAACAGGGCCAGAACTCATCCATGAAACTACAGACAAAATTGCTCAGATACAACAAAGGCTACAAGCAACTTGAAGCAGACAAAAGAGCTATGCCGACAAACGACGCAAGCCGTTGGAATTCCAAGTGGGAGACTGCGTCTGTAGGAATCCGGTGAGCTGAGGAGAGACTAACTTAACCAGGATCAAGAGCTTAGACAAAGCTTTTGGTGTTTTGCTCTCTCTTGAGTTTTGCTCTTTAGTTATTTTAGTGTTTAGTTTTCATAAATTAGAAAAGAAGAGAAAACAGTAGGGCAACACAAAGAAGATTCAGAAAAGTGTTGTTCAAATTATTCAGTAGATGTTGGGGTATAAATAGCCCCGACATTTAATGTTTCAGGACAAATACAAGAAGAAGACAAACAGATAAGACTGATGACACTATTACAGACACTGTAGCATCAGAATAGTACAAGCGTAAAGTCAACATAGGATCTTTAAAGATCTTAGTTCAGACTTTTGTACTGATGCAAATACATTATTCTTTCGGAAGCTCTGTATAGAAAACTATCTAGTGTAGACAGTTATCCAAAAGCAGTTTACATTTATTCTTTCAACAGAAGAAACATATGTCTTCTGAAATATTGTTTTTCTTCCGAGGCAGATGTCTTTGGAAGTCTTCCGAAGTAAATGACTTTTATTCTTCGGAAGCAAGTGTTCTCTTCCGATAGTGTCTTCTGAGGTTTGTCTTCAGATAGAGTCTTCCGAAGCAACTTCTGAAGTATTGTCTTCGGAAGCATTTTTCTTTTATTTGTCTTCGGAAGCAGTTGTCTTTTATTTATGTCTTCCGAAGGTTCTTCTGAAGACTTGTCTTCGGAAGCTAGTGTCTTTTATTTGTCTTCGGAAGCAATTGGCTTTTATTTGTCTCTTCCGAAAGTTCTTCTGAAGACTTGTCTTCGGAAGCTAGTGTCCTGCAACATTTATTACAAAGATTATTTGAAAGGTGGTTTTGCTTCGTCAGTCCTTATTTTCCAACAGTCTCCCTCTGGACTGATGAAGCCAAAACCACTTAATGTTAGATCCCAATCAATTTCTAGAACATCAGACTCAGTGGGGAAAGAATCATGAGAATGGTTCAAATGGGTCTCAGTAAAGCAAAGGCTTCTTTGTTTATCAGAGCTAGGCTTCTTTTGTTTATTTAAGCGTTAACCACCTTTCGAGAATAATTTATGGATTATCTCCCTCTTTTTGGCTTAATCAGCCGGAGACAAGGCAGGGAAGAAAGAAAGGCAGCAAGAAGTGGGAGAAATGCTCCTTGAAAGGCAGTGGAGGAAGGGTAGTAGTAGTGAAGGTGGAGGAGAAGATTAGAAAACCTTCAAATGAAGGTGCCTGCATGGGGTTGGATTTGGATTACAGGACTAAAGATATCCGTTAATTCCATAATGTGAAGAACTGATCCGTCCATCATTTTGTAGATGTCATCCGAATCCCTGACTAGAGAGTCAGTTTTATTATGACCTGAGTCCATCTCAGAGATGTCATAAACCCCTTTTTCTTGTTTCTGGGGATTTCCTAGCCTTAGTTTAAAGAAAAACTTCATTGGCTGTTGCCATACCAGGAGTCTTATTGCCTAATCCATTCAAATGAAAAGCCATTGGATTTGCATATGAAATGGATGCTTCTGATATATGATCAGGAGGTCAAGATGGACTTGACGACCGGATCTCATCCTCTTTTATAGGGTAGAGAAGTGTTGATGGATAGTGGGGGGCTTTTAGAAACAGAGTTGTCCCTGGGAAAAAGGACGACCAACTGAAAGTCAACTGACATTTCAATGGTTAGTTAGGGTTCCCTTAGGAATACAACATCATCCTGTGAAGAGGATGAATGAGGAGCAGGATGGGAAGAGATGCTTGATATATCTGTGAGGATGAAACAGATGTATCCATGTGTTCAGTGGGAACACAATCATGTTCAGGGATCTCATCTTCCTGAACAGATTCTTTTGGGTTTATTAGGCTTGGAGGGTTTTGGAGAAGTATTTATGGCCAGTACCTAATGTAGGTGTGGAAGAAGGGTGGATGTGGGTTTACTAAAGATGGGTGTTTCTTTAGTATCATCCATCATTTTGAACATCAGTTAGTCAAGTCCGTCATAATATTATGAAAATCAAAGAGACAAACTGAAGGCATAGCCGGAACTTATGAACATTTTGGATGATATACCAGGTTATCAAACAAATGTTATTTGAAATAGTTGCCTGTAAAGATCAAAAGGACTGACTTCTACATAATCAAGTTTTTCAGGTTAACCTAAAAAGTTCATGATTAAGTATGAAATTACAAAACTGAGTTAGAATAAAAGAGAGAGAGATTGAGACTTACACATTTGGTCAAAAAGACATGTTCATGCACATCCGAAAAGTACAGACGAAGTTTTGTGAGGAATGAAGCCTGGTCCGAAGCCGTTACGCCATTATCATAAGCATGAAGCTTGAGACAAGGTAAGCTTAAGTGCTTCATGCCAGACGACATGCCTGACAATTTATCATCCGTAACCATGAGCATTACTTAGAGTCTTCAAGAGGAAGAAGAGTTTCTTGAAAAACCAGAGGAGGAATAGGGTTTAAGTAGAATTATGGAGAAGAAGATGATAAATAAGGAAAGTAATCCGAGAAGATTATTGGTTAAAAGAAAATGGCGGTAATAATCTTCTTGAGCCGTGAGAGTCAGTATTGAGACTCGGGTCTATCAGAAAGATTGACAACTGTCACATCAAATGCAAAGCTCAAGATTTTTATTGCAGAATCGGAAGAATCTTATTTTAGACACAAGTTAAATAAACTTATGAAAGTTATCGGAAGAAGAAAATAGAAGAAGAGGATATCTTCGGAAGAAAAGACATCGGAAGGAATGTAACAATGGAAAGTTTAAACACCAGATAGATATGAAGCAGTGATTATATAGCCACTGATCCTATCTGTGTATATAGATAATTACTGAAAGAAATCAAGAGTTCTTTATCAGTTGTTTATCCAATATCCATTGTTTGGATAATTAAAAAAATTATCCTTTAATGTTTATTAACTCATATTTATCATGCCCAGTTTTGCTACAAACTTAGAGAAAGTTGAGGAGTCTAAGGGCTTGGTAAATATGTCAGCTATTTGATCACTTGTAGAGACATGTTCTGGAACTATTAGTCCTTTTTCAAAACAGTCTCTAATGAAGTGATGCCTTATTTCAATGTGTTTGGTTTTAGAATGATAGACAGGATTTTTTATTATGTTTTTGGCAGCTTCGCTGTCTATCAGAAGAGGTGTTTTTAGTTCAGTTATTCCAAAATCTAGCAGTTGATATTGTAACCAAAGAATTTGGGCAGTGCAATGGGCTGCTGCAATGTATTCAGCTTCAGCAGTTGAATTTGACACTGATGTTTGCTTCTTGCTTTGCCATGACACTAAGCAACCTGCAAAGAACTGACAACCTCCTGAAGTAGACTTTCTGGTGAGCGAGCAGCCAGCATAATCACTATCTGTAAAACCAACAAGCTTGCAAATTTGATTAGCAGGATACCAAATACCTAGTACAGGAGTACCTTTAAGATATCTGAGTATCCTCTTCACAAATGAAAGATGAGATTGTTTGGGAGCAGATTGATATCTTGCACAGACACATGTTGCATACATGATGTCTGGCCTTGATGCAGTAAGATACATCAGAGAACCAATCATGCACCGGTAGAGAGTTTGATCTACAGGTTCACCATTGTCATCTGAACATATGCCAGGACTTGTTGCCATGGGAGTAGAAATTATTTTGCAATCATTCATATCAAATTTATTAAGAAGATCTTTTACATATTTAGATTGATGAATGAAAGTCCCGTGTGGGGTTTGTTTGACTTGAAGTCCTAAAAATGTTTTTAGTTCACTTAAAGCACTCATTTCAAACTTAGAAGACATTAATTTAGAGAATTGTTCACACATGGACTGTTTTGTTGATCCAAAAATGATGTCATCAACATAAATTTGGACTAACAAGAGTTCCTTATCTACCCTTTTTATGAACAAAGTCTTATCAATGGTTCCCCGTGAGAAATTATTAGAAAGAAGGAATTGAGAGAGAGTGTCATACCATGCTCTTGGAGCTTGTTTTAGGCCATAAAGTGCTTTGTCTAGTTTGTACACCCAATCAGGATGATGAACATCATCAAATCCTGGTGGTTGACAAACATAGACTTCCTCTTTTATTGTCCCATACAGGAAAGCACTCTTTATGTCCATCTGGTATACCTTTATGTTATGTGAGATGGCAAATGCTAGGAAGAGTCTAATGGCTTCCAATCTTGCCACAGGAGCAAAAGTCTCATCATAGTCAATACCTTCCTCTTGACAGTAACCTTGCACAACTAACCTGGCCTTATTTTTTATTATAATGCCTCTGTCATCTGTTTTATTTCTGAATACCCATCTGGTTCCGATGGGATATTTTCCATCGGGCAAGGGACATAGAGTCCAAACATTTTGCCTTTTGAACTGCAACAGTTCATCTTGCATTGCCTCTACCCAATTATTGTCTTTAAGAGCCTCCTGATATTTAGACGGCTCAATTTGGGATAGAAAGGCTGCATGAAGACAAAAGTTTGAAATCTGGCTTCTTGTTTGAACTCCTTTACTTAGATCACCTAAGATTTGTTCTAGAGGATGATTTTTGTTGAAAGGAATGATATCCAAACAGTTATTTGAGGAGGCAGCATCGGAATAAGATAAGTTTTCGATGGGGGTGAGAGAGTTTGGAATGTGATCAGGAACATCTATGGATGTATTATCCAAGACAGGAGATGGAGGAGTAGATGGTATATCGTCTTGGTTTTGAGAATTTGCTTCTTGAGAATTTATTTGATAAGATGGAAAAGAAGTGAAGAACTTTGAAACAAATCGTCCTCAATAGAAGATAGATCTTCAGAAGTTTGACATGACTCTGATGAAGGAGAAGAAGAGGGGATGGAAGGGATGAATGAGAAGCTTTCAAGATCAAAAAGATCATCAGGTGCAGAAGGAAAGGATGAGGTTGATGCTAATTCATTGAATTTTACATCAATAGATTCCTCAATTATTTTTGTTCTGAGATTGAAAGCTCGATATGCTTTAGAAGTCTGAGAATATCCAACAAAGTATCCAGAATCAACTTTAGCAGCAAATTTGGACAAAGAGTCTTTTGTATTTAGGATAAAACACGGACATCCAAAGACTTTGAAGAAGGAAATGAGAGGCTTTATTTTATACAGAATTTCATAGGCAGTCTTGTTATGTCTTTTTACAATGTGAACTCTGTTCAATACATAACAGGCAGTGTTTACTGCCTCAGCCTAGAATGATAAAGGTAATCCTGAGTCTGCAAGCATGGTTCTTGCAGCTTCAATCAGTGTCCCGTTCTTTCTTTCTACAACTCCATTTTGAGCAGGAGTTCTAGGAGCACTATATTGTCTAAGGATTCCTTTAGAAATACAAAATTTATCAAGAACTTGATTTTTGAATTCTGTGCCATTGTAACTCCTTATTATTTTAACAGGAAGACTGAATTGTCTTTCAAGATGAGTGACAAGAGCAATTATTTTATCAGAAGTCTCATCTTTGCTGAAAAGGAAGAAGGTCCAGCAAAATCTTGAGTAATCATCTACAACAACTAGACAATATCTTTTTCTTGCCAAACTAGCTACCTTCACTGGACCAAACAGATCCATATGAAGCAGATTAAGACAGTTAGTTGTTTTGGATTCCTCAATAGACTTATGTGAAGTTTTATGTTGCTTTCCCTTTAAGCAAGATTCACATTGACCTTCAAAATGAAATTCTTTAGAAGGCAATCCTCTTACTAAGGAAAGGGTGGAAAGCTTATGAAGAGTTTGGTGATTAAGGTGACTAAGTCTTCTGTGCCAGAGAGTGGTTTCAGAAGATGATGCTTTGGCTATCAAACATGTAGGAGAAGATGTTTGAGAATCAGTAGTCATGTCTAAAATATAGACGTTTCCACTTCTTTTAGCCGTTAGCAAAGTGTGTTGATCAATCAAGACCTTTATTTTTGAGTTTATTTCTGGAGAAAGAATTTTGCAACTGTCTTTAGTGAAAAATGAATTAAAATTTTTGTCAGCCAGTTGAGAACACTCAAGAGATTAAACTTGAGGTTTTCAACTAAGCTAACATCTTTAAATTTCAAATTTCCTCCTGAGACAGAACCGGATCCCACTTTCCAACCTTTTGCATTATTTCCGAAAGAAACAGATCCACCATTATTTGGAATGAAGTCATTTAGAATGGATCTGCATCCAGTCATGTGCCTAGATCCTCCACTATCCACATACCAGAGATGATTTTGGTTTGAAGAGGATTTCTGCACATGAGAATTATGTACAAAAGATTAGACATGGGGTATTTTATTTTATTTATTTGTTTGGTTTATTTTGTTGTGTATCTTTCATCAATTTCTGCATCATTAACAGCAGTTGTTGCTGATTTTGTTGGAGAAGATTGATTTGAGAATCCACGGGAGAAGAGTTAGCACCATTATTAGAGCAAGAAACTGGGTTCACCGTAGAGTAAGGAGGTGGTGTTCCCAAAATGGAAGGTCTGGAGTTAGTTCTCAAGGAAGAGGGTAAGATAGAGGAAGAATGAGGAAGTGTCCCAACAGATTTGTTACTTGTTGTTCTTACTTTCTTCATCTTATTAGGGAGGTTCCCTTTAGATGAAGAAGTATGATCAGCTTTCAACTTATTAGCCTTTATCCTAGCTTTCTCCAAGGGTGTTTTTGTTCTGCAGTTTTCAGTAGCATGATTGTACTTAAAACATTTTAAGCAGGCTGGGGAAAGAGAGGAATAATTTGGGATGAAAGGTCTGTTTGCCTTCATTGTGGGATAAGGAGGATGAGGATGAGAAGGAGGAAACTGGATATTTATCATAGGTTCTTTTCCTTTATCAAGATTTGACTTGATATTAGAAGTGAATCCAGACTTTATTGTTTCTTCTGAACAAGGAGTAGGGCTCATATCAGGAGCAATCTCACTTTGTTCTGAAGAGTTATTGTGTTGAACTGAGTTCAACTGAGATTTTTCTATTCTTGTCAGATTTGTATTAGTGGGATATACAAACTTAGAGAAATAGGTTGGCTGATACACCAACGAAGGTGTATCTTTTATTGAAACAGGTTCAGGAGTAGTTTCTTCCTTATTATTATCAATGGGTGTATAATCATCTGGTTGAGCAGTATGATTATACCCAATTCCAAATCTTGCCTTGCTGTGAACTTGCTTTTGTAAAAGCATCTTGAATCCTTTGCAAGACTCAACCCACTTTTCACAGCTTACTTGAGTTTGAGATAGTTCATCTTTACAAGCATAATATTTTTCTCTTTGTAGATCAAAAGATGCTTGTAAATTGATTTTCTCAGTTTTCAAGGCACATAGTTCATTATCTTTTATTTTTATTATTTTTTCCATTTCAGAATTTTTATTGTCCAGAAGTTGTTCCAAATCCTGATTTTGCTTTTGAAGCAACATATTGGCTTTCTTTATTTTTGCAAAAGCCTCTATGCAAGCATTGGAACATAATTTTTCTAAGGTGGAAGAGGATACCTGAGCATCAGAAATATCTGCTTCAGGTTGATCAGAAGAGCAAGAATCTTCACCAACAGCCATAAGAGCAAAATTTGTTGGTTCAAAAGTGATGAGGGCATGGCCAACATCTTCAGGCAAGCTGCTCCAGTCTATGTACTCTTGAGAGAAAAGAGCCTGTTGACCAGATGACGAAGATTTGACAGCATGTCCGGGAGTATTTATTTGTGAAGAAGGAGCTGTAACAACTTGAAGTGAGGCAGGAGTAAGTTGGTACATGTTTCCATTTGCAGTTTGTACATATTGCACATTGTTAGAAGAAGAGTTTTGTGCAATGTGTGCTGATTCTTGAGGATTAATGGACCTTTTGAAAGAAGAAAAGGTGGATGAATGTGGTGTTGAAGAGGTGTGTGAAGGTATGTTTGGATAGGTCACATAAGAGGAAGGGTTAGAGTTTGAAGCATTAGACAGTAGCCTTATTTAGACCAATCCTGGTTTTTTCATGGATACCGGTAAATTTTCTTCCTGTCCTCTTGTAGAACTTGTTAGTTCTTATGCTCAAGAGAGCCAGTTGATGGAGAATATCCATCTCTTCCAAGTCATCACTTGGAACTTGATGAAGATCGTCCATGATAAAACAAGGATGGTCAGAGGGGAGAGAGTGGTCATCACATGAAGAGAATGAAGAGGTGATACCAGTAGTTATGTCAATATGTTCATCATAACCCTGATCATTTATCACAGAGTTATGACTAAGGAGAGCAGTGTTCCCTTGAACATACTCTTCAGTTGATTTTCCAGATTTTATTAGTTTTCTTTTCTGGTCAATCTCTCGCTCAAAAGTGAGTAACTTACCATGAAGTTGGGTAAGTGAGAGTTTACCAAAATCTGGTGAAGATCTCATGACTATAGAGTAAGTTTCCCATTTTTCAAGGAGAGATCTTAAAAATCGATTTAGAACTGAGACAGGAGGATACACTTGACCAGCTAATTTTAGTTCACTTAAGAGAGAAGTGAACCTTTCAAATTGCTGAGTCAGTGACTCATTATTTAGTTGGCAGAATGTGTCATATTGTTGAGCCAATATCTCTCTAGTATTGGCTACAACATCATCAGTACCACCGAATTGCTCTTTTAGAGCATCCCATAAGTCCTTAGCAGACTCATGGTGAAGAAGACCCGAATAGATTTCATTCGGAAGGGCCATGGCCAGCTGAGCATGTGCCTTGGCATCAAGCTCCAATTTATGAAAGTCTTCTTCAGTATAGTTTCGGGGATCCTTAGGGACATCATCTCCAGTCTCCGTGTCCAAGACCATTGGTTTATGAGGTCCGAACATGACCGACTTCCAACATCCTGTATGATTATTTGAAAGGAAATGTAACATCCGTCTCTGCCAAATATTATATTGATGCCTAACCAGAATTGGTGGCTTCGTGGCAGAACCAGTGTTATGTGGGTCTAAGGTGAATTTTTCTGCCATTTGTTTAAACCGTTTTGAGTAAATCAATAGTGAGTACTCAAGATAGTTTGGTTGAAGGATTTTTGAACACTTTAAAGTTTCAAAAATCAATCTTTAGCAGATTTTGAAAAGAAGATGATAATAGAAAACTAAACACAGATATTAAAGCGAGCTTTGAATTTTAGCCTTGATGGTTAAACCAAGACTAATGAACAAGGCTCTGATACCAATTGTAGGAATCCGGTGAGCTGAGGAGAGACTAACTTAACCAGGATCAAGAGCTTAGACAAAGCTTTTGGTGTTTTGCTCTCTCTTGAGTTTTGCTCTTTAGTTATTTTAGTGTTTAGTTTTCATAATTTAGAAAAGAAGAGAAAACAGTAGGGCAACACAAAGAAGCTTCAGAAAAGTGTTGTTCAAATTATTCAGTAGATGTTGGGGTATAAATAGCCCCGACATTTAATGTTTCAGGACAAATACAAGAAGAAGACAAACAGATAAGACTGATGACACTATTACAGACACTGTAGCATCAGAATAGTACAAGCGTAAAGTCAACATAGGATCTTTAAAGATCTTAGTTCAGACTTTTGTACTGATGCTAATACATTATTCTTTCGGAAGCTCTTTATAGAAAACTATCTAGTGTAGACAGTTATCCAAAAGCAGGTTACATTTATTCTTTCAACAGAAGAAACATATGTCTTCTGAAATATTGTTTTTCTTCCGAGGCAGATGTCTTTGGAAGTCTTCCGAAGTAAATGAATTTTATTCTTCGGAAGCAAGTGTTCTCTTCCGATAGTGTCTTCTGAGGTTTGTCTTCAGATAGAGTCTTCTGAAGCAACTTCTGAAGTATTGTCTTCGGAAGCATTTTTCTTTTATTTGTCTTCGGAAGCAGTTGTCTTTTATTTATGTCTTCCGAAGGTTCTTCTGAAGACTTGTCTTCGGAAGCTAGTGTCTTTTATTTGTCTTCGGAAGCAATTGGCTTTTATTTGTCTCTTCCGAAAGTTCTTCTGAAGACTTGTCTTCGGAAGCTAGTGTCCTGCAACATTTATTACAAAGATTATTTTAAAGGTGGTTTTGCTTCGTCAGTCCTTATTTTCCAACAGCGTCATGTTAAAGGTATCCCCATGGAAAGGCGTAGTCCGTTTTGCGAAGAAAGGCAAACTAGCACCACGGTACGTTGGACCGTTCGAGATCATCGAGCGTATCGAACCTGTGGCGTATAGACTAAGGTTACCTGATGAACTTAGTGGTGTACATGACGTGTTTCACGTCTCCAACTTGAAGAAATGCCTTGCTGATGAATCAATCGTTATACCAGTTTAAGAAATTCAATTGGATGAACACTTACACTTTGTCGAAGAACCTTTGGAAATTATGTTTAAATGAGAAATTCATTCGGTTGACCAGCTCACTCGGCTGAGCCTTTCGCCCGAATGAGTGTTTCGGACAACTCATTCGGCCGAATGAGTTCAGTCTATATATAGACCTACAAACAGAATTGTAACATCAGTGCCGGACGCGTTGCCGGAACAGTGATCCCTACAGTAACTTGCACAGTAACTCAGGTACACACTACGTGAAACTATGTATATACTATTGATATTGATGCTTGACACAAAACTATTATGCTATTATTCTGAAATCTGATTTAAACCTCATGGTTTAACAGTCAGAAACACATCAGACAACACAGAACTGACACACAGATGCTTGATTTGGTGCTAATATGTGTAAACGTATGCGAGGTTAATAGAACAAAACCATGACGGTTATCGTTACAGAATGCTACACTGACGAATTATTCGTAGAGATGACGATCCGTACGAATAAATCTGATAGTTAACGTTCTGAAATAATGACTGAAAAGTAGAAAACAAGAATCAGAAAGCCAAATCATCGTCGTGTTCGTTCGAATGACGATTCGAACGAATACGCGCGAAGGTGATGCGTTCTGACGAAACGAAATCGGAAACGACACGAACGACATTAAATTAAGAAAATATAATATTTTTACACTTTACAATTTTGAAACTCATCAAAATAATCAAAAAATTAATTCTCTTATTTAAAACACGTAAAATGCGCATTTCGCTCCGGAAACACAACGAAAGCACGAACCGAGCAACCGAAACGAACCCAAATACCCGCGGGGGTATATAATCTACATGACTGCTATAAACTTGTAAACTTACAGTACACTAAAGCTTTGACGAAGAATGGATTGAATGGTAGGTAAAATGCTTAATTATCATTAACAACATTGTCATATGTGGATTAGTATGTGGTGGGATGGCGTCTGGGCGGGTTGTAGGCTCGACCCTTTCGTATGCCCTATATATAAGCATACCGGTTTGGATATTACATGTGATGTTAATGAGGTTAAGGTTTTACCGAAAGAGATTTGCTAAAGCTATTTTCAACTTTAAACTACATGAACTCACCAACCATTGTGTTGACTTTGTTTTCTTACATGCTTTCTCGGGTGACGTACAGGAATAGGCTAAGGCTTCAGGATTGCATACTAGGATGCCTAGATAGAGGACGTAGTAGACTTTTGGAAAGCACATATTTTGTTATTAATACAAGTCACTTTTGATATCTTGTACAGATACAAGATAGTAACATATGATTCTTTTGATAGGTTTACTTAGTTAAATTACTAAACATTGACATTTGTAATTTAACTTTGTAATCCTAGTGTAATGCTATATTGTGCTTTAGTTATTCTTAACATTGATGCTATGTAAACAATCTGATCATCACGATTATCACTCACGATATCGCGCCCTGGGAACCTTCCGCCCGGCGGGAAACACGATCTGTCCCGCCGGCTCGGGGTGAGACAAGAATGTTTTATATCACTTCTCTGACCCCTGAACATTCCCTGTCATACTCCTAGGGTTATGAGCCGCCATCCCCTCTCCAACTTCGTTTTTCATCCCCGTGGTGTTCGATTTTGATCAAAACGTTGACTCCGCATCTTCGGATTGCCACGGGGCTTGGTGATTTCGATTGGAAAACCCTTGAATAGGATTCCGCACTATTCAAGGGTCTGCTGAGCAGAATCCACAAGGAACCGTTTGGTTTCCAAGGGTTTTATAGGTCCTACAATACTCCTCATTGTGTTTTACATTCAGGTCATTGTGTTATATGTATTTATCATTGGGTTATACATTTTAACCTATTTCATTTTGTTTTCAATATCAAAAGTACAAAATTGTGTTATTTCACTTTTATTTTTCAAAACTTTTTATTTTAGTAACACATATTTAGATTATTATGCCATATGTATTCATTATTGTGCTTTATGTTTTTAACGATTTGATCTTAAATTATCATTGTTTTTTTATCTATTAGATGAATTTGTTGTTGTTTTATCATTATGATATACATATAAAAAGTGTGTGATTGTGTTGTTTCACCATTAATTATTATTTTCATAGCTCATCATTTTAGAACAAAATAGTAAGAAACAATGACGAAAAAAAAACAATGAAAAACAAAAGGACACAATAACAGATAAAAAGACTCTATGACGCATTACAAATATAAAGGGTGAAAGAAAACGTCATGTTTTTTTATTTTTATATAACAATACTATACTCGTTTAAAAGAAAAAAATGATTGTTTTTTGTGTAATTTTTTTTAAAAAATAATATCGTATATAAAAGTCATAACGGTTTAAAAAAATAGGGGGAACGTGATAAAAAGTCAACAAAAGTTTCTACGACTAAAATATCCTTCCACATACTTTTTTAATACAAATTTGATCTCTACCATTAACTTATTAATCTAATGGCCCAAAATCCTTCTCACACTTATCACCAATTTAACCATTTTTACTATAACCTCACCCTATATATATATATATTAGGTTAAACTAAATAAGCCCCTAAACTTAAAAAACCTAAGAAGGATTTTGAGTCATAAGATCATTAATCAATGGGTATGATTAAATCAAGTTGTTGAAGAGTATTTTAGTAATGACTACTTTTGTTGACTTTTTATCATGTTCCCCCACATTTTTTAAACGTTCATAACTTTTACATACAAAATAATTTTTTTGAAAAAAATACCATAAAAACGATCATTTTTTTATCTTCAAAATTAGTAATGTATTGCTATAGAAAACAAATTTGTTTTTTTAGTTCATTGTGTCTTTTGCATAGTTCATTATGTCTTGTGTACAGGTTATTGTGTCTTTTGTGTTTCTGCTCAATATTGTGTTTTCCTGAACATTCTAAAACACAATGATGTTGCATAATACATGATGTCAAGCAAGGATGACACAATGACGAGTATGAATAACACAATGATCTTTAAAAAGCCATGTTAGTGCACAGATTTATCAACAGCTTTCGATGATTACTGAAGACATTGTTTTTAGTCTAGATCATGTATTTGAGTTGTATTTTGTATTTTTCATTGAATATCTCTAGTATTGATTTCCGATACTAATAATATCGATGTGAGTTCCATCGATACTAGTAGTATCGACATGTGTGTTGTCGATACTAGTAGTATCGGTATGATTAGTTGCCGATAGTATTAGTATCGATATTACTAAAATTGTAAACCTATAAATAGGTATCTATTGGTTTTGAGAAAAAGGTTCTTCATTCACAACATTAAATTTTCTTTAAAGCTAGAGAGAGACTTTACACTTTCATTCTTCGTCATTAAAAGTCTTATAATCAGATCTTGATTCAATGAGAATTCAGATTACTTACATTATCGTCTTCATTCTTTCACACACACATCGACACGTTTACGGATTCCGCACGTTTACGAGTCGAGTGATCTCGGTTTGATCCAATGCAAACGGACTTTCAAGTGGTATCAGAGCCTTAGTGCTTGGTTCTGAGATCACAACGTGTGTTTTGAATAGATTCAGATTGTTGAAGATTCAAATTTTGAAAGTTTGTTGAAGATGAAAGTTTGCAGCCATGTTTAAAGGAAAATTGATCATTTTCATATGTGATTTTGATCAAATTGACGGGCTAGGGTTGTGTATTTTTGAATTACGAATAGATTGATATAAAATTCGACTTCTAACTGTCAAAAATGAAGATTTTAGAAAGATTTTTGTGCTTTTTTGAGCTGTTCGGACTTAACAGATTTTCCCGCCAATTTCTTGCATCGATACTATTAGTATCAATGGAATCTTCATCGATACTATTAGTATCGGTGGAATCTTGGGTGATACTATTAGTATTGACGGAATCTTTGTAAATATTATTATTATCAGTGGAATATTTGTAGATATTCTTAGTATAAGCGCTGACTTTTTCAGATTATTAGTATCAGAGTTGACTTTTGTAAATACTGTCAGTATCTACAAAAACAAGACTTGGAAAATTTTTCGAAGTGTTTAAAATTTTTTGTGGGGAATTCAAAATGGCAAATTATTCAAAGCTTCAGGTTCTTTTCTCGCTTAGCGATTATTCATCTTGGAGTACACAATTTGAAGCATTTCTCGAGTTTGTTGACCCGAATCTCAAAATTCCTATATTTGATGGATATTTTCAACCTAAGCTCAATGGAGTTTATAAGAATCCATCAAGATTGAATAAAGAAGAGAAGGAAAGTTTTGATCGTGAAAAGAAGGTTTTTACCTTGCTTTCTATTGCAATCTCCAAAGACATTCTTCAGAATTTCAAACAAATCAAGAATTCTAAAGATCTTTGGATTGCTATTGTCAACTTGTGTGATGATTCTAAGATGAAGAATGATACAGTTGATTTAAAGTATCAGATCGATGAGCTGAAAGCTGAAATTATGAGACTAAATAAAAGATGTGATAAATTTGATTTGTTGAAAGAGGAGAATGTTAGATTGAAGAAAGAAATTGAAGATTTGAAGAATAAATCTGAACTCCAAGAAAAGCGGATGGATAAAGATCATGTTGGTATTTCTAAGGAAGTATTCAAGTCAATATCCAAATCTATTAAGTGTTAGAAACGAAAGAAGAAAACGAAAAGAAGGAGGAGGTCAAGAAAGCCAAGGAACAACAAGAAAACGACAGAGAATGTCAACTTAATTGACTTATTGGCCAAGGCTTTTAATGATTATTTTCAAAGTGAAAAGATGAAGCCTAAAAAACTTTATCAACCACATGTTTTTAATTCAAGATATTCTGTTCAAATTGAGAAACAGAATAACTATAGAATTTATGGTTGTTATAGACAAAGAAATACAATGTGCTTTCCATCGTATACTCAACCTTTTCAGCCAGCTTGGAATAATCAGAGATATGATTCCAGTATGGATGGAAAGAGAATGTATCATATTAATCATGAAATTAACAAAGAAGCTGAATGCCAGTTTCATGAAAATAAAACAATTATATTGAAGCCCAAACCAAAGAGGGTTTGGATAATTGTTAATTCTCACACCTAGGCTATTACTAAGGGGGAGACTGTTGGTGCATAAAGTTAGTAAAAGCTTTGGGTGATTAATTATTTTTATTTGATTACAATAATTCAAAATAAAGCTCAAATACTTGAGAAGGAGGGGAAACATTTTCAGAGACTTTTAGATCTTGATCTAGCATAAGATACTTGCTGGAAGCTATTGTTTGTCTCAAAAGAGCTGGTAAGAGAATAATGACCGAGCTGTTGCTAAGGGGGAGTCTGTTAGTGCATGGATTTATCAACAGCTTTCGATGATTACTGAATACATTGTTTTTAGTCTAGATCATGTATTTGAGTTGTATTTTGTATTTTTCATTGAATTTCTCTAGTATTGATTGACGATACTAATAGTATCGATGTGAGTTCCATCGATACTAGTAGTATCGACATGTGTGTTGTCGATACTAGTAGTATCGGTATGATTAGTTGTCGATTTTATTAGTATTGATATTACTAAAATTGTAAACCAATAAATAGGTGTCTCTTGGTTTTGAGAAAAAAGGTTCTTCATTCACAACATTAAATTTTCTTTGAAGCTAGAGAGAGACTTTGCACTTTCATTCTTCATCATTAAAATTCTTGTAATCAGATCTTGATTCAATGAGAATTCAGATTACTTACATTATCATCTTCAATCATTCACACACACATCGACACGTTTACGGATTCCGCACGTTTACGAGTCGAGTGATCTCGGTTTGATCCAATGCAAACGGACTTTCAAGCCACAATTACATGTTAATAAAGACACAATGAAGAGTATGAACAATTTCGTACAGGTCATTGTTTCTTCTGTTTAGTTCATTGTGTCTTTTGTAGATGTCATTGTGTCTTTTGTGTTTCTTCTCAATGTTATGTTTTCCTGATAAATTTAAGACACAATAATGTTGCAAAATACATAATGTTAAGCAAAGATGACACAATAACGAGTATGAATAGCACAATGATCTTTAGAAAAACACAATTACCTGTAAAAAAGACAAAATGATGAGTATAACAATTTTGTAAACGTCATTGTGTCTTTTGTAGAGGTCATTATGTCCCTTGTACATTTCATTGTGTCTTTTATGTTTCTGCTCAATATTGTATTTTCCTGAACAATTTAAGCCATAATGATGTTGTATAATGCACAATATTAAGCGAGAATGACATAATGAAGAGAATGAATAACACAAAAAGTTAATTTTCCTGAACGGTCTTTAAAAAAAGACACAATTACCTGTAAAAAAAAACACAAAAAGTTAATTATACACAAACGTTTAAGAAAGACACAGTGATGATAATCAGACACAATGAGCTGAAAAAAATTGCATTTTTATAGCAAAAATATACTCATTTTAAAGATAAAAAATTATTGTTTTTATGATATATATTTTTAAAAAAAATTGTAGAACTTGGAACCTATTAACAATCAAATATATGCGGAATCTATATTTGATCTATATGAAGTATTCTGTTGACTGCAATCAGATGTGACACTTTGGGTTTTGATCGATATCTTGCACATATACTTGTAGCAAATACAATATCTGGTTTTGAGGCAGTCACATACATCAAACTTCCAATAATTCCACGATAAAGAGTAAGTTCAATTATCTCCCCCTTAATATCAGGCTCAATCCCATGATTAGGCTGAATGGGCGTGGAAATTGGTTTTGAGTCAAACATGCTAAACCGTTTTAGCACATCTTGAATGTATTTTAAAGATATATGACGAACCTGACCGAACCTATAGGTTCGCCAGCCGAACCTTGAGGTTCGCTGGACGAACCTGTACAACAAAACTATCTAGGTTCGCCGAACCTGCTAAGGTTCGCGGGCCAAATGAACCTCAGCCAAACCTTCCTATTAATTACACATTTTGATAAGCAACCTATTACAAACATGTACTAACAAACTCCCCCTTAATAGTTGCTTCCAAAATCTTCAATCTCTGTCTTCAATCTTCACTTTGAACTTCACTGCCTTCACAAACATTTTCTTCAGCACGAATGACAACAGACTTTGGAATCTTGGATAATCTTTCAGCTTCCATCTTGGCATCTCTATCATCTATCTCTTTTTGTACTTTCATCAGCTCAACATACAGGTAATTAACATCTTCCTAGTTACATCCAGAATGTTTACCCATAGTATAACGCATCCGAGCAGTTGTTAGAAATTGAATTAACATGTCTTTGTAGCTTACACCAACATCAGCAAAGATTTCAGCTACATTCAGCAACTCAATGTCTTCTTTTGAAAGGTTTACTAGCCATACAGGATCCAACATCCTAATCACCCTCCACTTCTCTTCTTGTCTCAAAAGAATAACAACTTCAGATGTCTTTTCATCATAGAACCTAAACTTGAAATAAGGATTCCAATTCTGTTCTATCCTCCTCAACCTTGATCTTGTATAAGCTTTAGGCTTTGAATATCCAAATACCTTGTCTTTGACTTGTGGAACCAACAAACTCCATCCAGTCTTAGCCTCTTTCTTTAACAACTTCTCAAATATGTCATTATGTTCAGTCTGAATTGGCTTTATCATCTTCAACCTGGATAACTGCATACATTCAAAAGATGATAAAGACATAATATCCAATGCCTTTCCAAAATATTGACATCCGTCAGTCCTTTTAACCACATAACATCCTTTGTTCTTCCTGCTTTCAGAGATGTTGTGAAAGTAACCATAGCTTACAATTCTTCCTTTAATCTTTGATTTAGATCCAATCTTGATTCTTGTGAATTGTCTAGCTTGATTTTCTTGAACTTTTTCTTCAATTTCTTCAATCATTTTCTTGAAAATGTATAAATGATTAATTATGTACTTATTTTCATCTTGATTTTCCTTCCACATCTCCATATAAGTCTTTTCTTTCATCTTATCAATTGATGTTCTTGGAACACCTCTTTGAACTTCAAAATCAAATATCTTCTTCAAGGTTTGTAGATTATACAAATTCTCATCCATTTGATCATCTTGTTCAAAATCAAACAATTGATCTGAATCAACTTCAAACATATCATAGAACTCATCCCCTGAATAACCACCTCCAATTTCTCCTTCTTCCAACTCTTTAGTTTCAGATAATTCACCAAACATACTCTTCAATTGTACATCAGCATGTTGTTCAAACAACTAAACAAAAGTAGGCAAGGAATAATCAACACTTTCCTTTGAATACTCTACATCAGTTAAATCTTCAATCTCAACACCTTCAAAGTCTTTAGCTTTGTCAGAAGAAACAGCAGAAATAGTAGTAACACCAAATGAAATCCTATAAGGAGTGTAAATCACTATAGCACCAGTTCTTGAAGTCAAACCACCTAAACTTCTCACACCAGTCACATCACCATCATCTTCATCATCAAAATAAGCATTAAAGCTTTGATGTTCATCAGCAATCGTATCATCATAATCCACTTTCTCTTCTTCTTCTTCTTCATCATCAAGATTAACATACACTGGCTCAGAACTAGCACCACTAGCATCAACTTCAGTATCTTTAACTTGAATATCAACAATCTTTTGTTTCAGCTCTTGATTTTCCTTCTGCAACTCAGCAATATCAACACTTTGTTTTCTAGTCAAAGTTTCCAAAGAAGTAATTCTTTCAATCATCAACTTCTTTTCAATTAAATCTTCCTCTCACCACTTCATCAATTGAGAAATTTGACCTTTCATCACATCTAGGTCACTTGAACTAGAAGAAGAAGGTTGTTCAGCATCAACTTTCTCCTTTTGTTTTCTATATTTGTCAAACTCTTGTGACAATATAGAAATTCTTCTTCTTAACTCACTATCATCATAATCTATTGAAAAATTGAGATCCAAGTCATCTAAACCCTCAAACAAAGACTCTCCTCTTGATGTAGAAGTTACTTGAACTGATGTAGTTACTGTTGTAGTATCCATGAAAGAAGGAATAAATGTAGCAACATTTTCAAACTCAGGAGTAGGCATAAAAGGCACATGAATAGGAGAAGTAGAAACAGCTTCTTGAAATGTTGCAGCAACTTAAACAGGTATAGATACAGATATAGAAGCAGGTGAAGTAGAAATTGCCACAGGAGATGATACAATGATCCTGGGAGTCCTTGTCTTCTTCTTCTTAGGCACTTTTGCCAGCCTCTTCTTTTTCTTTGGCCTAGAAGACTTAGGCTCTTTAACTATGAAATTAGGATCAGCTGCTTCTTCTATTGCTTCTTCATTTTGTTGTTGTGCTGGCCATTTCTTTAACCTCCTGACCATTCGGTTCCCAACCTGAATAGTTTCCATCTCAGACTCTGTCTCTGTAGATTCTTCATCTTCAGCAGCAGCTCCAACATTTACAGCATCAACATGTATAGAAGTAGTAGCCTCTTGTTGTCTTTGATCTTCTTGTTGACCTGTAAATATTACTTGAAGAGGAACCAGTGTAGAAGGAGTTACACCTGGCCTTTGAACTTGTGCTTATGATTGTTGTTGTTGTTGAGAAGATTGAGCTTGTGATCTAGGAGGAGGAGGTGGTGGTTGTGATTGATCATCATCATTATCACTCAAATGTTCATTGTCAGAATTGGAATCTTCATGCCTCCAAGTATCATCCAACGGAGCAACATAGTTAGCTCTGGCGCAATGACATATCACATCCTTAACCAAAACATCATCATTGCTCTTCTGATAAATTTTGACTTGACTAAGACTAGAGTCAGTCATATGCTTCAGCTTAAGAAGATCAGCAGCAACTCTAGGCATGTTCTGCTCAGGGAATCTTTCATCAATCAACATCTGGATAAACCTGGGATACATGTAGAATCTGTCCTTGGCTTTGGTGATGTTATCTGACATATATCTGAATATCATTGCTAAGAAATTGAACGGTTTGTTCAACATCAAAGCTACCATTGCAGATCTCATTCTATCTCTAAGCTCATCAAATGTGACTTTCCTCATACTAAGGCAATATAACAAGACATGTACCAGCAACTTGTATTGCAGAGGAAGCTTTCCTTTCTTGATGGAATACTCGCTGTATACTCCAAAGTATCTAATCCTTAAGAAGCATCCCTTAATACACCTTTCAGGAATGAGAGTCATTCCTGCAGGTTCTCCTCCAAACTATAGAACCCTCCTTATATCAGCTCCAGTAACTCGAATGGCTTGACCAAGCACATTTGCCTCAATAACTTAATCTTCATCAACTGTGATTAACCTTGCTGAATCCCAGAAGCTTTAAATATGAGATCTTTAAATCTAACAAGAGTTGGATATGGCATGATAAATCCCTGATCTTCTCAAAAACTCGATCATCGGTCGAAAATCTTTGCCATTTTTCGTTGTAGGATCCATATATGCACAGAGGTTGTGTTTATCCCCGAACACAAGATTTGCCATTTCTGCAATCAGAAAAAAAATAAAATTTAAACAAAAATAATCAAAATTAAAAAAATTAAAAAATAAAAAAATTGTAATTGTTGAAACCAGCTAACCGAACCTATTTGTCAGACAAACCTGTTAAACCTAACGAACTTTTTAATGAACGAACCTTGACATCACACGAACCTTCTGGTCAAACGAACCTTGACCAATAAAGGTTCGGTTCAATGACATACAGAGGTTCGGCCCGAGCCTATAACGTTCAAACGAACCTTATAAATTCCAGCGAACCTGATATCATCTCACGAACCTAATCCATATCAAAATCAAATTTCCAAATCTATGAATCAAACTAAAAAATATATATCCAAAGATTCGCTATTCAAAAATGAACAACATTATTGAAAACGATTTTTCCAGAATTTAGATTTAAACAGGTTTTTATCCTAAACAACAATTTCGACCAAACCCAATATAAAATCAACAGATTTAGCCAGTCAATCTTCAATATTTTTACCTATTTATGATTACAAGACAATTCCGAATCAAATGAAATATGGCAAAAAGTTTCTGAGATCCAAAATCGAAAAAAATCTAAAACAACTTTTGCAGCTTCGTGGATAGGTTCTGATGGAAGTGACGAAGCTTGTTCACGAACCTGTGTATCTTCACCACATTAATAAGTTTCTTTTCATAGCAATCGCGCATGAAACGAAACCTAATATCAATTTGTTTAGATCATGAATGATACACAGGATTCTTTGTGATAGCAATAGCAGCCTCGTTATCAACATGAATTGGGGTTGTCAGAAAGTTCAAAGCATAGTCTCTCATCTGTTGTTGTATCCACAAAACTTGTGAACAACAACTGGCAGCAGCAACTTACTAAGCCTCACAAGTACAGGTAGCAACAGATGTTTGCTTTTTACACTGCCAAGAAACTAATCGTTCCCCCAAAAATTGCGCACCTCCAGTTGTAGATTTCGCATCTCTTACATCCTCCATAATGAGAGTCACTGTAGGCATTGAAGGAAAAGCTATCATCCTTAGGATACCACAGACCGGTGTCTGGTGTACCCTTCAAATAACAAAGTATTCTCTTCACTGCAATCGGATGTGACACTTTGGGTTTTGATTGATATCTTGCACATATACTTGTAGCAAATACAATATCTGGTCTTGAGGCAGTCAAATACATCAAACTTACAATAATTGCACGATAAAGAGTAGGATCAATTATCTCCCCCTTAATATCAGGCTCTGATACCACTGTAGAACTGTTCTCGATCGTACAACGGAATCCTATTAACAATCAAATATATGCGGAATCTATATTTGATCTATATGAATCAAAGAAGAAACAAACATTTATATAATCTCCATTTCATTAATCAAGATCAACTGATTACAATGAAATACAAGAACACACAGTTCTTACTCACACAGAGAAAAACACTCAGAGGTTTTCCAAAAGTTATGAAAATTCTAGACAAACCTTCAATATATATAAAGATATCAGACGAACCTGACCGAACCTATAGGTTCGCCAGCCGAACCTTGAGGTTCGCTGGATGAACCTGTATATATATACGAACCTATGAACAAACCTATTAGACAAACCTGTGAACAAACCTCTCAGGCGAACCTGTCTAAACGAACCTCCAAGCAAACCTTTTAAAATTCAATTTTATTTTAAAATTTCAAACAAACCTATCTTTAATGTTTCAAAGTCAAAACAAATAATCAAAAATTATTGATTTAACATCAGATAAAACCAAAAATCTTTTTGTATTTTTCAAATTTTTAGAAAAAACACACTACAAATTTTAACAAATCAAAGTATGAAATATAAACTAACAAAGCAATTACATATTTTTTCTTGAGAAAGATCCAGACATGAGATCATATTGTTTTACAATCATCAACACACCTGATTGAATTAATGAATATAATTATCAGCAAATTACAATTCAAAGATGATTCTCAGTATATAAATCCTTTTTAAGTTTAATTACTTAGATAAGATATCAAATGAAAACAAAGTTATCAAATACTTAATGTTTTTCATTTACTTGAACACATCCTCGTTTTGTGAATAACTAAACAAACAATAATGTTCTGGAAACAATTTTTTTCAATTTTAACTAGCTTGATTATGCAAAACAAAACAAAGTTTCTTTTGAAAATAACAAAATTTAAAACAAATTGAATTTGTTCAAAAATCTTGGAATCAAGGTTGATACTTTCGTATGCTCAGATGATCCAGAAAATTGAACGAAACAATAATTTAAGATTAAGCTTTTAACAATCAGATCGACATTCTCATATACGCAGAGATTGTCCAAATCATTATCAAAACTAAGAAAACAAACTTGAATCATTTAAAGCTACAACAATTAGGTCGATACGTAAGTATACGTAAAGAATGTTTCAGCTTTAAACTAAAATAAAAGTAAAAAAACAAATTTAGAATTTCTTTTGAAAATTGTAGATCTTCTGAAATTGATCTTGATCGTCCAACGGAATCCTATGAAAAATCAAATATATGCGGAATCTATATTTGATCTATATGAATCAAAGAAGATACAAGCATTTCTATAATCTCCATTTCATTAATCAAGATTAACTGATTACAATGAAATATATGAACGCACAGTTCTCACTCACACAGAGAGAATCACTCAGAGGTTTTCCAAAAGTTATGACAAATCTAGACAAACCTCCAATATATACAAACTGTCAGCCGAACCATTAGGTTCGCCATCCGAACCATGAGGTTCGCTGGACGAACCTGTACAGACAAACCTATTAGGTTCGCCGAGCCTGCTAAGGTTCGTGGGTCAGATGAACCTCAGCCAAACCTCAACTAACCTTTCTATAATTTAAATATTTTGATAAGCAACCTATTATAAACATGTACTAACAAACTCCCCCTTAATAGATGCCACACCACGAGCCGGCGGGGTTGGATCGGATACCCCGTCGGGCGGAAGGTTCTTGGGGCGCGATATCGTGAGTGATAATCGTGATGATCAAATTGTTTACATAGCATCAATGTTAAGATTAATTAAGCACAATAAAACAATTAACTAGGATTACAAAGTTAAATTACAATATCAATGTTCAGTAATTTAACTAAGTAAACCTATCAATGAATCAAATGTTTCTATCTTGTATCTGTACAAGATATCAAAAGTGATTTGTATCAATCATCCAAAATATGTGATTTTCAAAATTCGGCTAGGACCTCTAACTGGGCATCCTAGCATGCAATCCAAAGTCTTAGCTTAATCCTGTACATCAACTGAGAAAGCATGTAAGAAAACAAAGTCAACAGAATGGTTGGTGAGTTCATGTAGTTTTATGTAAAAATTAGTTTGAAAAATCATTTGAATGACAACCTTAACCTCACCATTAACCACCTATACCATCTGTTTCAGTATGCTTATATATAGGGCATATGTAGGGTTTAACTTACCGTCCGCCCAGCCACCGTCCCACCACATACCAAACCACATGATATGTTGTTCCTAATGATAATTAAGTGTTTCATCATGCATCTTTGATTTCATAATAATTGATTCATAGAATTCGATTACCCTGTAAATGTTTACCTTGATTCCCTGAATGACAACCTTAACCTCATCAACGACCACCTATGCCAACCAACCGAGTATGCTTATATATAGGGCATATGTAGGGGACAAGCCCCAGCCACCATCCCACCACATACTGGGCTGCTTAACATATTGTTGTTAATGATAATTAAGCATTTCATTCCACTACCTTGATTCCACGACATATGATTCTTAGCATTTGATTACCCTGAAAATGTTTACTTTGATTTCCCCGAAATGACAACCTTAACCTCAATAACAACCACCTATGCTATCCAACCGAGTATGCTTATATATAGGGCATATGTAGGGGACAAGCCCCAGCCATCGTCCGACCACATACTGGGGTGCTTAACATATTGTTGTTAATGATAATTAAGCGTTTCACCTCCCAACAACTAAGCATTCGATTAATCTGTGAGTAGTTTTGAATTCACTATCAAGGAAAATTAAATGTATTGAACCCCAATAAACATCAAAATAAATGGACAGAGAAGAACACTGAATGACTAGTAGGGGTTGACTCCATCATTCAACACGCGATGGCCATTCATGCTGTCTTACTAGGTCCTGACAACGAAGAACACTGATGACTAGTAGGGCTTGACAAATGTCAAGGCGCGATGGCCAATCAGTCTGTCTTACGATGTCTGAGAGCTTAAGCATACAAGTTTATAGCATCCACATAGATTTACTGATGACTAGTAGGGGTTGACACACAGGTCAACACGCGGCGGTCAATCAGTCTGTTGTCTAAGCATTCCAAGTGTATCAAATATTCAAGTGTTCAAGTATTCCAAGCATATAAAGTATTCACGTGTTTCATGTATTCCAAGCATATCAAGTATTCACGTGTTTCAAGTATTCCAAGTATATCAAGTATTCAAGTGTTTCAAGTATCCCAAACACATAAGTCTTTCTATGTTTAAGTTCCAAGTTTACATAGGTATGGTTTTCAGAAGCATTTCTAGTTTTAGCTTAAATTTTTCTTTATGCATTTAAATGTTTCAAAAGTGTTCAGCAATTAAGTATAGTGTAAATAGCATTAGCATTTAATTTGTAGCTTTAGTTCTAGTACATAGTCTAAGCATAGAGTTTGTAGCATTAACCTTAGTATCTAGTTTGAGCATAGAGTTTAAGTATAACGTAAATAAGTATAGTGTAAATAGCATTAGCTATTTACACAATAGTGTTAGTCTTTAGTTTCCAAAACAAGAGTTACGAGTTTAAGCATTTGTATAAGCATTATAAATAAGTGTAAAAGCATTTAATAAACATTTCAATAATTGTTTAAAATGTATAACATGCTTCTCAGTCTCGAGTTAAAACAAATGGTTTGAAAAGGGACAAATGAACTCACCTGTGTTGCTATGTAAATGTTCTATCACAAAATGCGCGCTCGTTCTGATAGCTTAGGTTTCTTCAGTTCCTGAGTTGTTTTAAAAGAGTTCGAATACAATAAGTATACATATTAGTCGTCGTATCTAACGTTTGGTCTTGGTGTGCAACTAAGTGTCCTAAGTCCTAGTGTACTTCTAAGGTTTAATCTAAATGGTCTAGTTCAATTATCCATTTGTAACCCCAATCCCATGATTAGTAAATTTTCACAAAATTTGGGCAGAGTTTCCTTTGTTTTTAGTTCAATCCAGACAATTTATATTGTCTTATTTTACAACAATTTCCCAAACAATTTAATCATAATAAAGCTTTATTTAGAACATTTATAATTAAATTTCATTTTCTTTTATTAAAAATAACATTTACTTGTCTTAAATCAATATTTAACATATGATGGGCCCTAGATAAGCCCCATTGGGCCCACTTAGGCCCATTGATGGTCTTTGTTTTCCCATGGATCCCAATTCAAGTTCGTTGAATAACTATTGCATAGAAAATAAATCAACTAAGTTTGTTATTTGTAATCGGTCTTTTCCTAAGATTAAGTGTTAATAATTAAATTAACCCTCACCTTTAAGTCATGGCCTTGTTTATACACGATTGGAATAGATACCCATGTGTTTTAAAAGTTAACAACTCATGATGTGTTGTTAGGATGTTTTAGAAATATCTTTTATGCTTTAAAGAACCCCATGTACACACATGCATGACAACTTCCCATGCACACACATGCATGAAAATCCCCCATGCACGTGGAGAGGTTTAAGGATTTTTGTAATAACTAGACTCATTACCCTACTAGGGCAGCGAACCTTTTGTAGTAAACCCCAAGGTTTGGCTGGCACAACAAATCCCACGACTCTTAAGTTTCGGCCATGGTGGCTGTGGCTGGTTCTTGGTTCGTTAAACGAAGGGTTCGTCTACTATAAAAGGTTCGTATGTCCCTATTGGTTCGGCTCTCATGATAAGGTTCGCTGCTATCACCAGGTTTTATATGCTCTTAGGTTCGTAAGTGGTACAGGTTCGGGACTAACAGGTTCGGCTAGGCTCTTGGGTTCAGCCATGATGAAGCTAGACGAACCTTTAAGGTTCGGCCTATAAGGGTTCGGCTCGCTGGTTGTTGGTAACAGGTTCGGATCAGGGCCTTAGTCAGAGTCAATAGGTTCGTGGCAGGGAACCAACAGGTTCGGTGTAGGGTTCGATCAGGATGTCAGGTTCGTGGCTCAGGGTTCGTTTATCTTGGACGGTTCGGCTAAGGGGGAAAACCCTAGGTTCGTTTCCCCTCCTTTCCCGCTCACAAAAGGTTCGGCCAAGGTGTATGGGGTTCGGCCAACTTGCTGATGACGAACCTGTATCACCATCATATTCCATCCTGCTTAACCTGCTTCAAATCGTTTTCTATAGCTACCTAGTTACTAACCATGACTCATCTCAAAGTGATTAAGTGTTTAAAACCGGTCTTTATAGCAATAACTACAAGAGCTCCTGAAACACCCTAAATCTGAAAATAAGCTCAAGATTTACCTCGAATTCTATGGTGGAAAGCTCAAGATTCTTGTACTTCTGTAATCTACTTGCTGAGATGAACGTTTTGACACCTAGAATGCTTGAATCCACCGAGAAATCATCACAAAATCGTAGAGAGAAGGATGAGAATTCTTTTCTAGACAGAGAGTAGGAAAATGAGTTTGGGGGAAGAAAAATGGGTTGGTGATGGTGGGTGGGAGAATTAATTGCTTCATTGAATGAAATGGAATACCTGGTAGTTCAGTTTCGCTCGGTTTCGCGTAACACTTCGGTTTCTCTTGATTTTCGCGACGAAACGATACGGTGTATAAAATAGGATTTATAAAATTTATTCAAGTTGTGATTCCTAATAAATTAACTAATATCATTTATTTATTTTGAAATTTCAGAAATATTTAAATATTGTTTAAATTGAATCTTATGGTCGTCGTGCGTATTCGTTCGAATCGTCACTCGTACGAACACGACGATAACTATACTTTTCAATATTTTTGTCTAATTATCGGATATTATTCAGAACATTAAACCTTCAGATATATTCGTACAGATCGTCATCCATACCAATAATCCGTCAATTTAGCATTTACATAATAACATCTGTGTGTTTTGTTTTATAAAGTCTCACATACGTTTATACGTAATAAATTCCTAACAAATAATCACATAATAGTTATGTGTTGCCAGATAATTATCTGACTAATAAGCCATAGTTATGCACTTTGTTTCTCTGAAATAGTTCTGAGTTTGCTATATGATAACATCAAATGATAATGACAATTGATATGAATATGAAATGCACTGAAATGTATATAGTTCGTACCTGTTTACTGTTGATGTTACTGTTTAAGATCACTGTTCCGGCACGGTTTCGGCACTGATGTTACAATAGATGCTCTCAAAATATTCAATCTCTGTCTTCAGTCTTCACATTGAAATCCACTTGTTTCTTCACAAACATTATGAGTAGCACGAATTATAACAGACCTTGGAATCTTAGATAATATTTCACCTTCCAGCTTGGCATCTCTATCATCTATTTCCTTTTGTACTTTCATCAACTCAACATACAAATAATTGACATCTCCCAGTTATATCCAGAATGTATACCCATAGTATAACACATTCGAGCAATTGCTTGAAATTGAACTGCCATGTCTTTATAACTTACTCCAACATCATGAAACCCATCATCAGCAAAGATTTCAGCTACATTCAGCAACTCAATATCTTCTTTTGAACAATTTACTATCCACACAAGATCCAACATTCTAATCACCCTCCACTTCTCTTCTTGTTTCAACAAAATAACAGCTTCAGATGTCTTTTCATCATAAAACCATAACTTGAAATAAGAATTCCAATTCTGTTCTATCCTCCTCTACCTTGGTCTTGTATAAGCTTTAGGTTTTGAATATCGAAGTAATTTGTCTTTGACTTGTGGAACCAACAAACTCCATCCAGTCTTAGCCTCTTTCTTTAACAGCTTCTCAAATATGTCATTATGTTCAGTCTGAATTGGCTTTATCATCTTCAGTCTGGATAACTGCATACATTCAAAAGATGGTAAAGACATAATATCCAATGCCTTTCCAAAATATTGGCATCCATCAGTCCTTTTAACTACATAACATCCTTTATTCTTCATGCTTCCAGAAATGTTGTGAAAGTAACCGTAGCTAACAATTCTTCCTTTCATCTTTGACTTAGATCCAATCTTGAATCTTGTGAATTGTTTAGCTTGGTTTTCTTGAACTTTTTCTTCAATATCTTCAATCATTTGCTTAAAAATGTATAAATGATCAATTATGTACTTGTTTTCATCCTGACTTTCCTTCCACATTTCCATATAAGTCTTTGCTTTAATCTGATCAACTGATGTTCTTGGAACACCTCTTTGAACTTCCAAATCAAATATCTTCTTCAATGTTTGTAGATTATACAAATTCTCATCCATTTGATCATCTTGTTCAAAGTCAAATAACTCTATTTGATCATCTTGTTCAAAATCAAATACTTGATCTGAATCAACTTCAAACATATCATAAAAATCATTCCTTGAATAACCACCAACAATATCTCCTTCCTCCAATTCTTTATCTTCAGATATTTCAATAAACATTTTCTACAAATGTATATCAGCATGTTGTTTAAACAAATCAATAAAAGTAGAAAAAGAATAATCAACAATCTTCTTTGGATACTCTATATTAGTTAAATCTTCAATATCAACATCTTTACAATCTTTAGCTTTATCAGAAAAAACAACTGAAATAGGAGTAGCATCAAATGAAATCTTGGAAGGATCATAAATCACTATAGCACAAGTCCTAGAATTCAATCCACCTGAACCTCCCACACCAGTCTCATCACCATCATCATCTTCATCATCAAAATAAGCATTAAAACTTGGATGTTCATCACATCTGAGTCCTCATAATCTATCTTCTCATCTTCTTCTTCATGATCAATGTTCACATACACATGCTCAGAAGTAGCACCAGTAACCTCAGCTTGATTATCCTTGACTTGGATATCATCAATCTTTTTCTTCAAATCTTGATTTTCTTTCTTTAAAACATCAATATCAACCCTTTTGTGGTGCAGTCAGAGTCTCCAAAGAGATAATCCTATCAATTAACAACTTCTTTTCAATTGCATCTTCTTCTCTCCATCTCAACAACTGAGAAATTTGGCTTTTCATAACATCTAGATCACTTGAGCTTGAAGAAGAAGGTTGTCCAGCATCTTCTTTCTCCTTTTGTTTTTTTTATTTATCAAACTCTTGTGATAACAAAGAAATTCTTTTCCTTAGCTCACTATCATCATAAACCAAGGAGAAATTTACATCCAAGTCATCTAAGCCTTCAAATAAAGATTCTCCTCTTGATGTAGAAGCAGCTTGAAATGAAGTAGTTGCTTGAAAAGATGTAGTTACTGTTGTAGCATCCATGAATGAAGGAACAAAAGTAGCAACATTAACAAACTCAGGTGTTTGAATATGTCTGAACATGAACATGTGATGTAGAAGTTTCTTCTTGAACTGTTGAAGCAATAGTAACAGGTGTAGACACAGAGATAGATGTAGGTGAAGTAGAAACTACCACAGGAGATGATACAATGATCCTGGGAGTTCTTGTCTTCTTCTTCTTAGGTGTAACAACAAGTACCAGATCGTCCGGCAAGTCCGTACGGTACGTGTACTTTCTACAGTAACTATGTGTACTGATACGATTGTAAACAGTACTTGAATTAACAGGATCTTAAATACAAGAAATCGTTGTACGTATTTTCGTATAAACTTAAATACATTAAGTACAACGTACATTTGGAACATTTGTTACGTTTATTAAGTGAAAACTTAATTACAGTTAACACAACAAATCACGAGAAACAACGGTACTCAAACAATATTCAGAAAACATATCGGTTGCGATCTGATGTCCACAAATGACAGGAATCAGATGACCGACAAGTCAGTACAAGAACAATGTGAAAACAGGAAGTTTAGTTGAGTCCGACAGTGAGGAAACACAATCCAAACACAATTACAGTGTTATTTCAGAATAACGAACTGACAGTGTGTTTGCGTGGGTGACGATTCACACAAACATATCTGTGAGTTTAGAGTTCTGAAATAATGACTGAAAAGTAGAAAACAAAAGTCAGAAAGCAAAACCATCGTCGTATTCGTTCGGGTGACGATTCGAACGAATTACGCGCGAAGGTGACGCGATCTGACGAAACGAAAACGAAAACACGACACGAACGAAAATAATTTAATAAAATAAAATAAATAACATTTTACAATTTTGAAACTCATCAAAATAATTAATTTAACCTCTTTTATTTAAAACATTTAAATTACGCGTAATTTTCCGGATACGCGACCGAATTACGAACCGAGCAACGAAAACGAACCCGAACACCCTCGGGGTATAAAAACACTTAAATGAGTCAAAATTCCTCATTCTCCACTTCATCTCCCTCACCAAAACCTCCAAACCCGGTTTTGAAAACCCTCCCCATTTTCAAACTTCAAATCACCATAACTTTCTCATTTCTTAACGAAATTGAGTGATTCTTTCGCCTAAACGAAGCTCTTGATCTCTACTACACGAAAGTACAACAGATCTAGAACAAGAACCACTGAAAAATGAGGTAATCAGTTGAGAAACATCACGAAAATTAGGGTTTTCTACCCTTTTGTTTAACCTTTGTTCAAAAACGATTTCAAGCCTCTTCCCTTGAATCCTAGTCGTCTAAAACAGTATCTAGGGTACATCAACACTTCAAACCATCAAGGGCCAAGGCTAGAATCTTAGTTGCACCACCTTAGCCAACCACGACCTTCATGGGGTCGAATGACCCTATTCGGCCGAATGGCCAAGGGCTCATTCGACCACCACCACCCTCCAGACATTCGACCCTTAGCACCTTCGCCAGCCATCCCATTCGGGCAAAACCCTAGTCGAATAGCCCTCATTCGCCACCTTCATTCTGGTTAAAGACCTCCATTCGACAGCCACCTTTCGGTTTGGCATGGTTCCATTTGACCAACACCCATACTCCCTACATTCAGCCACCCCTTTTTCCTGGTTCAGCCTCCATTTGGTTTGTACACATCTTCACAAAATGGCTGGAAACCCTAGTGGCCAAGGAACATCAATAGAACCAATTTCACTTGGCCCAACAGTAGGCCCAATTGCATTTCGATTGGCCCAGGATGGGCCCAACAGCCTACTGTCGAGGCCCAAGCTTATTTTGGCCCAAATATCCTGTTTCAGTCCAGTAGCCTTAGTAGGCCCGGATTGTTGATCAAAAACCTTGTTTTGGCCTATATCCATTAGGTGACCCAAGGACAAATTTGGCCCACGATCGAATTCAGCCCAAAAGAACCAGGCCTAGGTTGGCCCAAGACCTATTATACTTCAGGCCTTGATGGAATCCAAGGGGCCCAGTAAAATCATCTCCAGGCCCACTGTCTTTGGCCCAAGGCCACTATTTTGGGCCAACAGCCCAATTTTTAGGCCCACAGTTGTTTCAGCCCGTGTAAGCAAGGCCCAGCTTGGCTTATGAACTATGTTAGTGAAGGCCTGGGACAAAACTCATTGGGCCCAACAAAATCAGCCCGAGGCCCACAGAAAACTGATCCAAGGCCTATTTTGAGGTCCTTGTCCTCATTTTGGAGCCACTTTGCTAATAACTTGGCCAACAGCCCATTTCTGGCCCACTTTTGAATCCTACAGCCCATTCTAACTATAGGCCCAACAAATCTTGACTGGGCCCACCTTTGGCCCAACAATTTCCCTTGTGGCCCAATAGAGGCCCATAAGAACACTTGAACTCTAGGCCTTGCAACATTTGGCCGGGCCTTTGTATTCCATTAGTCCAAATCATTGTCCCACACTTTCAAATAAGCCTCACCATCCTCAATTGTTCAAGAACTATTCCAAGGCCCATGGATTTGGGCCCAAGGCCCAACTTGCTACACAAAGGCCCAACAAGTAACTTGGTCACATTGTTCGGTCCATATGCCATGATTAGGCCCACATGGGTTCACTACATTTCATAATATCAAATAAGATATGTCAAAAGAATGTTTGCTTAATTAATTAATAATTATGCAATAAATGTTCAAAACGTACAAGATCAACAAAGACGAGTTGGAAACTAAGCACTAAGTCTTTCATCAAAACAAATGGCTTATAACTAATGACAAGATGATAACTTATAATGTCATTGACTTGAATCAGACATATGGGACCGAACAGGGATCATGACCAAGTCTTACGCGTATTAGCCAACTTTAGGGCTAACACCTACATCTACACACACAAAACCCTACAAAACTTATACTTACAAGTCTTAACAACGTGAAATCAATACAGGAACGTGAAAACAAACCAAATTACAATACAGAGCGCGTGCAGTCTTTCGTTTAAGGTAAGTCAACTCAACAGCAACAAGGTGAGTTCATTGCCCCTTTTCTAACATTTTTGTTTTAAAACGCGGGGCTGAGAAGCATGCGTAAACTGTTTTATGTAAATTGTTTACTTGAATGCTTTTATATGTTTACATGTATAACTGTTATCTTAGACTCCTGTTTAGGTAACTGTTATGTATCAAAGAACTATTTCAAAGAACTATTTTCAAAGAACTAAAGACCTTAAACAAAGGACTATTTTCAAAGAACTAACGATCTATTTTCAAAGAACTATTTCAAGAAGGTGTTGTCAAAGAACTAACGACCTATTTTCAAAGAACTATATCAAGAAGGTGTTGTCAAAGAACTAACGATCTATATCAAAGAACTAAGTACAAAGAACTATTTTGAGGAACATCTGGGAAATGCTCAAAGATAACATGTGCCAAAGAACTAAAGAACTAAAGAACTATGGACGGTCTAAAGAACTATGAAAGCCTATATATCAAAAGATGTCCTAGCTAGACTGATTGATTATAGGTCACATGTTTGATGAGGTTTACAGATCTCCTTTACTACTAAGTACCTTGATTGACAGACTAGTCTACTCGAGTTGACCAAAGGCCCCAATCATTAGGACTTAGATTTTATTAAATGTTTATTTATTTATTTACTTAAACATTTATATCTGTTCATACAATTACCGTGGTTGATCATCTTGTGTGATGAACTTGTGAAATCAACATGGATTTCAAATGATTGTAAACACAGGGACAGTAACAGAAGAACTTATGGAACGGTGTCAAGGGTAAAAATGCTTAATTATCATTAACAGCAGTGTCATATGCATATTAGTATGTGGTGGGATGTTGGCTAGGGCTTGTCCCTTACATATGCCCTATATATAAGCATACCGATGTGGATATTACATGTGGTGTTAATGAGGTTAGGGTCTTTACCAAAGAGGATTTTCAATTCATTTACAAATCACAAAACTATATGAACTCACCAACCATGTGTTGACTTGATCTTTTTGCATGACTTCTCAGGTGATGAACAGGTCAATTAGGAAGTCATTACTTCTGGGCTAGGACTTCAATTAGAAGACTTAGTATTTTGGACCTGCATACTTTTGAAGACATCATACACATACCATTTTGTATATCTTGTGTAAATACAAGATAGAAACTTATGATGTTAATAGTAGATTTACATTGTTAAATTATAAACAATACTGATGTAATTTAACTTTGTAATTCTATCATGTTTAGCATTTCTCATTTATGTATCATGTGCAATATAACAATCTGATCAATCCGATTATCACTCACGATATCGTGCCCCGGGAACCTTCCGCCCGACGGGACAACCGATCCTATCCCGTCGGCTCGGGGTGTGACATTAGGCACTTTGGCCATCCTCTTTTTCTTCTTTGGCCTTGAAGCCTCAGGCTCATCACCTGTGAAGCTAGGATCAATTGTCTCTTCCCTTGCTTCTTCATTTTGCTTTTGTGCATGCCTTTTCTTTAATCTTCTGACCATCCTATTTCCAATCTGAACAGTTTCCATCTCAGACTTTGTCTCTGTAGATACTTCATCTTCATCAGCAACTTCAACATCTTCAGCATCAACATGTTGAGAAGCAGTATCTTCTTCTTGTCTTGGAGCTTCTTGTTTACCTGGATATATTACTTGAAGAGGAACCAGAGTAGAAGGAATTCCACCAGGAGTCTCTTGAGTTGATTCTTGTGATTGATGTTGTTGTTGAGAAGATTGAGCTTGAGATTTTCTGGCTTGTGATCTAGGAGGTGGAGGAGGTGGTTGTTGTTGATCATCATCATTGTCACTCAACAGTTCACTATCAGAACTTGAATCTTCATGCCTCCAAGCATCATTATCAGGAGCAACATAGTTAGCTCTCGCACAATGGCATACTAAATCTTTAATCAAAACATCATCACGGCTCTTCTAATAAATCTTGACCTGACCAAGACTAGAGTCAGTCATATGCTTTAACTTAAGCAAATCAGAAGCATCTCTAGGTAAGTTCTGCTCTGAAAATCTATCATCAATCAGAATCTGGATGAATCTGTGATACATATAAAATCTGTCCTTTTCTTTTGTGATGTTATCAGACATATATCTGAAGATCATCGCTGAGAAATTAAACGGTTTGTTCAATATCAAAGCTACCATAGCAGATCTCATCAAATCTCGAAGCTCATCAAATGTTCCTTTCCTCATACTCAGGCAGTGTAACAACACATGAGCCAACAACTTGTTTTGCAGAGGAAGCTTTCCCTTCTTGATAGAGTGATCACTGTAGACTCCAAAATAACGTATCCTCAAGAAACAACCGTTGATACATCTTTCAGGAATGAGTGTCATTCCAGCAGGTTCTCCACTGAACTTTAAAACCCTCCTAATGTCCGCTTCAGTAACCCGAATGGCTTGACCAAGCACATTCGCCTAAATAACATAATCTTCATCAACAGTAATTAACCTTGCTGAGTCCCAGAAACTTTGAATATGAGATCTGTAAATCTCACAGGAGTTAGATATGGCATGATAAATCCTTGATCTTCTCAAAAACTCGATCATAGGTCGGAAATCTTTGTCATTCTTCGTCGTAGGATCCAGATACGCACAGAGATTATGTTTATCTCCGAATGTAAGATTCGCCATTTATACAATCAGAAAAGAAACAAAATTAAAACAAAATAAACAAAAATTAAAAAAATTCTAAGTGTTGAAACCAGCGAACCCTCCCTGTGCCGAACCTAAGTTTAGACGAACCTCTAGATCAAACAAACCTGTTAAACCTAACGAACCTTTTACTGAACGAACCTTGACATTAAACGAAACTTCTGGTCAAACGAACCTTGACCACCAAAGGTTCGGTTAAAAAAATATACAGAGGTTCTGTCACACCCCAAGCCGGCGGGGTTGGATCGAAGTCCCCGTCGGGCGGAAGGTTCTCGGGGCGTGATATCGTGAGCGATAATCGTGATGATCAGATTGTTTACATAGCATCAATGTTAAGAATAATTTAAGCACAATAAAACATCTAACTAGGATTACAAAGTTAAATTACAAATGTCAATGTTTAGTAATTTAACTAAGTAAACCTATCCAAAAGAATCAAATATATCTATCTTGTGTCTGTACAAGATATCAAAAATAATGATTTGTAGCGTTAATCAAAATATGTGCTTTCCAAAAGTCTACTAGCTCTTCTATCTGAGCATCCTAGTATGCAGTCCTGAAGTCTGAGCCTATTCCTGCGCATCACCAGAGAAAGCATGTAAGAAAATAAAGTCAACACAATGGTTGGTGAGTTCATGTAGTTTTATGTAAGTTTGAAACATCCTTTGAATGACAATCTTAACCTCACCATTGACCACCTATACCATATGTTTTGTATGCTTATATATAGGGCATATGTAGGGTCGAACTTACCGTCCGCCCAGCCACCGTCCCACCACATACCGGGCTGCTTAACATATTGTTGTTAATGATAATTAAGCATTTCATTCCACTACCTTGATTCCTTGACATATGATTCTTAGCATTTAATTACCCTGAAAATGTTTACTTTGTTTTCCCCGAAATGACAACCTTAATCTCACTAACAACCACATATGCTATCCAACCGAGTATGCTTATATATAGGGCATATGTAGGGGACAAGCCCCAGCCACCGTCCCACCACATACCGGGCTGCTTAACATATTGTTGTTAATGATAATTAAGCGTTTCACTCCACCCTATTGATTTCCATGACTTATGAGTATTGAGTTTGAGAGGCACCATTATGGACAGCTGAACACCCTAGGGAATTCAGCATCCATCCATAATGGTCCTAAATATGACTTGTGACGTGTCATGATAGAGAAACCTTCAAGCTGACTCAAAGTCAGCTAGAAGAAACCAAATCATTCTAGTCACTTGTCATAACCATGGATGAATGAAGAAGAACACTGAATGCCTAGTAGGGCTTGACCAATGTCAAGACGCGGCGGCCAATCAGTCTGTCTTACATGATTCTGACAACGAAGATCACTGATGACTAGTAGGGCTTGACCAATGTCAAGACACGACGGCCAACAGTCTGTCTTACGATGTCCTATAGCTTAAACATACAAGTTTAACGCATTCACATAGTTTCACTGATGACTAGTAGGGGTTGACACGCAGGTTAACACGCGGCGGTCATTCAGTCTATAGTCTGAGCATTCCAAATGTATCAAGCATTCAAGTGTTCAAGTATTCCAAAGCAAACCACGTATTCACGTGTTTCAAGCATTCCATGTATATCAAGTCCTTAGAGTAAGTTAGAACATAAGGTCTTTCTAAGTTTAAGTTCCAAGTTTACATATACATAGTTTTCATAAGCATTTCTAGTTTTAACATTAGTTTCCTTATGCATTTAAATGTTTCAAAAGCTTTAAGCAAGCTAGTTTAGTATAAATAGCATCAGCATTGAATCTATAGCTTTAGTTCTAGCATATAGTCTAAGCATAGAGTTTATAGCATTGACCTAAATATCTAATTTGAGCATAGAGTTTATCAGTATCAAGCGTATGATTTAAGCATCAAGTTTGTAGCATAAACATCGAGCATCTAGTTATAAGTTTCTAGTTTGAGCACAAAGTGTAAGTATAATGCACATAAATATAGTGTAAATAGCATTAACTATTTACACTATAACCTTAGTCTTTAGTTTTCAAATAAGCGTTTCAAGTTCAAGCATTAGTAAAAGTATTATCAATAGTGTAAAAGCATTTATTAAACATTTCAATAATTGTTTAAAATGAATAACATGTGTAGGATCAGATGTTCTCATTTGATCAATAGCAGCGGAATTCAATGATGAATTAGCTCAATATTAGCAAGAACAAAGTTAATTCAATCAAACAGTAAAACACAAGTTTGTTATAGAGAGAGAATTTCTGCAAAAGGAAATAATTCTTTCAATCGCAATAACTTCATTTTTCAATTCAATGTGTCAACTGCCCTAATATAGAAGCAGTGACGCCTGATGATGTCACAAGATGTTGACATCTAACAGACAAAATATAACTACTGAAAATAACTAAACTACTGAAAGAAGACTAAAACATCTGATGAGTAAACTACTCATCAGACTTTTTACAAGTATTGAAAGGAAACTACTGAAGACTAAACTAAACATCACAACAGCTGAAAGCTAACACTTCAGCTGTTGTGAACAACGTCTGAAGACTTGTTCTTCAAAGCTTGTAACTCTTCAGATCTTCTCTTCAACAGTTGTTTGTCTTCAGCCTTTGTGTTCTTTTTCACTTGTTGTGAGCCTGTGGGACTTAGAGGATTTTCTGATCCGGCTCATTGGTTCTTTTGGTCCAACAAACTCCCCCTGAACCAATGCAGCCAAAACCTCTAATTATTAGTTGTCCCACTTATTGTTGATTTTCCAGGCAGAAAGATGTGTCTTTTTCCTTAGAGATCAGCTTCTAAGATGACCAATTAAGTGTAGGCCTGGATGACAGCAGCTTCAGAAAATATAACAGTTGAAGAATGAGAGAGAACTCCAATTGGGGAATGGACTAAGAGTTGTTGCCTCTCTCATTGAAGCTACTGCCCATGCACAAGTTTTAAAGATTCTCTGACATAGGCTTCCAGAAGAACTACTTGATCTTCAATTGTTAGTTGCTCTGGCTCACCTTCAAAGAAGAACTCAGGTCCATAGTATTCAGAGAGATACCTGCATGTGGACCCATTGTGCAATTCAATCCTTGTGATTTCTCTGTATACGAATTCATCTGGATGTTTTCCTTCAAGGAACAGTTGTAGCTCATTCTTCTTTACCCCTTCCATCCTTTTGTATACCAGCCCCTTCTTGATCATTTTGTTTTCCAATAACTTAGAAGCTGGCATCTTAGCATTGTAGAACTTTTTAAAATCATCAATGATTTCCCAAGGGTCCATCACAAACCCAGCCATAATGTCAGCACTTATCACCCTTTTTATTCTTCCTCTGTATTCTTGTGGAATGTTTCTTGTGTGTATCCTGTTTTGCACCCTTGGGTCAGGCCATACCCGGATTACATCTTTCCTGTACTGAAAGGTATGCCTTAGTGCAAATAGTCTTTGTGCTTCCTTTCTCATGACTGTTATTGAAGAAGTCTGAGGGTAGTCTTTGTCTACCAATCTTAGAATCTTGTCATCATATACTCTCTGACTTTCTTCTTCTTCTATCTTTATCTTCACAGCTTCCATCCGAGATTCAGGTGTCATCTTTGGATGTTGTCCAAACACCAAAGGCTTTTCAGGAATATAGTTAGCAGGCAATGTTACTACTTTCTTTTGAACAACCAATTTTGAACCAGTTGTTGATGATTCAGGTTTATGAACTTTTGCTTTAAGTACAGAGGAGATGGGAAGCCTGTCTTCCTCATCAGATTCCTCCTCTTCTTGAATCCTTAATAATCTCCTCTTCTTAGGAGGAGCACCAACATCAGCAACTTGAGCAGAGGTTACTTGTTCAATTTCTTTCTCAGCACTTTTCTCTACATTAACTTGCTCAACCTCCTCCTCAGCAATAGTAGCAACCTCAGCATATTTAATCTTCTTTTGTCTCTTGTATGTAACTTGAATAGCTGGAGACCTTTCAACTGTTTCAACTGGAGACCTTTCAGATACATTGTCTTCACCTTCTTTTCTTTGCCTTTTAGAAGCTGAAGCTGAAGCTGAAGCTGAAGCTGTGACTGAGTCTGTTCCTAACTCCCCCTTTTTGGCTGCAGGGGAAGAAGGAGTGTGAATAGAAGTAAGTTTGGCAGTCACAGCAGCATCTACCATTTGCTGTATTTGAGAGTGGGAGGGTAGCCTCTCATCAAGGGCTTGAGTTATGATGTTCTTTAGTAAGGGAGTGATGAGAGGGATAATTGTGAGAAGGACAGCAGCTAATGCCTCTAGGGGGCTAGAACCCAAAGGATTAGTGCCTGAAGCAGAGGCTGGTGGCTTGTTAAATGTTGGAATAGAGGTGGAAGTATTTGTGTGACCTTCAAGATTAGAAGGTGCCATCTGTGGGGTAATAGGGGAAGATGGTCTTTTGTCCTTGGACATCTTGGTGAGTAGCTCATTGAGCCTACAGACCTCAGCCTCAAGGAGTTTGTTCTGTTGCAGAACATCAGCAAGAGTCCTTTGGTCATCAATAGCCTTGGCTAAATCATCTGACCTCCTGATAGTATCAGGATCTACCTGAGTTGAGTGTGGCTCAACATGCTCAGGTGCCCCTTTTTCTTGGAACTGGGGACTTCCAACCTCAGGGGTAATCCCTTCATCAGTTGTTGCCTCTGGCAGGGTCTTAGCTATGTTACTACTATCAATCACTCCAAATGATGGAAGTGAAGAAGTAGCAGCCCTGTCAGATATCAGAATCTCTCTTTCCACACTAGGAGATCTGATTTGGTAGTCAAAGTCCTGTGGGTTATCAGAGACACTTTGATCCTCCCCCTCAATGTGGGAGCTAATCCCAGTAGTGATAGGTGTCTGGGTGGGGATAGGAGTGTTCAACTGATCCAGGATTTGTTCAATAACAAAAGTTGGGCTGTGTTGGGTGGTTTCCATAGGATTTGGCTTTGAAGCAGAATGCACCCGGGGAGAGTGGTGCTTTTCAATAGAAACCTTTTCAACTGAAAGAGGTTCTAGAAATGTGTCTGCCCCTTCAATGGTTGCACCAGGTTCCTGTTGAGAGGAATCCTGGGCGGTTTGAGCTGGTGGAGTCTGATGGACCACTGGTTGACTACTCCCAGTGGCCATACCATGCCTTGGTGCGGCATGGGCAGACTCAGGGGACTCATTTCCCTGAGCAGCCTTTTTGGGCTTTTTGGATTTTGGTTTGGTGGGGACTTTGGATTTGGATGTAGAAGTGGAGACTGTGGGTTCCCTCTGCTTGGGTTTTAGCTTTTGGGCAGCCTCTTTGAGAGTGGGGTTGGTGTTGTGTCGGGAATATACCTCCAGTAGAACAGCTGGAGCAGAGATCCCCTGACCAACAAGGCCATTGTGCTGTAGCTGTTTTTCTATGATGGCCATGATAAATCGTGGATAAAGTAGCCATCTAGAAAAACAGGCTTACCAGCATGTTCAGTTAATTCTGAAAACAATATTTGTGAAAAGTTTAGTTTTTGAGATTCCAGAATTGAATACAATACCTGTTGCCACCTGGAGGACATTTGGTCCCATGAGGAAGATTTCGGAGCCAAGCAAATGTTGATCATATGAAATATCAGACGCTCTGGATCATTGAAATTCTTCTTGTACAGAGTTGAATCACTTAGGTCACCTTGGTATTCATGACTTGTGAAACAGAGGTCAAGTTGGTTCTTTGGAAATTGGGTGAGTAAGTTTGCATCATCAAGTTGGAGAACCTCCCTTAGTTCAGCTGGACTGATGTGCACATTATGACCATTTACTGTTGACCGAAGAGATATCACACCAGTGCCGATGTTGATGAGCTCGACATTCATCCAAAATTGATGAATGGATTCAACATGAAGTGTGGGATTTATGAGAAAGGCGGTTTGGAATTGGGATGCATTCATTAAGTCAACGGCTTCATCAAACTTGGACCAGAAGGAAGATTTGGTGAGGTAGGCAACAGAGTTATGACGAGGTTTAAGGTTCATGGTCGCCATTGAAACAGAGACTTGAGAGGGAAGATAGGTTTTTGAAAAAGGTTTAAAGTTCTGAGAAAGTGATAATGAAACAACTGAAGAAGGTTTGAGTTAAATAGAGAAAACAGCAGAGGTTGAAACATCTGAAGAGTAAAGATACTCATCAGATGTTGTCGACATATTTTGTTCATCAGTTGTTTTCAGCAGTTGCTCATCAGACTTTGTGAAAAATGTGTTCATCAGAACTTGTGAACAGAATTTGTTCATCAGGCGTTTGTGATAGATTTGGTCATTAGAACTTGTGAACAGAAGTTGTTCATCAGCACTTGTGAGAAATATTTGACCTTCAGTACTTAGTAAATCAACACCCATCAGTACTTGTAACTTAGAGTATTGATAAAGGTCAAAGCTGTCCTTGAATCAGTACTTTTGATATTTATCAGTATTTACTGAAAATATCAAAAAGTTCAAGGTGAATAAAGAAAATTTTATTGTTAACAGACAATGTAATATTTTTGGATTTTTGAAATTTTAAAGTTTATTTGTGGAAAAACCAATCTATTCAAGTTGCAGCATACCAAGCCTTAGAACTAAATTTTGAAAAGTGGAGGTGTCTAAAGGCTTAGTAAAGATGTCTGCAAGCTCATCAGCACTAGGAACAAACTTTGGATCAATCAGACCCTTTTCAAAACAATCTCTTATAAAATGATGTCTGATCTCAATATGTTTGGTCCTAGAATGCTGAACTGGATTCTTGACAATACAAAGAGCTGAGGCACTATCCATTAACAATGGTGTCTTAGACTCTTTGATGCCATAATCCAAGAGTTGAGTCTGAAGCCAGAGAATTTGTGAAGTACAACTTGCAGCAGCAATGTACTCGGCTTCAGCAGTGGAAGTGGCCACAGATGTTTGTTTCTTACTTTGCCAAGAAACCAAACAGTTTCCTAGAAACTGACAACCACCAGAGGTTGATTTTCTGGTAAGTTTGCAACCTGCATAGTCACTATCAGAGAAAGCAACCAGCTTGCAGGAATGCCCATTGGAGTACCAAATTCCCAGAGATTGAGTGCCCTGCAAGTATCTGAAAATTCTTTTCACAGCAATTAAATGAGATTCTTTAGGTGTAGCCTGAAATCTAGCACAAACACATGTAGCAAACATGATGTCTGGCCTAGATGCTGTGAGATACATCAAGGACCCAATCATACATCTATAAAGAGTTTCATCAACTGATTTACCTTTCAAATCTGCATCAAGTTGTGTGGTGCTGCTCATGGGGTTAGAACATGATTTACAGTTTTGCAAATCAAATTTCTTTAACAAATCTTTTGTGTATTTGGCTTGATGAATGAAAATGCCATCAGTACTTTGTTTGATTTGAAGACCCAAGAAAAACTGTAATTCCCCCATGGCACTCATTTCAAAATGTTTGGTCATTAATTCAGTGAAATCATCACACAACTTTGGATCAGATGAAGCAAATATAATGTCATCAACATAAATTTGAACAAGTAGCTTATGTTGTCCTACATTCTTTATGAACAAAGTTTTATCAATGGAGCCTCTAGTGAAATTATTTGTAAGAAGAAAAGTGGATAGAGTGTCATACCAGGCTCTAGGTGCTTGTTTCAGCCCATAAAGAGCTTTATCAAGCTTGTACACCCAATCAGGATGTTTATTGTCCTCAAAACCTGGTGGTTGACATACATACACTTCCTCTTTTATTTTACCATATAAGAAAGCACTTTTGACATCCATTTGAAAAACTTTTAATTTATGTAAGGCAGCATATGCTAAAAACAATCTAATTGCTTCCAGTCTAGCTACAGGGGCAAAGGTCTCATCATAATCAATACCTTCTTCCTGAGAGAACCCCTGTACAACCAGTCTGGCCTTGTTCTTAACTATTTGACCATTTTCATCTGTTTTATTCCTAAACACCCATTTTGTGCCTATTGCACACTTACCTTGGGGTAAAGGAACCAGCTCCCAGACTTGTTGTTTCTTGAACTGCAACAACTCCAACTGCATAGCTTCCACCCAGCCATTGTCTTTGAGTGCAGTGTGATAGTTCTTTGGCTCTTGTTGACTGACAAATAAGGCATAGAGACAAAAGTTGGATAATTGACTTCTTGTTGAAACACTTGCAGAAATATCACCAAGAATTTGAGATAATGGATGATCCTTCAGTTCCTGATATGGAATAAGATCAGTGCAATTGTTTGCTGGGGGTTCAGCTGCTGCAGATGATGATGAAGAACCAGGGAACAATTCAGCTGGAATGTCAAATGATGTGGAAGAATCCAGAATTTCATCAGCATTTGTATTTGGAGGAGCAATTGGAGCAGGAGGAGCATCAGATTTAGCAGACAATGGCAGATTATCACTTAATCTGAACAGATGAGTACTTTCATCTTCATCATCAGGACTTCAATGTGTGGTTTCTGTAGAAGCTTTTGGTGGATCTGCTTTAAGTACCTCATGTTCTTCACCAATATGCTCAACTGGAAATTCATGTTGCAAGAAGTTAAGATCAAACATCTCAGCAGGATTTTGAGGAATGGAGACTTTGGGACACTCATTGAATTTAACATGAAGAGTTTCTTCAACAATCTTTGTTCGACAATTGAACACTCTATAAGCCTTGCAAGTTGAAGAGTAGCCAACAAAATATCCTGCATCAACTTTTGAATCAAACTTTGTGAGTTGATCTTTGGTGTTAAGGATATAACATGGACACCCAAAAGCTCTGAAGAAGGAAATCAAAGGGGTTAGAGAGTGAAGTATTTCATATGGAGTTTTCAACCATCTTTGATTTACTAGAACCCGGTTTTGCACATAGCATGCTGTGTTGATGGCTTCTGCCCAGAAGGTCAGAGGCAGACCAGAGTCAGCCAGCATTGTTCTGGCAGCTTCAATCAAGGTTCTATTTTTCCTTTCTACAACTCCATTTTGTTCAGGAGTCCTGGGAATACTGTACTGCCTCTGAATTCCCTTTGATAGATAAAATTCATCTAAAATGTGATTTCTAAATTCTGTGCCATTATCACTCCTTACACACTTGACAGGTATAGAATATTGCTTTTCAACATACAACACAAAGTTCATAATAGCCTTGGCAACCTCACCTTTTGAGTGCAAGAAGAAAGTCCAGACAAACCTTGAGTAGTCATCTACAATGACTAGACAATACTTCTTCTTTGCCATAGACATTATCTGAACTGGCCCAAACAAATCCATGTGCAACATGTGCAAACAACTGGTGGATTTGGAATCTCCAATTGGAGGAAAAGAGACTTTGTGTTGCTTTCCTTTCAAGCATGCAGTGCAATTCTCATCACAACTAAAATCCTTTAAGGGAAGACCTCTAACCAATCCATGTTTCACCAATTGATTCATGTTTTTGATGTTCACATGACCTAATCTTCTATGCCACAGATTGGACTCCTTGAAAGAAGCCTTAGAGAATAAACAAGGATGACCTTTAACCGAGATTTTCTTTGATAAATCAAAGGCATATACCTTTCCTACTCTGTTAGCCTTAAGGAGTGTATACTCATCTAAAGCTTTGCCAATCAGAGGCAACACATCAGAAGATAAAATCCTACAATCTTGCTTGGTGAAAAGAGAAATATGACCTTTATCACACATTTGACTAACACTCAGAAGATTATACTTAAGATTCTCAACATGATTTACATCATCAAACCTAATCTCACCATTGGTTACCATACCTTTCCCTATAATGTAACCCTTAGCATCATTTCCAAAGGATACAAATCCCTTCCTTCCAGTAAAATAGTTATTAAGAAGAGATCTGCTCCCAGTCATATGCATGGATCCTCCACTGTCAACATACCAGATGCTATTTTGGCATGCTGAAGGACCCTGCATACACCAACACACTTAGTTAGACTTTGGGACCCAAACCATTTTGGTTTTGGGTCTTTCAACACATGAAGAAACAAAATTGGCAGTTTCAGTTGAATCAACACTTGAATCATTCTTATCAGAAAATTTAACCTTGACTTTGGATTTTGGTTTCTTCTTCTGAAATGAGACAACAGATGCCTCTGCTAAATTAACTCTTCCTAGCAGTTGTTGCATCATTATCATCAGTTGATTATGATTTTGTGTCAAGATTTTGATTTCATTAGACACATTCTGACCTGACTTTGGATTTTTTTGTTTTAACACCTTAGTTTCTTTAACTGATGAAGAATTTCTCAAGTGTTGTTTCTTTGAATCTGGAACAACCCCTTTACCTTTCTTGGAAATATTTGATTCATTTCCATGTGAGGTTTTTCCAGATTTTGAACTTACTGATGATTCTGGTACAAACTTGGAACTGAATTCATTTTTCATTTTGAGTATGTTCTTGTTTTTGTTCTTGATTTTATTGAATTTAGAACCTTTCCTGTACCAGCATTCATCAGAGGAATGATTAAACAGCCTACATATTTCACAAGGCACCCTTTTTTGCTTTCCCTTGTGATTATCTACAAGTACTGATGACTTAGATACTGAGTTTTTGTTCTTCAGTACATTTGAAACATCAGTATTTGTAGACAAATTGACAACAGCTGATGTGTTGACAACCTCTGAAGAGTTATTCTTCAGTACTTGTCTATCAACACTTTTCCACTTATCAGTATTTGTACTATCAGCTTTTTCTACAACTACTGATGAGTGATTCTGACTTATCAGAAGCCGTGCATCTTTCTCTCCAGGGCCATTCCCATCTGACTTAACCAGTTTTAAATTTAATTCATTGAAAACTTTTTCATCAGGATTAATCTCAACTAAGACACTATCCTGACATGAGTCATTCTGAATGACATTTGTACACCCAATTGAATAAGAATATGTCTCAATATCCACAGTGTCAGACTCAGGTTTGCATGCACTTAACTCACTTTCAAATGATTCTTCAGCATCAGACTTTTCTGAAGATTTGGTGGATTGGTATACACTGTCCCCTTCAGACTCACAATCAAGATTTTTTGGTGTATAATCAGCTGGGGGGGCAGTGTGATTGTATCCAATACCAAACTTCACATTGGATGATGTTTGCTTGTTTAACAGCAACTCAAACCCCTTGCAAGATTCAACCCATTTTGCACATTCTACTTGGGTTGCTGCAAGTGTTTGTTTCAAATCATTGTGTTTTACAAGCATGACTTCCACCCTAGCCTTTTCATCAGACAATTGACACTTGAGTTTATAAATTTCAGACTCTTTTTCATTTAAAACTTTCTCAAATTCAGTTTTATTCTTTGTCATGACCCTTTCTAAAGCCAACTTCTCATTGATTAACTCAACATTGATTTCTCTAATGGAAGCAAATGCTGAAACACAAGACTCTGAACACAACTTAGCTTTGGATTCAGAGGATACCTGGGATTTTGAAGAAGTTGAACTTGAGGTGTCAGTTGAATCAATAGCCATCAAAGCAAGATTCCCAAATGGATTGTCTCCACCATGTGGACCAGCTTCAGAGTACATCTGCATATTGAAATCAGATAAGTCATCAGGTAAACTACTCCAATCAGCTACTCCAGGGGTGAAAAAGCTCTGATGTTGTTGTTGTTAAGGCTGTTGATTGGTTTGTGATTTGCTGGAATCAGGAAGAGCAGGGGATTGTGAAGGAATTAATGCTGGAGTGTGAGTAGATTGAGGCATGTAAAAGCATGGATATGGATAAGGCATGGGACTTTGTGGTACAAAATGAGCTGGATAAAATTGTTGTTGACCAGACCCAGAAGATTGTTGTCCTTTGTTTTGTGGGTTATTGCTAGGAAAGGTCACAAAGGGTGCAGAGGAACTAGGTCCAGTAGATTTGCACTCTCTAGCAAAATGACCAAGCCTGTGACACTTGTGGCATCTCAACTTCCCTTTGTCAAAACCAACTTTGGTTTTGCCAGATATGCCGGGAAATTTTCTTCCAGTTCTTTTGTAGAACTTTTGAGATCTGATGTTGATTAATGCCATCTGACTTAAAATATCCATTTCCTCCAGATCATCATCTGGGATTCCTTTCAAGTCATCCATCACAAAACACAAATTATCAGCATAATTTCCTGCATTACCATCAACTCCCACAAAAGCATGTTCAACATTGTTAGTAGAGAAATCAATATGTTCATCATAAGAACATTCAGACCCATTAAACTCTGACTCTTGACCAATTAATGCAGTGTTACCAGAAATAAAATCATCAGCAAGTTTTCCAGATGAAGACAGTTTTCTCTTCTGTTCTACCTCTCTCTCAAATGTTAAGAGTTTCCCATGGAGTTGGGTGAGAGATAGATGTTCTAGATTTGCACTGGAGCGTAGGACAATTGTATATGTGTCCCATCTCTCAGGCAATGATCTGAGAAATCTGTTATTCATCTGACTATTAGTATATTCCTGCTTAACCATTTTCAATTCAGAAATCAAACATGAAAACCGCTCAAATTGTTGAGTCAATGATTCACCCTTTCTATGAGAAAAGGTCTCATACTGCTGAGCAAGGATTTCTCTAGTGTTTGCTAAAACCTCATCCGTTCCACCGAATTGTTCTTTCAGTGCAACCCAGAGATCATGAGCAGTATCATGATGCATCAATCCAGAATAGATCTCATTCGGCAAAGCCATGGCTAGAATACCATGAGCTTTAGCATCAATTTCAAACAATTTAATATCCTCATCCGAATACATATCCGAAGGTTTCGGAATCATTAGTTTAGTTTCAGGATCAGTGATCATGGGTTTATAAGGACCATGCACTACAGATTTCCAACATCCTGCACTATTAATTGACAGGTGATGTTGCATTCGACGTTGCCAAATGTTGTACTCACTCCGAACCAGCATAGGAGGCTTGGTTGCGGAGCCTGTATTGTGCGGATCATTGTTTGGAGTAGTCATGATCTCAGATTCACTCAATATCAATGAAAGTCAAATGAATTAATGTAAATTCCAACTAATTGATTCAACACAGATTGATATTCAAAAACAAATCAACAGAAGTTAACAGAAAAAGTCAATCTATAACGAATTCTTACTAATCGGCTAATTCGATCAACCAGAGAACTGAATTGAGCAGTTTCAGAGATCAATTGTATAATCGATCAATGATTAACCAGCTCTGATACCATTTGTAGGATCAGATGTTCTCATTTGATCAATAGCAGCGGAATTCAATGATGAATTAGCTCAATATTAGCAAGAACAAAGTTAATTCAATCAAACAGTAAAACACAAGTTTGTTATAGAGAGAGAATTTCTGCAAAAGGAAATAATTCTTTCAATCGTAATAACTTCATTTTTCAATTCAATGTGTCAACTGCCCTAATATAGAAGCAGTGACGCCTGATGATGTCACAAGATGTTGACATCTAACAGACAAAATATAACTACTGAAAATAACTAAACTACTGAAAGAAGACTAAAACATCTGATGAGTAAACTACTCATCAGACTTTTTACAAGTATTGAAAGGAAACTACTGAAGACTAAACTAAACATCACAACAGCTGAAAGCTAACACTTCAGCTGTTGTGAACAACGTCTGAAGACTTGTTCTTCAAAGCTTGTAACTCTTCAGATCTTCTCTTCAACAGTTGTTTGTCTTTAGCCTTTGTGTTCTTTTTCAGTTGTTGTGAGCCTGTGGGACTTAGAGGATTTTCTGATCTGGCTCATTGGTTCTTTTGGTCCAACAACATGCTTCTCAGTCCCGAGTTAAAACAAATAAGTTTGAAAAGGGACAAATGAACTCACCTTGTGTTTCTAGTGGTTGACTTAGCTTAATTAAAGAATGCACGCGCTCTTTGTTGGGTTTGTTGTTGTATTCACGCTCCTGTATTGGTTTCATGTTATTGTATCTCAAAAGTATGTGTTATAGTGGTTTGCGCGCGTATAAATGTTAGTGTTTGCCCTAGAGTTGGCTAACACTGTGAGTCTCGGTCTTTATTCGTTCCCGATTTTTCCATTATGGATTCTAATAATGCTTAATCATTTTAAGTTTGAGTTAGTACGATGGTCTTTGTATTTTGTTCAACTGTGTGTAAGTTTGCCATGTTTAAGTGTTATTAGTGTATATAATCCTAAAATTATACCACCTTTGTACTAATTATAAATTAAACAAAACATTCATGTTTGTTAACATCAACAAGTTGGTTTAGGTATTTTGTTTCCCATTCCTTCTACATGTACCGAATAATTAGGTTGGGCTGTAATGAGTGGGCCTAAGCAATCTCTTGGGCCCATGGTGTTTTCTTGGGCCGGTTTAAGTTGTATGTGGGCCGAAAGTCTTGGGCCCGAAGCTATCCCATGGATTGAACTAACCATTGGGTCGAATTATAGGAAATGGGCCAAGGTTTATTGTTGGGCCAACTAAAGGTGTTGTGGTTTCAATATATATAGATGGGCCGAATTTACCATTTGGGCCGCTGGTGTTCATGGCTAGATCATCGAATGGGTACTGGCCCTCCGTTCCCAGCGAACCTTCCACTGAATTTCTCCCAAGTTCGGCTGGAACCTTGACTCCCAGGGTTCGGCCAAGATCACTCGGTTCGCAGAGATAGTTTTGTAGGGTTTGGGCTTCGGCCAAGGTAGAGGGTTCGCCATGCACGCACAAGGTTCGGCCAACAAGTGACAAATAGGTTCGCCTCATGCAATAAGGGTTCGGCAAACTGGTGGTTGAGTGTTGATGATAGGTTCGTCTAGAGCTGCATCATAGGTTCGTGTTCTATGGTCCCATGCATGGTTCGCTGGAGGTTCATGCATGGTTAGGATCCGCTAGGGTTCGGTGAATGTAATGGCCGCAGGTTCGGGGAGGGTAGCCCATCCAAAGGTTTGTGACCACCGAATGGTTCGGCCACCTTACAAAAGTTTGGCTGGCTGGAATGGTTCGGCCACCAGATTGCAGCGAACCCTGTTCATCTTCAACATCATCCTCCTCGTTTTCCTGCAACCTACCAACTTAACCATGGCTTCCTTGCCTTCCTTCTGGTTTGTTCTAAGTCGTATGATGTTCAAATGGTGTCCTAGGATTGAGTTGGTCTTAGTTTTAAGAGAGGTGAGCAATAGGTAACGAAAACCCTAGTTTTTCAACTTTTAAAAGATTCATACCTCGAATTCGGCTGGGCAAGTTCTCAGATCGTTTGTACTTCCTTGTAGAGGGAGTCGAGAGCTTCGCGTGGACACCAAGAACGTCCGATTCCGTCAAGAATCGAGCGCGATACGAAGATTCAAAGTCTTGGCTTTTTAGAGAGAGAAAGTGACGGTTTAGAGGGTTAGAGAGAGAGAGATGTGTAAAAATGAAAAAAATGGGTTCTTTTGAAGTTTATATACCCCGAGGGTATTCGGGTTCGCTTCAGTTGCTCGGTTCATGTTTTCGTCGCGCTTCCGGATTATTACGGGCGTGTATCGTAACTTAAATAAAATGGTTTTAATATAAATTATTTTAAAGGTTGTAATTCCTAATAAATAATAAATATTTAAATTTTCTTGAATTGTTTGTCGTGATTTATTACTTTTACGTGTTTCGTTATTTCTTTCGCGTATTTTAGGCTTTATGCGTTTTACTTAAAATAATTCCGTTTTAATTTATTTCTGATGAGTTTCAAAATTGTAAAATAGGAAGCATTAGATTTCCTTAGATTTATTATCGTACGAATCGTCTTCGTTTTCCATTTCGTTTCGTTTTGTCAGAAAACGTCACCTACGCGCGTTTTCGTACAGAGCGCTAACTGTATGAACATGATCGTACTTTTCACATTCTGATTTTGTTTTCTACTGTTCAGTCATCATTTCAGATCGTAAAACTCTCAGATTTATTCGTACAGATCGTCACCTATACGAATAGTTCGTCGGTTTAGCATTCTGTAACATCAATTGTTATGGTTTTATTATGTTTATCCTCACATATGTTTATACATAATAGTCTCAAATCAAGATGTATTCATCTGTTCATTGTTTTCTGATGTGTTTATGACTGTTTAAACCATAAGGTTTAAATCAGGATTTCAGAAACATAGTATAATAGTTTGTGTTTAGCATCGAATGTTAATAGCTACTAAATATTTCTCCCAGTTTGTACCTGAGTTACTGTACAAGTTACTGTACAGATTATTGTTCCGGTAACGATTCCGGCACATATGTTACAGTCTCCCCTTGTTAAAGAAATTTCGTCCTGAAATTTAAAAGTTATTATCGGTACAACTTTCTTTGTAACAAGTGGGAAGACTTTTGTATGATGTGAGGCTCTTACGCTCCCATATTAAATTATGGTTTGCGTCTGAAATTTCTTATGTTTAGCCTCAGAGTTTTGATATTTTTATTGCTCATAGTTGTCTTACTGTTACGGCTTGCTAATCTCGGTATGACTTTAACACCTTATTGTTCAAAACTAACTGATGCTATGAACATCGATTGTTGCACAACCTTGGTGTTAGCTGTAGTTTCCTACTTATGTTATATGCATCTATCAAGGATTCTTTCATTGTTTCTACCATAGTCAAAGGGTTCCTAAATTCTCATGGGATACGTATGTGGTCATACTAATAGGAATAAGATAAGTTTCTTACTCCTACTAGCACCAAGATAAAATAAACACTTATGAGTTAAAGGGTGTCACATACCAGTACCCGTTTCTGGGTCTTCGCGTGCAACAGGAGCTCCTATCATGAAAGCTCTTCCCCTTGGTACTTGATCTCCCGGTTATGCCCTCTTTGGGCAGTTCCTGGAATAGTGGCCTACTTCACCACAGTTAAAGCATCCCCGATTGTTGTGGTGATTGTCAAAGTTCTTCGGTGGTGGCATTGCCATGGCAGCATTGTTTACGGCCGGTGCTGGTGGAGTTCGGCAGTGTTGAACCAGATGGCCTTTTCGGCCGCAGTTGGTACACTGCCTACACAGCATGGTGGCAGCATGATGAAACTGACATTGTGCACATTGAGGATGTACACCAGTATAAGGTTTGCGTGCAGCTTTAGCAGGTACTGCAGCAACTTGATTAAGTGGTGTGGGCATCGCATATTGTTGGATGCCTTTTTGCTTCTTCTTCGGTTGTTCCTCTTTAGCCTTGCCCGAGTCGTCTTTCAACTCTCCTGACTTCACCATCACGTCAGTGAGTTTAGCGGATAGAGAAATGGCTGACTCTAAAGTAGCAGGGTTTGCAGCAACTACAATGCCCTGGATGCAAGATGGCAATCCTCCTACATATCGGTCAATTCGCTTTTCCAAAGTTGGCACCATCTCAGGCACCAAGGCTACCAATTCATGATAGCGGGTAGTGTATGTCTTGTGATCAGCTCCTTTAATCACATGGTTTGAGAGTTCAACTTCCAGCTTCTGTAGTTCGTGCTTTGGACAGAATTCATTCCTCAGAAGGGTTTTGAATTCTGCCCAAGGCATGGCTAGTGCTTCATCCCTACCTCGAGCGTTTATCTGGGAATTCCACCAAGTTAGGGCACGCTTACTAAAAGATCCAGCGGCGTAGCAAACCTTATGTCGTTCTGGACAACTGCTTAGGTCCAATGTAGTCTCCATCTCCTCTATCCATTGGATCAGTCCAACGACTCCTTCAGCGCCGCTAAAGCTTGGCGGTTTGCATCCTACGAAAGATTTGTAAGAACAGTATGAAGTAGCGCCGGTGTTTCCTCTAGCTTCCCCCATAGTATGCCCGGAGTTGTTACTGTGGCCTTGAATTTTGTTGATCATCTCTGGGATGATATCCTTCAGCTGGTTAGTCAGCTGACTACTCAGTAACGTTGCCAAGGCAACAGTAGCCGGATCCAGATTTAGAGTTCCATTCAGATTCGGAGGAGGGTCTAGTGGAGGAGGAGGTGGCGGTGGTGAATCTGGTGGTTATGGCGTCGATGAGTGAGGTGCAGAAGTCTGTGGTGTAGGTACCGGGGTCGGTTGTCTTCTGGGTGGCATTCGGATCATAACCAAAAGATATTGGTTAGTGCAGTGATCGAATGTAGAAGACACAATGCAAACTTAGATCCTATGTTCTCTACATGAGGGTCCCTAAGTTATAGTCTAGGCCAAACCGTTTAAGTAGATGACCTATTATTCTCTATAACCTTGAGCTCTGATACCAATCTGTCACACCCCGAGCCGGCGGGGTTGGATCGAAGTCCCCGTCGGGCGGAAGGTTCTCGGGGCGCGATATCGTGAGCAATAATCGTGATGATCAGATTGTTTACTTAGCATCAATGTTAAGAATAATTTAAGCACAATAAAACATTTAACTAGGATTACAAAGTTAAATTACAAATGTCAATGTTTGGTAATTTAACTAAGTAAACCTATCCAAAAAATCAAATATATCTATCTTGTATCCGTACAAGATATCAAACTAATGATTTGTAGCGTTAATCAAAATATGTGCTTTCCAAAAGTCTACTAGGTCTTCTATCTGAGCATCCTAGTACGCAGTCCTGAAGTCTGAGCCTATTCCTGCGCATCACCTGAGAAAGCATGTAAGAAAATAATGTTAACACAATGGTTGGTGAATTCATGTAGTTTTATGTAAAAATAGTTTGAAACATACTTTGAATGACAACCTTAACCTCACCATTAACCACCTATACCATCTATTTCAGTATGCTTATATATAGGGCATATGTAGGGTCAAACTTACTGTCCGCCCAGCCACCGTTCCACCACATACCAAACCACATGATATATTGTTCCTGTTGATAATTAAGCATTTCATCCGACATCTTTGATTCCGTAACAATCGATTCATTGAATTCGATTACCTTGTAATTGATTATCTTAATTCCCTGAATGACAACCTTAACCTCACTAACAAACACCTATGTTATCCAACCGAGTATGCTTATATATAGGGCATATGCAGGGGACAAGCCTCAGCCACCGTCCCACCACATACCGGGCTGCTTAACATATTGTTGTTAATGATAATTAAGCATTTCATTCCACTACCTTGATTCCTTGACATATGATTCTTAGCATTTGATTACACTGAAAATGTTTACTTTGTTTTCCCCGAAATAACAACCTTAACCTTACTAACAACCACCTATGCTATCCAACCGAGTATGCTTATATATAGGGCATATGTAGGAGACAAGCCCCAGCCACTGTCCCACCACATACCGGGCTGCTTAACATATTGTTGTTAATGATAATTAAGCGTTTCACTCCACCCAATTGATTTCCATGACTTATGAGTATTGAGTTTGAGAGGCACCATTATGGACAGCTGAACATCCTAGGGAATTCAGCATCCACCCATAATGGTCCTAAATATGACTTGTGACGTGTTATGATAGAGAAACCTTCAAGCTGACACAAAGTCAGCTAGAAGAAACCAAATCATTCTAGTCACTTGTCATAACCATGGATGAATCAAGAAGAACACTGAATGACTAGTAGGGCTTGACCAATGTCAAGACACGTCGGCCAATCAGTCTGTCTTACATGATTCTGACAACAAAGATCACTGATGACTAGTAGGGCTTGGCCAATCTCAAGACGTGGCGGCCAACAGTCTGTCTTATGATGTCCTATAGCTTAAGCATACAAGTTTAACGCATTCACATAGTTTCACTTATGACTAGTAGGGGTTGACACGCAGGTCAACACGCGACGGTCATTCAGTCTGTAGTCTGAGCATTCCAAATGTATCAAGCATTCACATGTTCAATTATTCCAAGCATACCACGCATTCACGTGTTTCAAGCATTCCAAGTATATCAAGTCTTTATAGTAAGTTAGAACATAAGGTCTTTCTAAGTTTAAGTTCCAAGTTTACATAGACATAGTTTTCATAAGCATTTCTAGTTTTAACATTAGTTTCCTTATGCATTTAAATGTTTCAAAAGCTTTAAGCAAGCTAGTTTAGTATAAATAGCATCAGCATTGAATCTGTAGCTTTAGTTCTAGTATATAGTCTAAGCATAGAGTTTATAGCATTGACCTAAATCTCTAATTTGAGCATAGAGTTTATAAGCATCAAGCGTATGATTTAAGCATCAAGTTTGTAGCATAAACATCGAGCATCTAGTTTTAAGTTTATAGTTTGAGCACAAAGTGTAAGTATAATGCACATAAATATAGTGTAAATAGCATTAGCTATTTACACTATAACCTTAGTCTTTAGTTTTCAAATAAGCGTTACAAGTTCAAGTATTAGTAAAAGTATTATCAATAGTGTAAAAGCATTTATTAAACATTTCAATAATTCTTTAAAATGAATAACATGCTTCTCAGTCCCGAGTTAAAACAAATAAGTTTGAAAAGGGACAAATGAACTCACCTTGTGTTTGTAGTGGTTGAATTAGCTTAATTAAAGAATGCACGCGCTCTTTGTTGGGTTTGTTGTTGTATTCATGCTCCTGTATTGGTTTCATGTTATTGTATCTCATAAGTATGTGTTACAGTGGTTTGTGCGCATATAAATATTAGTGGTAGCCCTAGAGTTAGCTAACACTGTGAGTCTCGGTCTTTATTCGGCCCCGGTTTTTCCATTATGGATTCTAATAACGCTTAATCATTTTAAGTTTGAGTTAGTACGATGGTCTTTTTCTTTTGTTCAACTGTGTGTAAGTTTGCCATGTTTAAGTGTTATTAGTGTATATAATCGTAAAATTATACCACCTTTGTACTAATTATAAATTAAACAAAACATTCATGTTTGTTAACATCAACAAGTTGGTTTAGGTATTTTGTTTCCCATTCCTTGTACATGTACTGAATAATTAGGTTGGGCTGTAATGAGTGGGCCTAAGCAATCTCTTGGGCCCATGGTGTTTTCTTGGGCCGGTTTAAGTTGTATGTGGGCCGAAAGTCTTGGGCCGAATGTCTTGGGCCCGAAGCTATCCCATGGATTGAACTAACCATTGGGTCGAATTAAAGGAAATGGGCCAAGGTTAATTGTTGGGCCAACTAAAGGTGTTGTGGTTTCAATATATATAGATGGGCCGAATTTACCATTTGGGCCGCTAGAGGTTCGTGCATGGTTAGGATCGGCTAGGGTTCGGTGAATGTAATGGCCGCAGGTTCAGGGAGGGTAGCCCATCCAAAGGTTCGTGACCACCGAATGGTTCGGCCACCTTACAAAGGTTCGGCTGGCTGGAATGGTTCGGCCACCTGATTGCAGCGAACCCTGTTCATCTTCAACATCATCCTCCTCGTTTTCCTGCAACCTATCAACTTAACCATGGCTTCCTTGCCTTCCTTCTGGTTTGTTCTAAGCCGAATGATGTTCAAATGGTGTCCTAGGATTGAGTTGGTCTCGGTTTTAAGAGGGGTGAGTAATAGGTAACGAAAACCCTAGTTTTTCAACTTTTAAAAGCTTCATATCTCGAATTCGGCTGGGCAAGTTCTCAGATCGGTTGTACTTCCTTGTAGAGGGAGTCGAGAGCTTTGCGTGGCGACCAAGAACGTCCGATTCCGTCAAGAATCGAGCGCGATACGAAGATTCAAAGTCTTGGCTTTTTAGAGAGTGAAAGTGACGGTTTAGAGGGTTAGAGAGAGAGAGAGAGATGTGTAAAAATGAAGGAAATGGGTTCTTTTGAAGTTTATATACCCCGAGGGTATTCGGGTTCGTTTTGGTTGCTCGGTTCGTGTTTTCGTCGCGCTTCCAGATTATTACGCGCGTGTTTCGTAACTTAAATAAAGTGGTTTTAATCTAAATTATTTTAAAGGTTGTAATTCCTAATAAATAATAAATATTTAAATTTTCTTTAATTATTTGTCGTGATTTATTACTTTTACGCGTTTCGTTATTTCTTTCGCGTATTTTAGGCTTTTATGCGTTTTACTTAAAATAATTCCGTTTTAATTTATTTCTGATGAGTTTCAAAATTGTAAAACAGGAAGCATTAGATTTCCTTAAATTTATTATCGTTCGAATCGTCTTCGTTTTCCGTTTCGTTTTGTCAAAAAACGTCACTTACGCGCGTTTTCGTACAGAGCGCTAACTGTACGAACACGATCGTACTTTTCACTTTCTGATTTTGTTTCCTACTGTTTAGTCATCATTTCAGATCATTAAACTCTCTGATTTATTCGTACAGATCGTCACCTATACGAATAGTTCGTCGGTTTAGCATTCTGTAACATCAACTGTTATGGTTTTATTCTGTTTATCCTCACATACATTTATACATAATAGTCTCAAATCAAGCATGTATGCATCTGTTCATTGTTGTCTGATGTGTCTCTGACTGTTTAAACCATAAGGTTTAAATCAGGATTTCAGAAACATAGTATAATAGTTTGTGTTTAGCATCGAATGTTAATAGCTTCTAAGTATTTCTCCTAGTTTGTACCTGAGTTACTGTACAGGTTACTGTACAGATTACTGTTCTGGTAACGATTTCGGCACAGATGTTACAGGTTCGGCCCGAACATGTAAGGTTCAGACGAACCTTAAAAATTTCAGTGAACCTGTACTCATTCTACAAACCTAACTCAGTTTTACAATGAAATTTTCAAATCCATGAATTAGATCAAAAAATTTATATCCAGAAGTTCGCCATTAGCAGATGAACAATATTTATGAAAACATTTTGTCCAGAACTTAGATTTAAACATATTTTAATACAACGCAACAGGTTCGACTAAACCTATCTTAAAATCAACATTTCTCCTAATTTAGCCGGTCAAAATCCAAACTTTTTACCTATTTATGATCACAATACAAATCCGAGACAGATGATATAATAAATACCCTATCTGAGATCCAAAATTGAAAAAATCGAAATCAAAGAATAACAGGTTCGTGAATGTGATCTGATGAAAGTGACGAACGTATTAACCACGAACCTCTATTTATATACGAACCTGTTGACAAACCTTTGAACGAACCTTTGACCAATTGTTGATTGAACCTATCAACAAACCTTTCAGGCGAACGTGTCTAAAACCTCTCAAACGAATCTGTTCAAAACCTCTTGAACGAACCTGTTCAAAACCTCTTGAACGAACTTGTTCAACAAACCTACTCACAAACTTTTCAAACTAACCTCCAAGCAAACCTTTTGAAATTCAATTTTATTTAAAAATTTCAAAAAAATCAATGTTCAATGTTTCAAAATCAAAACAAATAATCAAAAATTATTGATTTAACATCAGATAAAAACAAAAATCTTTTTGTATTTTTCAAATTTTTAGAACAAACACACTACAAATTTTAACAAATCAAACTATGAAATATAAACTGACAAAGCAATCACATATTTTTTCTTGAGAAAGATCCAGACATGAGATCATATTGTTTTACAATCATCAACACAGCTGATTGAATTAATGAATATAATTATCAGCAAATTACAATTCAAAGATGATTGTTAGTATATAAATCCTTTTTAAGTTTAATTACTTAGATAAGATATCAAATGAAAGCAAAGTTATCAAATACTTTATGTTTTTCATTTACTTGAACACATCCTCGTTTTGTGAATAACTGAACAAACAATAATGTTCTTGAAACAATTTATTTCAATTTTAAGTAGCTTGATTATGCAAAACAAAATAGAATTTCTTTTATTTGTAAGTATTGTATTCTAAGTATCACTCATTCAGGACAAAACTAAGTACTGTATTCTAAGCATCTGTTTCTCATAAAGCATAATCAAAATTTTGTCTAATGTTATCTTAACTAAGTTCTAAACCTACCAACATATCGTACTAAGTAATTATAAATGTTCTTTATGTTTAAGTTCTTGTATGATACAGATGTGCTTCCAATTGCTTACAATGTGCTATCATATCTCACTTGGTCGATCAATTTCCCAGAATTTTAAATTTTTAATGTTTTTGTGTTTTTGTGTTTTTAATATTTTTTTTATATGTTTTTGAGTTTTTCAAAATTTTCTTCCCCTAAAAACCAAAACACAAAAAAACAAAAATTAAAATATCTGATGTTAATTCAATAAAAATTGATTATGTAGGAAGTTGATTTGTAATTACCTCACCCATGACCCGAATGCCATTTAATTTGAGCAAATACTCAAAACGGTTTTTATCAAAAGCCTTGGTGAGAAGGTCTGCTCGTTGCTCATTTGTATGCATCTTCACAGCATCAATAAGTTTCTTTTCATAGCAATCGCGTATGAAATGAAACCTAATATCAATGTGTTTGGATCGTGAATGATACATATGATTCTTAGTTATAGCAATAGCAGCCTCCTTATCAACATGAATTGGGGTTGTCAAAAAGTTCAAACCATAGTCTCTCATCTATTGTTGTATCCACGAAACTTGTGAACAACAACTGGCAGCAGATACATACTCAGCTTCACATGTAGAAGTAGCAACAGATGTGTGCTTTTTACACTACCATGAAACTAATCTCTCCCCCAAAAATTGTGCACCTCTAGTTGTGGATTTCGCATCTGTCTTACAACCTCCATAATCGGAGTCACTGTAGGCATTGAAGGAAAAATTATCATCCTTAGGATACCACAGACCAGTGTCTGGTGTACCCTTTAGATAACGAAGAATTCTTTTCACTGCAATCAAATGTGACACTTTAGGTTTTGATTGATATCTAGCACAGATACTTGTAGCAAATACAATATCTGGTCTTGAGGCTGTCAGGTGCATCAAACTTCTAATAATTCCATGATAAAGAGTAGCATCAATTATCTCCCCCTTAATATCAGGCTCAATCCCATGATTAGGCTGAATGGGTGTGGAAATCGGTTTTGAATCAAGCATACTAAACCGTTTTAGAACATCTTGAATATATTTTGTCTGATGAATGAAGATACCATCATCAGTTTGATCAATTTGTAAACCCAAGAAAAATTTGATGTCTGGCATAACACTCATTTCAAATTTCTCAATCATCACCTCTTTAAACTTCAAACACAGTTGTTCATCGGTAGATCCAAAGATAATATCATCTACATAGATCTGAACAAGAATAATATCCTTGCCCTTTTCCCGATAAAACAAAGTTTTGTCAATCTGACCCCTATTGAACCCGTGTTCACTAAGGTGAGTCGATAATGTCTCATACCAGGAATACAGAGCCTGATGAAGACCATACAGTGCTTTGTCTAAGAGGTAAACCTGATCCTGATGGATAGGATCCTTAAAGCCCGGTGGCTGACAAACATACACTGTTTCCTTCAAAGAACCATACAGAAATGCAGACTTGGCATCCAACTGAAAAACTTTGAATTTCTTGTGAGCAGCAAAAGCAAGAAAAAGTCTAATTGCTTCCAACCGCACCACAGGTGCAAACACTTCATCATAATCAATTCCTTCAGCTTGTTTGAAACCATGAACTACTAAACGAGCTTTGTTGCGAATAGTTACGCCTCGATCATCTCGTTTGCATCTTAAAACCCATCTAGTACCAATTTTCTTCTCGCCTTTTGGCAAATCAACTAAATGTCAAACACCTAATTTCTGAAACTGATTTAACTCTTCTTGCATCTCCTCCACCCAGGTAGGCTCACGCAACGCTTCAGTAACAGTCTTAGGCTCAATTTGTGAGATGAATGCAGAATGCAACCAGAGCTCTTGACTACAATGAGTTCTTTTCTAACTCAACATACAAACTCTTCTCATTAGTGACTTGATTTCGTGTTTGTACTCCAGCAGATGGATTTCCTATGATCTGATCAACAGGATGATTTACATGAACTCTTGTGACAGGCACTTGCGGGACACCCACATTATGATCAAGATTTGTAATATTCTTCTTGATCGTGAGAAATAGCATCTTCAAAAACATCCTGATCATCATCAGATGACCAATCATCATTAATTACTTCTGAAATGCCTTCCTCATGTGGAGTATGATTGTCATCTTTAGAATGATGAGAAAAACCTTGATCTTCAGAATTCTGCAAATCATATAACATTTGTAAGATTATTTCATCATCGGAAACATTTGGAGACATATTAAAAGACTTAAACAGGTTGTTATAATCAAAAAGCCAATCTGGTCCTTTTCTGTCAGGTATAGGTGTATGTCTTTGAATATCCACATGATACCATAATTTCACAACACCCGTGATTTTATTAAACACACGTTTGTTAGGAAGACTGTAGCCAAGAAAGAAACCCTCTTCAACTTTAGAATTGAATTTTGAATGTTTCTTTAGCATGGTACAAGGAGCCCTAAAAGGTTCCAAGTGTTCCAAATTAGGCTTTCGATTCTGAAGCAATTCATAGCATGTTTTATTGTGTCTTTTAACAATCAAAACTCTGTTAAGAGTAAAACAAGCTGTAGCCACAGCTTCACTCCAAAATGTAATGGGAAGTTTAGAATTAGCTAGCATTGTTCTAGCAGACTCAATCAACGTTCTGTTCTTTCTTTCAGCTACACCATTCATCTGAGGTTCATACGGTGCACTGAATTGCTGCTGAATGCCTTTGGAATTGCAAAATTCCTCCATTTGGTGATTCTTAAACTCAGTCTCATTATCTGATCTTACTCTTCTCACTCTCAACTTATACAATGTCTCCAACCTATTAATCAACAACAAAAAATTTTCATAAGTATCTGATTTATGCTTTAAAAACATGACCCATGAAAATCTATAAAAGTCATCAGCCACCACAAAACAATATGATTCACCACCTATACTTTTCACATTGATTGGTCCAAACAAATCCATGTGAAGAAGTTCAAGTGGCATATCAATAGAAAATATTTTCTTTGTTTTGTGAGACTTCTTTTTCTGTTTACCCTTTTTACATGACACACAGACATCCGGAAGTTTAAAGTGTTTAACCGGTACACCCTCAACTAAATGATTGTGTACAAGATGATTCATCTTCCAAATATGAATATGCCCCATCAGTCTGTGCCAAGACCGTGTATCTTGCTCGGTTGCCTTGGACACCCGACATGTCTCCACATTATTCACCGTCTCCGCTTTCGCCATGTCACGCACATACAAATCCTTGCTCCGATCAGCAGTCATCAGAATCAACTCCTCAGAAATCTGAAATCCTTGCTTGAGTACATAACACCTGTCTTTGTCGAACATCACTTTATATCCTTTATCACAAATCTGTGAAACACTCAACAAATTGTTAGTTAATTCTTTGCAGATACTAACATTATCAAATGAAATTTTTCCATTCGTCAAACTACCAAACCCAGCAATTTGACCGCCTTTGTCTCCTGCAAAGTTCACATAACTGCCTTTAAGCTATTTGACATCTCTCAACAAATTCAACTCTCCATTCATGTGCCGGGAACATCCACTATCAACAATCCAACAACTATTGATATGGCCCATGGATGCAACCTACACAATAAATTAAAAACCCTTCAGTATTCAAAAGGGATGACCCCCACCATTTCGGCGTCGAGTCTTCCTGAATGGACCCCTGCCATTCTGTTGTGATGATCTACTCGAAGACCCATCATCACTGTTACTGTCTTGTTTCCCAGAAATTTGATCACCTGGCCTGTTTTTTAGTTTCCAAAATGATTTTTATTTACCATTTTGTTTTGAAAATGATTTTGAAAAAATAATGTCAAAAAAATCATCATCAGATGATGTCACCATTTTCACAATCTTTTTAACATTTTTTTGTTATCAAAAACTCGTTTCTTCTGATTATTTTCTTCTTTCACCCAAACACAGTCAGGATCAAACTTTCGAAAAACTTTCATTTCATCTTCACTAGGTTTAACTCTCCTAGGACTTCCACCTGACCTATGCACCCAACTCTCATCATCCAAACTCTTCCTGATTTTATTGTTTGGACAATTAGCAGAAATATGTCCTTTCCCACAACAAGTAAAACACTTTCGTGTTTCTCTTGGTGAAAAAGACCTAAAGCTGCTACAATCAATAGAACTAAAATCCAAATCACAATTAGCAATCAAATGACAAAATTTACCACATCTGTAACATTTTCTTTGCATATGATTCTTTGGTTTTGGTTCATCATAAAACTTTGATGAACTGAAAGGTTTAGAAACAACCTTTGCATATGAGAATCTGTTTCTCAAACCAGTTGATTTTATCTTTGAATTACTAACTTGATTATTAAAATTCTTTGATTTGTCTTTATGTCCAACCCCAAACCTATCAAAGAAAAAATCCACTTTTTCAACCTTTTTAGAAACCACATTTTGCTTTTGAAAAATGCCACTAGACTCTACTTGATGTGTAGTAGATGACTTTACATACACAATTGTTTTAAGAGTAGTGTTTGTTTTAGCTTAATCACTAGTTTGGAAACTTGAGTAGGTTTAATCACCATCCTCTCAACTGATTTCATCTCAACTCTTGATTTCTGAGACTTCAAATTCTTTTTATCACCATTTTTAAGTTGATAACCATTTTGTCTCAAAATATCATATGAGTATTCTGATTTAGTGATATCTTCAATGATAGGAGCATCACTATCAATAGACACTTTTTCATCATATGATGATCCTCCAGCATTATCAACCACTTGTTCAAACACACGTTCATTCAAAGAAACATGATGAACTTCCAAATTCGGATCAATTTGTGGTCTAGAAACATAGCTGGAAGGAGGTGGTACATAATGAAAACCCAAGCCAATAGTATCATTTGATGATCTTTGCATGGCAGCAAAGTAATCAATGACATACTGAGAATTCTGATAATTCTCCAGCTTGCTCTTGTTCATTTCTGCTTCTTCTCTTGCAGCTGATAAATCAACTTTCAACTTTTGCACTGATTCGAGATGCACTGAAACAGCATGATTATTTTGCAAAACTTTAATTTTTAACTCTTCATTTTCTTTGCCTAAATCAATGATCTTTTTATCAAAAGCTTTTTCTCTTGAAATTAACTTCTTGTTAGCTTCAGTGCACTCTACCAGTTCAGCAGTCAACTGAGCATTCATTTCTGTCAACTTATCAATGATCTCTAAAAGATCCTCATTTACCTCATCAACCTTTTCTTTGCCTTTGCTTGTGTCTTCATCCAAAGAAGCCATGAATGCACCCATTAACTCATCATATTGCTTTCTCCAATCATATCCTTCATCAGCTTGACTAACTAAAGCTTTCGATGACTCTTCAGGCTTTTCTTTCTTCTTCTGATAAGCTTCTTTTGGCTTAAAAGGGTTTAAATTTCCTTGCTTCTTGGGATTTTTACACTCTCTAGCAAAATGGCCCAACTCACCACAATTGTAACATTGTGTGGCCTTTGGATTAAATTCAAACTTGGTGTTTCGATCAAAAGTGAATTTCTTTCCAGTTTTCTTTTCATATCTATTGATTCTTCTGATTGCATTTTCCAATGCCCATTGAGTGTCAATCAATTCCATCTCATCATCATCAATTTGCTCATAATCTTCAAAAGTAAGATTTGAGTTTCCAATCTTTCCTGCCATCTGTTCATCATAAGCACTGACTACGCATGACAAAATTGACATATGATCCCGAACAGCCTCCACAGTTACTTTTCCCAAATTTGTTGTATTTAACTAAACTGGAGTTGTTGTAGAGTCAGACTTCTTCTCATTAACAAAATAGGATGAACTTGATCCAGCAGATGCAGATGATGCAGAAGTACTATCAGCAGTACTTGACACAAAAGCTGTTTGAATCTTTGCAGAAGAAACAGGAGGGTTAATCACAGATGCACCATAGAGAGAAGGATCCTGAGTAACATTAACTCAACATGCTTTTCTCTTGTCTTCCATTTCCTGTTCTTCTAGTTTTTGAATAAACTCCACCAAAGCATTCCCAGAAGATTTTCTCTCAAAATCAGCACCAATGAATTCCATTTTTCAGACAATGCATCTGCAAAACAATCTATCTTTTCCTCTTTAGTATACCCAATTCAACACTTCCTAACTTCAGCCAACAAATTTCTATATCTGGTAATTAAAGCTTCAAGACTCTCATTGCCAATAAAATTGAAGTTATCAAATTCTTTGCGTATATCAGTGGCTTTCATCTTCTTAAGTTTAGTATTTCCTTCAATTCTTGCCTTCAAAGCATTCCACAAACCATATGAGGTTTTGTGTTCATCAAATTGATGAAGTATCTGATTAGTTCCCAGAATCATATTTCTTTTTTTGATCCACATCCAATCTTTTAAGGGTTTGATCCAAATTTGTCCCCACCACCTTAGGTCTTTCATAAGGTGACAAAATTCTTTCCCACAGATTGGTGTCAGTTCCAATTAGATGTGTCTCAAACCTTCCTTTCCAGTTCTCATAATCTGTCAAATCAAGTAATTTCGGAACTTCGTTTGTACTACCAGCCTAAGTTTCACTGATCAAAATACTATGTATCTTAGAATTTTGACTAGCTACAGCAGCAAACATCTCAGCCATGACCCTTAATCTTTATCAACGAACCTCCTCAGAAAAATTAACCTCACGAACCTAACCAACAAACGAACCTTCTCCAAATCATGATATCCACGAACCTAAGTCCACGAACCTTGATCTCACGAACCTAAGTTCACGAATCTTGAGACAAACCTTGATCAGCGAACCTCTTGAACAAAACTTTGACCAATGAACCTTAGTCAAGCGAACCTCAATCAAACGAACCTCTGTAGTAGACAAACCTTGAAACGAACCTCTTCAAAATTTCTACGCAAACCTAAGCAAGAAATACTTTGAACAGCAAACCTCTTCTTCAAATAATCACAGGTTCGGCTCACGAACCTGTCTTCAAAATTTAAAAACTTTTGGAGGGAAAATCTTCAAAAATCACCAATTTTAGTCACAAATCTCTAAATTGTAATGTTCCAAAGCAACATATGAGGATATCACACTCAATACAGCAATCAAACACAAAGAAAACTTGAATTTTGATCCATTTCGTAATCTTTTTAAATCCAAATGCTTGTGTATCTTTGAAAAGCTTGTATAGAACTCCACCAATGCTCTGATACCACTGTAGAACTGTTCTCGATCGTACAACGGAATCCTATTAACTATCAAATATATGCGGAATCTATATTTGATCTATATGAATCAAAGAAGAAACAAACATTTATATAATCTCCATTTCATTAATCAAGATCAACTGATTACAATGAAATACAAGAACGCACAGTTCTTACTCACACAGAGAAAAACACTCAGAGGTTTTCCAAAGGTTATGAAAATTCTAGACAAACCTTCAATATATATAAAGATATCAGACGAACCTGACCGAACCTATAGGTTCGCTGGACGCACTTGTACAACAAAACTGTCTAGGTTCGCCGAACCTGCTAAGGTTCGTGGGCCAGACGAACCTCAGCCAAACCTTCCTATAAATTACACATTTTGATAAGCAACCTATTACAAACATGTACTAATAAAAATAATATCGTATGTAAAAGTTATGAGCGTTTAAAAAACATGGGGGTAAAGTGGTTATGACTAAATTTCCCTTTAACAACTTTTACCTCTAAAATTTTAAATTTTTTATCTTAAATTTGATCTCATGATCTAATGGTCAATAATCATTCTTAGCCTTTTTATGATAAGGAGATTATTTATTTGAACTCAATCAATATATATATATATATATATATATATTTAAAAAGTAAGTGCATAAGATTTTTCACTTATCATTTTTCATTTTTTAATAGGGCAGGAAATTTTGGACATTTTGTAATCACTTATAAAGCTAAATTTAATATGGTGGTGACAAATGGCACCATTATTATTTTATATAAGTTGCACCATTATACTCGTCTCATTTTTCTCTTTAATTCCGTTATGGTCTCGACTAGTTTTTTTAATTTTTTTATATCCATCGTATTTACATCACTGTAACAACCTTAAAGATACCAAATTAATTTGAATTTTTTTCTAACAATGGTAAATTATATCATTGTAAATTACATCATTGTATATTACATCACTGTAATTATCATTGTTAGTTAAAAAGTCAAAATAATGTGTTATAATAATGTGTTATATTACATCACTTTAATTTATCATTGGTAGAAAAGAAATTTCAAAATAATGTGTTATTTTTATGCTCGTTACATCGATGTAAATAAAGAACATATGGGAAAAAATTAAAAAACTACTCGAGATTATAACAAAATTAAATATAAAATTACATCAATGTAAATAATGTGTTACATCACTGTAATTATATCATTGTATATTATTTGATTTTTTACTACAATACTTTAATTTATAGATGTTAGAAAAAAATTAAAATAATGTGTTATGTTTGTGCTCGTTACATCGATGTAAAGCGAGATATTTGGTATATTTAAGTTTGTTACAATGATGTAAATTACCGTAAATTACATCACAGTAATTTACCATTGATAGAAAATTTTCAAATTAATTTGTTATATTTAAGTTCGTTAAAATGATGTAAATTGTAGAGCCCATCAAGATGATGATAAAGACTGACAAAATCAACTCCAAACAGTGCTAAGGATCGCCTTTGTTTATTTTCGGGTACTTTCCTTTTCGTGTAATTTTGATTTTCGTGTACTTAGCACTTCGTGTACATAGGAATTCGTGTACTCCTAGACTAGTATAAATAGACGTACAATGTACTGCTCTATGTTAGAATCCCGAGGTAGAGTGCTTCTAGACATATTGAAGCTGCCTTGTAAAGTTCATGACTTTTTCAATAGAAATTAACTTTTCTATCTTCTATTCTGGATTCCGCACATTGTAGAAGAGATTTGGTGCTGATTTCGTAGATAAAACTTGGATCTTGACATCTTTGGTGCCTACAAGTGGTATCAGAGCTTTGGAGCTCTTTTCAGCACAAAGGTAACAACTTTCTTCATTAAGTTCACAACAGTAACATCACTATATTTCATGTATTTCATTACATATACATATGTGTATTGATAGAACCTGATATGATAATCTGATAATTTATGATTTATTTGATGGTATTATCACTGGTATACATTGATGAGAACGTATAATTATTATGCATAAACCATGAGGAAGTTAGTTTGAAATATAACTAGACTGAACCACTGTGTTTATTGCAGTTAATTTATTTTTTTATGAACTGGTTTGGTGGGAATGGTTATGGTTTGGTGAACTGATAATTGATAAATATAATAAATAAAATAATGGAAACAATATTGAAAATAATTACGCGATGGTGAGGACGCGAATTTAATTTAAACGGGAATGTTATTTCAAAAATATTAACCTGATAGTGTATTCACGTGAGTGACGATTCACACGAATACAATTATTAGAAATAATACATTGAAGCGATATTCCATAAATCTTAAATCGAATTGGAATACAACACGAACGTTGCATTCGAAAAGGTGATGATCTATACGAATTCGTACGTAAAGTAACGCGTTTCGATGAGATAACAGAAATAATATCGAACGATATTTAAATTAAGGAAAAGAAATTAAGAACGTTTATTAGGAATTATGACCTTAAAAGAATTTAAATAAAATCGGTTTATTAAACAATTATTAAACGAAATCATTTTTATAAACGTTTCGTATCTTAAAATATATTTCATGTGAAAACCGAATAAATTAAAAGGTGTTAACGCAAAATAATCGTAACCGAGCATCTGTATTCGTTTCAGGGTATAAAATGGTGGGATTTCTTCTCCTCCTTCATTTTCATCTCGATTCTCTCTCTAGAATTGAATTTCCGACCACTTTTCTCACCCAAACTTCTCTCTAAGATTTCTCACTCAATTCCTCACCAATCACTTGATTCTTGTCCCAAAACGTTTGTATAATCAAGGAGAACACAAACCCATGAAGATTTCCAGCTTAAGATCAAGTTTTGAAGGTAGGTGATGCGTTTTACTTTGGATGTTTTGATAAAAAGACAACCGAACATAGCTGCCATCTTTGTAAACGATTTTAGCATATAACTTTTCTTAATCAAGCTGGTATGAACGAGTGAACAAACTGCAACTTAGGAAGAAGACGGCTTGATGAAGATGATGAACATGGATGTTGAGATTAGTAGTCTCAATACCTATTGGGTTGAGATTAATAATCTCGGTGGAAGGAGTTCATCAAACACACCAGGAGCCATCGATATTAAATGTTGTGTTTCTCATCGACATTACCTTTGAACATGATAGTATCGGTGATCAATTGGGGCTATTAGTATCGACACAACATGGTGACCATCGAACTTGAGTTGTCGACTCTGCTAGTGTCGACAGGTGAGCCATTGAAGAAGGTAAAGTCGATGCTGAGCTTGTCGATACTACAAATACATGGATACCAACCACCGATACTAATCATAGGCCCTAGATACTACACAACCGACACTACCATCGACACTAGTAATCAAAACTATTAAAGTCGGTGATCTTAGGGGTATGTCGAGTATGGTAATGTTTATGGATGTATAAACATTAAACAATAACTAGCCTAAAACTTTGCACAACAAAAGGATAATACATCCAAGTATATATATATCTTCTAAGTTATCACAATTTCCATGATACACATTTATAAGTTTACATAACTTGAAGTTTTATTGGAATAACATCATTATAATTTTAACTTAACTAAGTTTTATAAAAAAAATCTAGAGTTATGATAATTAAGTCAAAAGATATTTTAAATCAAGAAAGAACAATGCATGCTTGGTTAATACATGCATGAACATATGTATACATATATATAAAAATAACTATAAGTCTGATAACTTAACTTGGTTTTAAAGGAAAATTTCAAATATTTATTTTTAACAAGTTTAAAACTTATAATTTGATGATCTCAATTAGTGAAAGACACATAAAAATTTAATTACAACTTAGATAATTAACCTAATTTATTAGCACTCATATGGATTAAAGTAAAGACATATGGACACTTACTAATGATAAAACGCATATACTCATGAATACGAAACACGCGATAAATAGAGGTTGTTGAGTTGTCATTGATTCCACTTAAATGAGCGCGCGTTCTACAAATTACTGAATTCTAAGACATTCAGGTGAGATCTCATAACCCCTTTTTAAATCATTTTTGCTTTTAAACTCGGGGATGGAACATGTATACCAAAAAGAATATGATTTTGATAGCACATGGGTGGAACCTGGATTATCATTATGATATTCTCATTAATGAGATTATTATTGATTTAGATAATTGTTGATTGATGTGGATTATCACAACTTCATGAGTCATCATTGATTGAGTTGACTTCGGTCCTTCGTGATGATTGAATTACTATTGCTGAGTTGACTTCGGTCCTCCGTGGTGATTCCACTATTGGTTGAGTTGACTATGGTCCTCCATAGTGCATTGTATTGACACTTATGCATATCTGGAAAGTTGTTGATTGAGTTGACTTCGGTCCTCCGCGATGATTCCACCTACCGTTGATTGAGTTGACTACGGTCCTCAGCGGTACGTTATATTGAGATAATTATGATGAATAATGATCATTGATGATGAATGTTCATTATCTATTTGATTATCTATTTGATTATCTATTTGATTATCTAATTTATTATCTAATTGATGTGTTTGATTGAGATTGATTGGACATACTTGATTAATTACTTGATAATTACTTGGATTATTTGATTGTTGTGTTTGTTGTTGTGTACATAGAGTTGGATTATCTCACAGGTTCACATGTGTATTTTCCTAAAAACTATAAACTTTTATAAACACTTAAAACATTTTTAGAAAATGGAAAAAAACATGATTACTCACCATCTACTTCGTAGTTGCCTCTTGATTTTCTACATGTTTCAGGGAACGAAGAAAAGTAGGTTGAGAAGGATAGCTTCACATCTTTTGGACATCATCACTTAGGGTCTCGGACTTAGCTAAAATGAACAAGATTACTGAAGATTAGTGTTTACTTAATTTAGCTAATCTTTTGTGTAAATTGTTGTACTTGAATCATGACGAACATGATTTTTGTGTAATTACTTTAATTGATTGATTGATATGTGATGATATATTTAGATGCCCATGAGCTTATGAACAATCTACATATCCCTCGTGGCATCCCGATGTTTCCGCCATCGGTCAGGGTGTTACAACAACTTTATTGTTCATTTCTACTTTGGGAAGTGTCACACCCCGAGCCGGCGGGACGGATCGTGTTCCCCGTCGGGCGGAAGGTTCTCGTGGCGTGATATCGTGAGTGATAATCGTGATGATCAGATTGTTTACATAGCATCAATGTTAAGAATAACTAAAGCACAATCAAACATTAAACTAGGATTACAAAGTTAAATTACAATATCAATGTTCAGTAATTTAACTCGGTAAACCTATCAAAAGAATCAAAGTTTTCTATCTTGTAACTGTACAAGACATTCAAAAGAGATTCATATGAACAATCAAAATATGTTCTATCAAAATCAACTAGGTCCTCTATTTAGGCCGCCTAGCATGCAATCCAAAAGCCTTTAATTAAACATATTCTTCAACTGAGAAAGCATGTAAGAAAACAAAGTCAACACAATGATTGGTGAGTTCATACAGTTTTTAAGTTTAAAAATAGCTTTGGCAAATCTCTTTCGGTAAAACCTTAATCTTATTAACTCCACATGTAATATCCAAATCGGTATGCTTATATATAGGGCATACCCCTGGGTCAAGCCTACAACCCGCCCAGATGGCGTCCCACCACATATAATCCGCATATGACACTGTTGTTAATAATAATTAAGCATTTTACCTACCATTCAACCCATTCCTCATCATACCTTTTGTTTTCTGTTTCAAAGTTTACAAGTCTATAGCATTCATAAGTATTAGCTTCAAAGTATGTTTAACAAGCATCATAGTTTCACACGCACATTGTTTAGCTTTCCCTAATCTCATGCGTGAGTACAAGCTCTGCTATAGCAGAAGTTTAGCAATTACGTAGCTCACAGGTAGATACAAGCTCTGCTCTAGCAGAGTTTAGCCATTACGTAAAGTATCTCATTTATTAGTTAAGCTTAATCTAGCAATTACGTGTCTCCTATACAAGATACAAGCTCTGCTCTAGCAGAAGTTTAGCAATTACGTATCTCATACATAGACACAAGCCATGCATACACAAACAATCCAACAATTACATATCTCATATAAGCAGACAAAAGCTCTGCTCTAGCAGAAGTTTAGCAATTACGTGTCTCTTATATAAATAATAGCTTAGCCTCGTCATGGTTTAGTTTTCATGTATCTCCATACATAGGTACAAGCTCTGCACTAGCAGAAGTTTAGCAATTACGTAGCCTATGATTAGATACATGGATAGTATTTCACGCGCACATTATAGTTTCAAGTATATAGTTTCTAGCATCCACGTATAGTTTCATCATGAATTCCATAGCATAAGCATCAAGTCTCAAGTTTGAACATACAGTTTCTAGCATAAGCATTTAGTCTCAAGTTTAAGCATTTAGTTTCTCACATAAGCATCAAGTCTCACGTTTAAGCATTTAGTTTCTCGCATAAGCATCCAGCATATTGTTTCAAGCTTCTAGTTTGTAGTATAAATGTCAAGTTTGTAGCTTCTCAAGGTCTATTAGATTCCAAGCATAAGCCTCATTGAAAGCATCATGTTTAAGTATAAAAGCATTATATAACATTTCAATAGTTTATTAAAATGTTTAACATGCTTCTCAGTCCCGAAGTAAAACAAATAAGTTTGAAAAGGGACAAATGTACTCACCTTGTGTCCGTAGTGTTTGACTAAGTAGAATAAGAATGTACGCGCTCTTTGTTTGCACTTGTTATGATGTTCACGCTCATGTATTGATTTCATAGTGTTGTAGCTTATAAGTATAAGTTTGTAAGGGTTTGTTGTGATTGTAAGTGTTAGTCCTAAAGTTGACTAACACTTGCGAGTCTTATTCGTTATCCGGTCCAGAATTCCATATGCTAAATAATATTTGTTGAATCTTTTTGATTGTTTGAAGTTCTTTCACTTAGATTTAGCTTATATATCAAGCTTTCTAAATGATATGTTTAAGACTTTGCATCCTTCGTATAGAAACTTTAACATCACTGTTTGTAATGAATAAAGTGATGTTTCATGCACCATTTCTAACATTTATTTATGTTTTGAAATTTATTTGGAATTCATCGAGCCGGATAACTTATTAAACCAAATATAGTGTAATTGGGCCTAGAATTTGTATGTTAGTGGGCCGGCTAAAAGTATTGGGCCGCATAGGATAAAATGGGTTAATCGATTGGGTTGGGCCGGAATAATTTAATTGGGTCGGTCATGAATGGTGTACACGGCCCGATAACATTGTAGAGAACCAAGAAGGTTGTGGGCCGAACGTTGGGCCAACTTAGCCCTGTTGGGCCGAAACAAATGAACTAGGCCACGGTTAATGGAAATGGGCCGGTGTGTCCATGTTGGGCCGAAGGTTTTAGCCGGAAAATGTGCTGGGCCGAGTGAATGAGATCAAAACAATCACAATGGGCCGCCTCAAGGAAGTTGGGCTGCACACATAGGTTCGACTGGTTTCGGTGGCCAGGAGGTTCGCGACCAAGAGGAGGGTTCGGCCAAAGAGAAATGGTTCGTCAACCATGGGTTCGTGAGTCCTTGTGGGTTCGTTACCATGCAAAGGCTCGGCTAGGGTCCATGAAAAGAAGGTTCGGCCATGGTGTGATGAATAGGATCGCCAGAGTGATGCAGGGTTCGGCAACCATATAAGGTTCGTCGGGAAAGGTTCGGTCGTGGGGTTCGTGGGTCTGGCAGAAGGTTCGGCCGAAGAATAGTGGTTCGCCGAGGGTGGATGGCCGTACAGGTTCGGCAGCAAGGAGCGCACGCATGGTTCGTGGATTGGAGATAGGGTTCTCCACCCTGGCATGGTTCGCAAGCATGTACGGAGGTTCGGCCGGTAGCCGTGCGTTGCTTGCTGGTCTAACAGGTTCGGTCCCATGAAACCCACGAACCATGTTCATCATCATCCTCATTAGCCTACCCCCGTTTGTCTCAGAGCTGTTAACCTATCAAGGGTGTACTGGAATGCGTTCTAGAGTGTGTGGAGCTCTTGAGCATGGGTTTCTAACCGGCCTAAGTGGGGTGGTCGCACAATACCTCCAAAAACCCTAATTTTCGTGTTATTCAAGCTCAATTACCTCCAAATCGGCTGGATAAATTCATAGATCCGCTGTACTTCTATGTAGAGGGCTTCAAGATGGTCGTTTAGGTCCAAGAATCACCGAATTTCGTTGTGAAATGAAGAAGATATGAAGCTTTGAAGTTCAACAATGGTGGTGAATTTTCTAGAGAGAGAAAGTGATGGGTTTGAAGTTTAGAGAGAGAGGGTTTGTGAGAAAATGAAATAAATGCTAGCATTTGGTATTTAAATACCCCGAGGATATTCGGGTTCGTTTCGGTTGCTCGGTTCTCGTTTTCGTTGCGTTCCCGGCACGTTACGCGCGTATCTCGTGATTTAAATAGAAGAGTTTATTTTTAACTATTCGGATGGAATTTATATCTAGTAATTATTTTAAATTTCGTTTAATTAATTTATTTATCGAATTTCATTATTTTTACGCGTTTCGTTTATTTTTTCGCGAATTAATAAAATAGTTCAGTTTAATTATTTTATTTATGATGAGTTTCAAAATTGTAGAATAGGAAATATTTTATTTCCTTAAATCTATGATCGTTCGTTTTCGTTTTCGTTTCGTCAGAACGCGTCGCCATCGCGCGTATTCGTTCGAATCGTCATTCGAACGAACACAACGATGGTTTAGCTTTCTGATTCTTGTTCTCTACTGTTCAGCCATTATTTCAGAACGTTAAACTCTCAGAACCATTCGTACAGATCGTCACCTATACGAATAATTCGTCGGTTTAGCATTTCGTATTAACAACCGTTATAGTTTCGTTCTGTTTAACCTAACATACGTTTATATAATAGCATCAAGTCAAGTATCTATGTTTCAACACTGTGTTGTCTGATATGTTTCTGACTGTTAAACCCTAAGGTTTTAAATCAGATTCAGACAATTGCATAATAGTTTCGTGTCAAGTATTATGTATCAATAGCATAAACATAGTTTCACGTAATGTGTACCCGAATTACTGTACGAGTTACTGTTGCGATCACTGTTCCTGCACGCGTCCGGCACTGATGTTACAGTCTCCCCTTGTTAGAGAAATTTCGTCCCGAAATTTAAGACTCGTTATTCGGTACGGCTTCCTCTGTAAAGAGTTGGGGATACTTGTTCTTTATGTGATCTTCACGTTCCCAAGTAAACTCGGGTCCGCTCCTTGAGTTCCATTGAACCTTAACGATCGGGATACGGCTTCGCCTCAGTTTGTTAACTTTGCGATCCATAATCTCTAAAGGTTCTTAAACAAAACGTAAGTGTTCATCCAATTGAATTTCTTCAACCGGTATGATAAGAGTTTCATCGGCAAGGCATTTCTTCAAGTTTGAGACGTGGAACACGTCATGTACACCACTAAGTTCATCCGGTAAGCTTAATCTGTACGCCACAGGACCAATGCGTTCGATAATCTCGAACAGTCCCACGTACCGTGGTGTTAGTTTGCCTTTCTTTGCAAAACGGACTACGCTTTTCCATGGGGAAACCTTTAGCATCACACGGTCTCCCACTTGGAATTCCAACGGCTTGCGCCGTCTATCGGCATAGCTCTTTTGTCTGCTTCGTGTTGCATGTAACCGTTGTTGTATCTGAGCTATTTTATCTGTTGTTTCTTGAATAAGTTCTGGCCCGGTGATACGATTATCTCCCACTTCTGACCAACAGATCGGCGATCGAGATTTGCGACCATAGAGAGCCTCGAACGAAGCATATCCGATGCTACTAAGATAGCTGTTTTTGTAGGAGAATTCAATCAATGGCAAATGAGAATCCCAATTACCACCGAAATCTAGAACACAAGTTCTTAACATATCCTCTAGGGTCTGTATAGTACGTTCGCTTTGACCATCCGTTTGTGGATGATAAGCTGTATTCAGGTTTAATTGCGTCCCCAGAGATTTCTGCAATGATTGCCAGAACCTTGATGTGAATCTGCTATCACGATCTGAAATGATAGACAATGGCACGCCATGGCGTACCACTATCTCGTTGATGTAAAGCTTCGCTAGTTTATCCATCGTATAAGTTTCTCGCATACGCAAGAAGTGAGCAGATTTGGTTAATCGATCAACGATAACCCATATAGTATCATGTCCACTGGAAGTGCGGGGTAGCTTAGTAACGAAGTCCATAGCTATTTGTTCCCACTTCCAAAGTGGAATTTCAGGCTGTTCCAGTAAACCTTACGGTTTCTGGTGTTCCGCCTTCACTTTGGCACACGTAAGGCATCGACCAACATACTCAGCTATGTCTTTCTTCATACCCGGCCACCAATAAAATGCCCGTAAGTCTTGGTACATCTTATCAGCACCGGGATGTACAGAGTACTTGCTCTTGTGTGCTTCATCCAATATAAGTTTCCTTAACTCATCTACTGTAGGAATCCATACTCGATCTTTGTAGTAAACAAGTCCATCAGGTTTCGTTTCCAATTGCTTTTTCACTCCACAATCAAATTCTTTCTTCAAGTTTACTCGTTCAATTGCCTCTTGTTGTGCTTGCATAATGTTGTCGTGTAAGCTTGTCTGCACAGTCATTCCCATGGCTCTAACGCGCAAGGGTTTGACTCGTTCATTCCGGCTCAAGGCATCAGCTACAACGTTTGCCTTGCCCGGATGGTATTTGATTACACAGTCGTAATCATTCAGAAGTTCAACCCAACGTCGCTGTCGCATGTTGAGTTCCTTCTGATCAAATATGTGTTGCAGACTTTTGTGATCAATAAATACAGTAAACTTGGTGCCATATAAGTAATGCCTCCAGATTTTCAGTTTAAACACCACTGCTCCTAGTTCTAGATCATGAGTAGTGTAGTTCTTCTCATGAATCTTTAGTTGTCTCGAAGCATAAGCAATAACTTTGTCCCGCTGCATAAGTACATAGCCAAGTCCCTGATGGGACGCATCACAATACACAACAAAGTCATCACAACCGTCTGGGAGAGATAAGATCGGAGCATCACATAACTTTTGCTTCAATGTCTGAAAGGCTTCTTCCTGCTTTTGTTGCCAAACAAACGGCTCGCTTTTCTGTGTTAGCTTTGTGAGTGGCAGGGTTATCTTAGAAAAGTTTGAGATAAACCTTCTGTAATAGCCTGCTAAGCCTAGAAAAGAACGTATCTCCGTCGGTGTCTTCGGAGTGTCCCAATCTTTTATTTCCTCGATCTTGGCAGGATCAACATGTATTCTCTCACTGTTAACTACGTGCCCTGGGAATTGAACCTCTTTTAACCAAAACTCACACTTAGAGAATTTGGCATAGAGCTTCTTTTCCTTTAACTGTTCCAAGATCGTTCTGAGATGTTGCTCGTGTTCTAATTTGCTTTTAGAATAGATCAATATGTCATCAATAAAAATAATAACAAATTGATCTAAATACGGCTTACACACTCGGTTCATGAGAACCATGAAAACTGCGGGTGCATTCGTCAAACCAAAAGGCACCACCATGAAATCGTAATGCCCGTATCTGGTACGAAACGCCGTCTTAGGTATATCTTCGTCTTGTACTCTAAGCTGATGGTATCCGGAACGCAGATCGATCTTTGAAAAGTATTGAGCTCCTTGCAATTGATCCAACATATCATCAATCCTCGGTAATGGATACCGATTCTTAATGGTTAGTTTGTTTAACTCCCTGTAGTCTATGCACATACGAAAGGATCCATCCTTCTTTTTCACGAATAGAACCGGAGCTCCCCAAGGTGAGTAGCTCGGTCGGATGAAACCTTTATCAAGCAGTTCCTGTAGTTGGTTAGATAATTCCTGCATCTCCGAAGGTGCTAACCTGTAAGGAGATTTAGCAATGGGTGTTGCTCCAGGAATCAAATCAATACGAAACTCTACCGGTCGCACAGGTGGCAAACCAGGTTGATCTTCAGGAACACTTCAGGGTATTCCTTTACTATCGGCACGTCTTGTATTGTTTTCTTGTCTTCCTCTTTCTCCACCACGTGAGCCAAGAAAGCTATGCACTTCTTTTGTAGACACTTACGCGCTTTTATGCATGATATGATCTTTACGTTTCGCTTTGCTTGATCCCCACGAACTTCCAATACACGATCACTCGTCACTGGAATCCGAAGTAATTTTTCATAACAGATGACTTCAACTCTATTGAGTGATAGCCAATCCATCCCCACGATGATGTCGAAACTGCCCAACTCCATCGGTAACAAGTCTATGGTAAATGTATGATCTGTGAGTGTAAGTGGGCTGTTCCTTAGTATAGTGCTAACTGTAACTTGTTTCCCATTCGCTACTTCGATAATGTAAGGGGAGTCTAAAGTTTCCTAAGTAAGACTAAGTTGTCGTGCAAAATCAGATGAAATAAAACTCTGGTCTGCACCAATATCAAATAGTATAGATGCATAAGAGTCGTGTAAAAGAAATGTACCATTGACCACATTAGGGTCTTGGCGTGCAGCATTGGCTCCGATAACAAAAGCTCGTCCGCGAGGTGCTTGTGCTCCTGGTTGCACTCTCTTTGGATAGTCGCGGGAGAAATGACCCATTTCCCCGCAGTTGTAGCACCCTCTGTTGTTGTTGTTGTTGCCTAGATTCTGTGGTGGTGGTGGAGGTAGTGCCCTTGCTGCAGTGTTGGTAGCTTGCATTGCAGGAGCGCGGCAATTTGCAACCCAGTGGCCAAATCGACCACAGTTAGTGCACTTCCTACACTGTGCAGTAGGTGGATGATGATACTTGCAATGATTGCACTGAGGATACACTCCCACATAGTTCTTGAGTGTAGTGTTGACAGGTGCTGCAGGAGCCTGTCTCAAAGGAGTGACAGCCGCATAGTTCTTAACGACCTTTTGCTTCTTCTTTTGGTGATACTCAGGTTTCTTTATTGTTGTTTCCTTGGCCTTTCCCGCATCGTCCTTTAAAACTCCTGACTTTCATCACCTTGGTAAGTTTGGCTGAAAGGGAGATAGCTGACTCCAGAGTAGCAGGATATGCAGCCAGCACAATGCTTTGAATACAGGAAGGTAATCCTGCTACATAGCGGTCAATCAGCTTTTCCAATGTTGGCACCATCTCTGGCACTAGGGCTACCAGTTCATGATAGCGGTTGGTAAAAGTCATATGATCGGCTCCCTTCATCACATGGTTCGAGAGCTCAACCTCTAACTGCTGCAGTTCATGTTTCGGACAGAATTCGTTCCTCAGAAGAAGTTTGAATTCCACCCAAGGCATTGCCATCGTTTCATCTCTTCCTCGGGCTCTGATCTGAGCATTCCACCATGTCAAAGCTCGCTTGCTGAAAGATCCAGCCACATAGCGGACCTTGTGGTGTTCCGGACAACTGCTTATGTCCAAAGTGTTCTCCATTTTCTCCAGCCATTGGATCAGTCCAACAGCTCCTTCGACTCCAGTAAAGCTAGGTGGCTTGCATCCTACAAAGGATTTGTAGGAGCAGTCTGAAGTGTGACTAGTGTTTCCACTAGCCTCTCCTGTGGTATGGCCAGAATTGTTGCCATGGCCCTGAATCCTGTTTATCATCTCTGGGATGACATCTTTCAGTTGGCTCGTCAGTTGAGTACTCAAAAGGGTCGCCAAAGCGATAGTGGCAAGATCAATAACTGGACCCGCATTCGGGTTCGGAGGAGGACTATGTGGAGGAGGAGGAGGTGGCGGTGGTGAATCTGATGGTGATGGTGTAGAAGAGTGTGGTGCAGAAGTCTGAGTAGTAGGTACAGGAGTCGGATGTCTTCTAGGCGGCATTCTGATCATAACCAAAAGGTATTGGTTAGTGCAGTTATCGAATGCTGAAGACACAATGCAAACATAAATCCTAAGTTCTCTACTTGAGGGTCCCTAAGTTATAGTCTAGGCCAAACCGTTTAAGTAAATGACCTATTATTCTCTATAACCTTGAGCTCTAATACCAATCTGTCACACCCCGAGCCGGCGGGACGGATCGTGTTCCCCGTTGGGCGGAAGGTTCTCGAGGCGTGATATCGTGAGTGATAATCGTGATGATCAGATTGTTTACATAGCATCAATGTTAAGAAAAACTAAAGCACAATCAAACATTAAACTAGGATTGCAAAGTTAAATTACAATATCAATGTTCAGCAATTTAACTCGGTAAACCTATCAAAAGAATCAAAGTTTTCTATCTTGTAACTGTACAAGACATTCAAAAGAGATTCGTATGAACAACCAAAATACGTTTTTCCAAAATCAACTAGGTCCTCTATCTAGGCCACCTAGCATGCAATCCAAAAGCCTTAGCTTAAACCTGTTCTTCACCTGAGAAAGCATGTCAGAAAACAAAGTCAACACAATGGTTGATGAGTTCATACAGTTTTTAAGTTTAAAAATAGCTTTGGCAAACCTCTTTCGGTAAAACCTTAATCTTATTAACTCCACATGTAATATCCAAATCGGTATGCTTATATATAGGGCATACCCCTGGGTCGAGCCTATAACCCGCCCAGACGCCGTCCCACCACATACTAATCCGCATATGACACTGTTGTTAATAATAATTAAGTATTTTACCTACCATTCAACCCATTCCTCATCATACCTTTTGTTTTCTGTTTCAAAGTTTACAAGTCTATAGCATTCATAAGTATTGGCTTCAAAGTATGTTTAACAAGCATCATAGTTTCACACGCACATTGCTTAGCTTTCCTTAATCTCATGCGTGAGTACAAGCTCTGCTATAGCAGAAGTTTAGCAATTAGGTAGCTCACGGCTAGATACGAGCTCTGCTCTAGCAGAAGTTTAGCCATTACGTATCTCATGAATTAGTTAAGTTTAGTCTAGCAATTACGTGTCTCCTATACAAGATACAAGCTCTGCTCTAGCAGAAGTTTAGCAATTACGTATCTCATACATAGACACAAGCCATGCATACACAAACAATCCAAGAATTACATATCTCATATAAGCAGACAAAAGCTCTGCTCTAGCAGAAGTTTAGCAATTACATGTCTCTTATATAAATAATAGCTTAGCCTCGTCATGGTTTAGTTTTCATGTATCTCCATACATAGGTACAAGCTCTGCACTAGCAGAAGTTTAGCAATTACGTAGCCAATGATTAGATACATGCATAGTATTTCACGCGCACATTATAGTTTCAAGTATATAGTTTCTAGCATCCACGTATAGTTTCATCATGAATTCCATAGCAAAAGCATCAAGTCTCAAGTTTGAACATACAGTTTCTAGCATAAGCATTTAGTCTCAAGTTTAAGCATTTAGTTTCTCACATAAGCATCAAGTCTCACGTTTAAGCATTTAGTTTCTCGCATAAGCATCCAGCATATTGTTTCAAGCTTCTAGTTTGTAGTATAAGTGTCAAGTTTGTAGCTTCTCAAGGTCTATTAGATTCCAAGCATAAGCCTCATTGAAAGCATCATGTTTAAGTATAAAAGCATTATATAACATTTCAATAGTTTATTAAAATGTTTAACATGCTTCTCAGTCCCGAAGTAAAACAAATAAGTTTGAAAAGGGACAAATGAACTCACCTTGTGTCCGTAGTGTTTGACTAAGTAGAATAAGAATGCACGCGCTCTTTGTTTGCACTTGTTATGATGTTCACGCTCCTGTATTGATTTCATAGTGTTGTAGCTTATAAGTTTTTGTAAGGGTTTGTTGTGCGTGTAAGTGTTAGTCCTAAAGTTGACTAACACTTGCAAGTCTTGTTCGTTATCCGGTCCAGAATTCCATATGCTAAATAATATTGTGTTGAATCTTTTTGATTATTTGAAGTTCTTTCACTTAGATTTAGCTTATATATCAAGCTTTCTAAATGATATGTTTAAGACTTTGCATCCTTTGTATAGAAACTTTAACATCACCGTTTGTAATGAATAAAGTGATGTTTCATGCACCATTTCTAACATTTATTTTTGTTTTGAAATTTATTTGGAATTCATTGAGTTGGATAACTTATTAAACCAAATATAGTGTAATTGGGCCTAGAATTTGTATGTTAGTGGGCCGGCTAAAAGTATTGGGCCGCATAGGATAAAATGGATTAATCGATTGGGTTGGGCCGGAATAATTTAATTGGGTCGGTCATGAATGGTGTACACGGCCCGATAACATTGTAGAGAACCAAGTAGGTTGTTGGCCGAACGTTGGGCCAACTTAGCCCTGTTGGGCCGAAACAAAGGAACTAGGCCACGCTTAATGGAGATGGGCCGGTGTGTCCATGTTGGGCCGAAGGTTTTAGCTGGAAAATGTGCTGGGCCGAGTGAATGAGATCAAAACAATCACAATGGGCCGCCTCAAGGCAGTTGGGCTGCACACATAGCTTCGATTGGTTTCGGTGGCCAGGAGGTTCGCGACCAAGAGCAGGGTTCGGCCTAAGAGAAATGGTTCGTCAACCATGGGTTCGTGAGTCCTTATGGGTTCGTTACCATGCAAAGGCTCGGCTAGGGTCCATGCAAAGAAGGTTCGGCCATGGTGTGATGAATAGGTTCGCCGAAGTGATGCAGGGTTCGGCTACCATATAAGGTTCGTCGGGAAAGGTTCGGTCGTGGGGTTCGTGGGTCTGGCAGAAGGTTCGGCCGAAGAATAGTGGTTCGCCGAGGGTAGATGGCCATATAGGTTCGGCAGCAAGGAGCGCACGCATGGTTCGTGGATTGGAGATAGGGTTCGCCACCCTGGCATGGTTTGCAAGCATGTACGGAGGTTCAGCCGGTAGCCGTGCGTTGCTTGCTGGTCTAACAGGTTTGGTCCCATGAAACCCACGAACCATGTTCATCATCATCCTCATTAGCCTACCCCCGTTTGTCTCAGAGCTGTTAACCTATCAAGGGTGTTCTAGAATGCGTTCTAGAGTGTGTGGAGCTCTTGAGCATGGGTCTCTAACCGGCCTAAGTGGGGTGGTCGCACAACACCTCCAAAAACCCTACTTTTCATGTTATTCAAGCTCAATTACCTCCAAATCGGCTGGATAAATTCATAGATCCGCTGTACTTCTATGTAGAGGGCTTCAAGATGGTCGTTTAGGTCGAAGAATCACCGAATTTCGTTGTGAAATGAAGAAGATATGAAGCTTTGAAGTTCAACAATGGTGGTGAATTTTCTAGAGAGAGAAAGTGACGGGTTTGAAGTTTAGAGAGAGAGAGGGTTTGTGAGAAAATGAAATAAATGCTAGGATTTGGTATTTAAATACCCCAAGGATATTTGGGTTCGTTTCGGTTGCTCGGTTCTCGTTTTCGTCGCGTTCCCGGCACGTTACGCGCGTATCTCGTGATTTAAATAGAAGAGTTTATTTTTAACTATTCGGATGGAATTTATTTCTAGAAATTATTTTAAATTTCATTTAATTAATTTATTTATCGAATTTAATTATTTTTACGCGTTTCGTTTATTTTTTCGCGAATTAATAAAATAGTTCAGTTTAATTTTTTTATTTATGATGAGTTTGAAAATTGTAAAATAGGAAATATTTTATTTCCTTAAATTTATGATCGTTCGTTTTCGTTTCGTCAGAACCCGTCGCCATCGCGCGTATTCGTTCGAATCGTCATTCGAACGAACACAACGATGGTTTAGCTCTATGATTCTTGTTCTCTACTGTTCAGCCATTATTTCAGAACATTAAACCCTCAGAATCCTTCGTACAGATCGTCACCTATACGAATAATTCGTCGGTTTAGCATTTCGTAATAACAACCGTTATAGTTTCGTTCTATTTAACCTCACATACGTTTATATAATAGCATCAAGTCAGGTATCTATGTTTCAACACTATGTTGTCTGATATGTTTCTAACTGTTAAACCCTAAGGTTTTAAATCAGATTCAGACAATTGCATAATAGTTTCGTGTCAAGTATAATGTATCAATAGCATAAACATAGTTTCACGTAATGTGTACCTGAATTACTGTACGAGTTGCTGTTGCGATCACTGTTCCGGCACGCGTCCGGCACTTATGTTACAGGAAGCTTGTCCATCAATTTGGGGTTCTAGATCTTGAAGAAATTTCATCTGGATTTCTTTAAGTGTTTCTCGAGAACTTCAAATTCGTGAACTGCAGTGTTTGTGAACTTGAGCTTCGTGATGTTTGCATTCGAGTACTTCAGAGTTCAGTTACTTTGAGATCGTGCACTTCAGGATTCAGATACTTCAATTTTCGTATACATCAGCTTCGAATACTTGTGCTTCGATTACTTGATTTCATGAACATCAGCTTCGTGTACTTGGAGAGCTTCATATAATTGGGATACTTCGAGTACTTGGAAAGCTTCGAGTACCTTGGGAACTTTGAATACTTTGGAGCTTCGTGTACTGCTTGGACTTCATGTACTTCCTAGATTTTGAGAACTTGACTTCTGATTCTGCTGAACATGGCTGCTAAGAACCTTAGTAAATTGTCCAACCTGCTCAAGTTGGACAATGAGATCGGAAGAGGCACTAAGCCTCCTAGGCTTGTTTCTGGTGACAACTTTGAAGATTGGAAATTTAGATTCCAGTCTATCATTAAGTACACAGACCGAAACTATGGAGATCCATTGAGGAAGGGCCATATGTGCCCATGTATGAGAGTGAGCTCAATGGGCTGATCCCAAAAGATCCATAGTTATTCACCGAGAATGACATTCTCATAAGGGAGAAGGATGATAAGGCATACACCTCAAGTACCATGGTGTTATCCACTCAAGTTGCTCATGTAACATTTAGGGTTTTTTTGTAATAATATTTGTGTTGAAATTCTAATAGACAAAAGTTTCTAGTAAAATTCATAGCTTGATTTAATATTCAAAGTTATACGAGTAACACCCCGTCCGATGGCGGAAACGTCGGGATGCCATGAGGGATGTGTAGATTGTTCACAAGCTCATGGGCATCTAAAGTATCATCACATAACAATTAAAGCAATTAAAGTATTTACACAAAAATCATGTTCATCATGATTCTATTTCAATGATTACTCAAAAGATGTAGCTAAATTAACTAAATCCTAATCTTCATTTATCAAGTTAATTTAGTTAAGTCCAAGATCCTATATGATGAGTCCAAAAGATGTAGAGTTGCCCAGCTCTACCTACTTCTCTTCATTTCCTGAAACATGTAGAAAATCAAGTGTCAACTATGGAGTATTTGGTGAGTAATCATAAGTTTTATATTCTTCAAAACGTTTATAAAAGTTTAAAGAATAACTCGTGTGAACCTGTTCAATAACACCAATCTGTACTATCACAGTCAGTTATATCAATTCAACAACCATCATTCATCATAATATTGTCAATATAGTATACCGTGGAGGACCTCAGTCAACTCAATCAACGGTGGAATCATCGCAGAGGACCGCTGCCAACTCAATCAACGATGTTACTAATAATCATAAATATCAAGGTTGGGCACCACGGAGGACCAAAGTCAACTCAATCAACAGTGGAATCACCGTGGAGGACTATAGTCAACTCGATCAACAGCAATTCAATCATCGCGGAGGACCGAAGTCAACTCAATCAATGATGACTCACTCAAAGTATATCATTCCATAATCACAATTTATCTCAATCTCAATAATAATCTCGGTTCCACACTTGTTATATCAAAATCAGTTTACTTTGGTATACATGTTTCAACCCCGAGTTTAAAAGCAGAAGATTTAAAAATGGGGTTATGAGAACTCACTGTGATGTCTTATAGTTCAATGATTTTTAGAACACGTGCTCACGTGGATGGAATCAATGATGACTCAACAACCTGTGTTTCATATGTTTCATCCTCGTAAATATACTTCGTTTTATCATTTTGTAATTTTTTGTCATGTCTAACTTTTAGTTTAACATGTGTCTTTGTTTACTTGAGGTTATATATGTTTATAATGAAATTTGTATATGTTACCATAGTTGTAATCATCACAATATTAGTTTTAAAACGGATTAGTTTTAAATAAGTAGTGACGACCCCAAGTTGAAACCAAACATTTGCTAACATACACACATGCATGTATATGTGTTGGAAAAGGTGGTAACCTTACATATATTTATACATGCATGCATGTATAAATCCATGTTAATCATTCCCACTTAAGTTTTAAGAACTTAGTTAAGTTCGAGTAAATGATTACAATGTTATTCTCATGAAAGTCTAATTTATATAACTTACAAGTATATATATATACATACTTGTGGGTTATAACTAAGTTTGGTTTGAATGATTTAAAAAGTTGCAGGAGGTTTACTTGGTGAAAGTAAATGAGGATGGATGTTGGTGCTCCAAGAAAACTCGGTAACAAAGACACTGGATCTCGATCACCACATTTAAATGGTTCTCGGTTAACACCAAGTTATGGGTTTTAGTCTCAAAATGACCGAGAAAGGTGATGTTCTCACCCTCAAGTGGGTGTTCTCGGCTAAGGGTTTTAGAGAAAGAGGTTCTCGGCCAAAGTCTTCGAAAAGAAAAGGGTTCTTGATCCTAGAGGGGTTCTAGGCCAGCCCATTTAGAACAAATGAGGATTTTCGGCTAGACAAGATGTTCTCGGCCAAGGATCCCCATATGGAAGGATTTTCGTATAAAGTGCTATATTCCTGATCCTATCTTCTTCAACCTCATGCTACCCATCTTTTCAAAATCCCAAAAAAAGTTGCAGGTTAGTTTCCATAGCTTCAATTCGTTTATATGCACTAGTTTTAAGGGTTTTAAATGTACAAAAATCGGTTTCTAAGGTTTGATGATGAACCGATTGTATTTAGATGAGAAACCCAAAAGTAAAATGTAATATCTACCTGAAAATCGAGGTTTTAAGCTTGAAATATTCTTGGGTTCTTGTTCTCCTTGATTATACGAACGTTTTGGGCTAAGAATCTAGCGAAATGGTGAAGAAATGAAGAAGAGATCTTAGTGAGAAGTTCTAGTGAGAGAAAGTTCTGAAAATTGGTTCTTATAGAGAGAAATGAGATGGAGAAATGAGGAAGGAGAAGGAGTTCCATCCTTTTTATACCCCGTAGTGATCGTGCGTGCTTGGTTACGATTATTTCGCGTTATCTCATTTTATTTGTTCAGTTTTCACGTAAATTGCATTTAAAATACGAAACGTTTAATAAAAACGATTTTGTTTAATAAAATGATTTTATTTAAATTTGTTTAAGGTCGTAATTCCTAGTAAACGTTTTTAAATTCTTTTTGTTAAGTTAATTATCGTAAAATCATTATTTCGGTTATCTCATCGAAACTCGTTACTCACGTACAATTTCGTAAAGATCGCCACCTTTTCGAATTCAACGTTCGCATCGTATTTCGATTCGATTTATGATTTATGGAATATCATCTCAGAATAGTATTTTTAATAATTGTATTCGTGTGAATCGTCACCCAGGCAAATACATTATTAAGTTAACATTTCTGAAATAACATTCACTTTTAATTTATTTTCATGACCTCACCATCGCGTAATTATCTTCCAATATCCTTTTCCTCATTTTAATAAAAATATATTTATCAATTATCCATTTCCCAATCCTCAACCCCACTAAATCATATCACTGGCACATCCATGATAGACCGAAATAAGTTTATATATAGGGCATACGTAGGAGTCGGTCGCAACCTATCCAGCTGCCGTCCTACCACCATTTCGATAAACCATGGCTATGTGTCCTTGAATATATTTAGTGACCAAACCATATCCGTTAATCATTTCAAACCAAACCAGATCATAGCATAAGTATTCCACTGCAATAAACACTGTGGTTCAGTCTAGTTGTATTTCAATCTAACTTCCCCATGGTTTATGCTTAATTATCATATGTTCTCATCAATGTATACGCATCCATATTATCATAAATTCAAGCAAATAATTATCAAATTATCGTAACTGGTTCTATCAATACAAATTTATATTATAAAGACAATACCTGAAAAACAGTGATGTTACAGTCTCCCCTAGTTGAGGGAGTTACGTCCCGAAATTCAACTTGGAGTAACTGTAGTGAACACATGTGGATACTTAAGCTTCATCTGATCTTCTCGTTCCCAGGTGAACTCTGGACCACGCTTTGATTCCCACCGTACTTTGACAGTTGGGATCCGACTGTGCTTGAGTTTCTTGACAACACGGTCCATTATCTCGACTGGCTTTTCAACAAAATGCATAGTATCGTCGATGCGGATGTCATCGAGCGGTACTTGAAGATATTGATCAGCTACGCATTTATTCAAATTTGACACATGAAAAGTCGGATGCACATTATTAAGTTCAGGAGGAAGTTCCAGCTTGTAGGCAGACTTCCCGATTCGTTCAAGAATCTTAAAAGGGCCAACATATCGTGGAGCAAGCTTACCCTTCTTCCCTAACCGTACAACTCCCTTCAATGGTGATACTTTAAGTAATACCATATCATCAACTTGAAACTCTAAAGGTTTACGTCGTTTATCCGCGTAACTCTTCTGTCGACTGTGGGCAGCTAACAGATTGTCGCAACTCTGGTGAATCTTGCCAGTCGTCTCTTTAATTATCTCGGGACCAGTGATCTGCTATTCGTCGATCTCAGTCCAACAGATAGGTGACCGACATTTTCTACCATAAAGAGCTTCGAACGGTGCCATACTAATGCTCGCGTGATAACTGTTGTTATACGAAAACTCGACTGATGCTAGATGGCTATCCCAGTTGCCACCAAAATCGATGACGCAAGCTCTAAGCATATCTTCAAGTGTCTGGATCATTTTCTCCGTCTGCCCATCAGTTTGAGGATGATAAGCGGTGCTGAGATCCAATCGCGTTCCAAAAGCTTCATGAAGTGATTCCCAAAATCATGCTGTGAAACAAGCATCACGATCCGATATTATGCTTAAGAATCCCATGTTGGCTAATGATCTCATCAACATAGATACGAGCTAATTTCCGCACAGGGTACATTACGCGTATCGATAGGAAATGAGCCGACCTGGTTAATCGGTCTATTATCACCCAAATACTATCGTGACCGCTTGTGGTTCGTGGGAGTTTGGTAATAAAATCCATAGATATATTCTCCCACACCCACATGGGTATTTCTGGTTGTACTAACAATCCCGAAGGTCGCTGATGTTCAGCTTTGACTTTTGCACAGTTAAGGCATTTGGCCACATACTCAGCGATATCCTTCTTCATTCTAGGCCACCAGTACAAAACTTTAAGGTCTTGGTACATCTTGTCAGCACCTGAATGGATTGAGTAACGAGGCTTACGTGCTTCATTCATAATCGTCATCCTAAGATCATCTCTGCTTTGTTTCCACAACCGGTTCAAATAATACATCAACCCATCATCTTTCGTTTCCAATCGTAATTCAGCCCCGCTAGACATCTCATTATGTAGACTACTATAAGCCAATGAGTTTTGTTGGGCTACCAAAATATCATTGTGAAGATTAGTGTGCACTTGGACACTATGAATTTGAACATGACTCTTGCGACTAAGCGCATATGCTACTATATTTGCTTTACCAGGATGGTAGCGAATTTCACAGTCATAATCATTTAGCAATTCAACCCATCTCCGTTTTCTCATATTAAGTTCCTTCTGGTTCAGAATATGCTGCAAACTCTTGTGGTCAGTAAAGACTACACACTTTGTACCATAAAGATAATGTCTCCATATCTTTAAAGCACACACGACTGCCCCAAGTTCCAAGTCATGAGTGATGTAGTTCTTCTCGTGAATTTCAGTTGTCTTGATGCTTAAGCCACAACCTTTCCCCATTGCATGACAACACAACCGAGACCTTGATTGGATGCATCGCAATAAACCACAAAATAATCATTTCCATCGGGCAATATCAAGACAGGAGCATCACAAAGTTTTTGCTTCAATGTCTGAAACGACTCTTCTTGCTTTGGTTCCCACTCATAAGGTCTATCCTTTTGAGTTAAGGAAGTGAGGGGAACCGCAATCCGGGAGAAATTCGAAATAAACCGCCGATAGTAACCGGCAAGTCCGAGAAATGAACGAATCTCTGTTGGTGTCTTTGGTGTACTCCAGTTCTTCGCAGCTTCATTCTTTGCAGGATCCACGTGAATACCCTTTTCATTGACTATGTGTCCCAAGAATTGAACTTCCTTAAGCCAAAACTAACACTTGCAGAATTTGACATACAATTGCTCTTTCCTAAAGATCTCCAAAATCAACTTAAGGTGTTGCTCGTGTTCTTCTCTGCTCTTGGAGTACATTAGTATATCATCGATGAACACGATCACAAATTTATACAGGTATGGCGTGCAAACACGATTCATGAGATCCATGAAAACTGCAGGCGCATTGGTAAGTGTTGGTGCACGAAATGTCCCTAGTTCAGTTTTGTATGATCTTTTGATGTATAAAGTTTATATCATTAATGAAATTAGTATTTCTATCTTGTTCTAAATGTTTATTCAAGTTTATATGTGTTTGATTATGTTTAACTTTGATTATACATGTTTATAGACCCATTCGGGCGAATGACTCTAAGAATGAAGTCATTTGGCCGAATGAGCGCTTACAGAATGACTAGGGCGATCGAATGAGTCACCCGCATGACTCATTTGCTGGTCCAAGCTCATTCAACTGAGCCATTCGCCGAATGAGTTGTTTCAGCCACTCATTCGGCTGAATGAGTAGAGTCTATATATACCAATCCAAATAGATTCAAACCTAACTTTCCCGAGCCCTCCTTCTTCCCAGAGCACTCTAGTGTCAAACCCTAGAAGTTTTGAGCGGTTCTTGCTGTCCAAGTTGGATTCTCAACCCATGGTATTCGATCTAGCTTCAAACGTTCATCCTTTACCTTCGGATTACCACGGTTGATGTTGGTTTCGATTGGAAAACCCTGGAATAGGATTTCGCACTATTGCAGAGGCTGTCGAGCAGATCTCCATTGGAACCGGGTTGTTTCCGGGCTCCTAGTTGGTTCTACAAAGTGGTATCAGAGCTTTGGCACTTGATTCTGGTCGATTTCCATTCCAAATCATTGAATCTGAGAATGGGTATTCTAGATCTGCAAAAACCCTAAGTTTCTTACCCTCCAAGTAACTGTTTCATCGAAAATCCGTTGGTTTTTGTGGTTGTTTAGTCAAATATTTCATCCCAATTGGTTGGTAATCATGTCTTGATGTTCCGTACCAAATTTTGTCTAAATCGAAAGTTATCGCGATTTTTGCAGCTGAAAACCCAAGATAGCCCGAATGAGCTACCCGACCGAATAGATCACCCGAATGACCCTCATTCGGCCGAATCAGTCTCATTCGCCGAATAGCTCTCATTCTCTTGCTCATTCGCCGAATAGCTTCAGTCGGTAGTTCACTCATTCGCCAGACCCATTCGTTCGGCCTAGTTGTCTTTCTAAGTTTTTCATTCGGCTCTCAAGCTATTCTAACTTCATTCTCTCGGCTGATCAACTTCATTCGCCCAGTTCAAGTTCTTTCGGCCCCCGATATTCGGCCAAAGTAGAGCCATTCAGCCATCAGATTTCAGAATTTTCTAAGTGTTGGACACTTTTGATCTTGACTTTATGGAGGACTTAGCTTTGATGGCGAACCAGAATCATCGCATTCAGACACTGTTGCTCACTAAGAAAGAGACAGGGAAGTCTAATAAAGCTCCCAGTTGCTTTCATTAGATGATTATCCCCATTGGAAGTACATGTTTGAAATCCACATCAATGGAGTTGATACTAACTTGTGGATGATGATAGAGAGTGGTTATCTAAGACTTCTGAATGAAGATGGGGCTCCAATGTTAGTCACACGGATGACTGAACCACAGAGGAAGCTATATGACTATGAGAAGAAAGCTTATGCTATTCTGTCCCAGTCCATTGCAACTGATATTTTTCATCAATTCAGACAGTTCACATGTTCTAAGTTTCAATGGGATGCTTTACAGCAGAGATACAAGGGAAATGATGCATTGACGAACATCAAGTCCAAAGTTACGGAAGGAGTTTAACAGTTTCATGTATGTGGGAAACGAGTCACTTGATGACCTGATTGCAAGATTATATCATCTACTGACTGAGTTGTTTAATCATCAAGTCAAAATTACAACTCAAGAGAAGATTCAATGCTTGGCAGATGCTTTACCTCCAAAGTGGGAGTCATTTCTTATGGCTTTAAAGCAGAATGAGATGATGGCAAACATGGACATCAATGATTTCATCCAGAAGTTGAAAGAGCAGGAAATTGAAAACAAGTGGAAGGCTAAGAGAGTTGCTCAAGTTCAGGATCCCTCACTGTATTATTCTACTCCTACTGTAGAGAGAGCCTCTTCTCATGCTCCACTAAAGACTTCTTTTTTCCTCTCAGACTTCTGCAGCTCCATCTTCCAATCAGATTCATTTCAGTCCATCATCTTCATCATGCAGCTCTCAGAAAGAAAGTGGTCAACCAGTCACAAGTGTGAAGACTGACACCTTTGATAAAGTCACCGCAGAAATTGCCAAGGAGCATATGGGTCTTCTGTCTACTCTTGTTAGCTCCTATGATGGATTAGTAGCAGGACAGATTGGCAATATTTACTTGACTAATGATGATTATTCTCAGATAGACCCGGATGATATGGAGAGGATTGATATTATGTGGGCTCTAGCTAGTGCTGTAAGGAGTGCCAAGGATTTTTTGAAAAGGACTGGCAAAGACATCAACCTGAATAAGGATTCTAAATTTGGTTTTGACATGGCATCTGTCACTTGTTACAATTGTGGGGAGAAGGGACACTTTGCAAGACAGTGCAAACAACCAAAGAAGTCAGGAAACAAGAATCCTTTTCAGCATCAGAGATCTTCTGCATCAAATCCAGAGAGAAGACTTGTACCCATTGATTCTCCTGCTCAGGTTGGTTCTTCAAATGCATGTAAAGAATTGATCGTGCAACAGGATGAAGGTGAAAATTGGGACTTCAGATTTAATTATGATCAGAGTGGACTGGATAAAGCTCGTGTTGCTGAAATTCAGAAGGCTGATGAGTCAAGTGAAGAAAGCACTTCTGGAGAAGCACTGATCAGTCTAGAAGAAACATCTGGTTCAGAGTCATAAAGCATTTCAGACTCAGACACTCAAGCAGATTATGATGCTGATATTGAAGAACCAGTTACTCAGTTTGCTTTGATGGTGAACACATCTGCTACCTCTGTTGTTACTTCACAGTCAGATCAGGTATTTGATGAATGTTCTTCTTCTCATTCAAGATGTTTTAATTGTGTTGACCTTGACAGTAAGGTCCTGGCTTATCAGAAGCACAATGTTGACTTGATCAGCGATCTCAACCAGTGTATTGAGGCAAACAAAGTTTTAAAATATAATGAAAAAGATTTTCAAGATAAAATCAATTTATTAAACAGACAATTGCATGAGGCTAAGATAGTTGTTCTCAACAAGGAGGATGCTGTTACTTCTTATCTCAACACCATAAATGAGACTAAGAAGAAACTTTCCATAGTCGAGTGTGACTATGAGACATTAAGTCAGAAGCTAAAGAGCTATGAGAGCTCATCTTACATTATTGAGCACATGATCAGTACTGGGACTGATCATGATGGGAAGGGTAAGGAAACCATATATAATCACTGTCCCCCACCAGTCTTGAACAGCTTTGTCAATTCTCCAAATGACAAAGATGTTAAAGATTTCCATGTTAAAACTCCATTAGTAATTGATCCAATTGGAATGATTACTGATGAGGGTTCCTTATTGTCTGAGGAATCTTTTGTGGAGGGAATTGTTGAAAGATTGGGTCTCAAATTTTGAGGATGAATCTAATAATACGTTTGATGATATTGTTGCTCAGAATCAGACACCTGTAGTCATGAAAGGTGACCCAATCTCATTCAAAAATCTATCAAGAATTAGGTTTTGTGAAGGCTTCAAAAGAAAATGAAGCATGTGTGTTTAACAAGATTGACAACCTTCTTTCTAATGGGAAAAAAGGATTGGGTTTTAAGCAGAACAAGACCAAAACAAATGTTTTTAAACAACAAAATCAGTCTTTTTCTAAACTCAAACATTTTCATCAAAAAGATAACAAAGTTTTCTTTGAGTGTGGTGCACCTGGACATGTTGTTCGATTGTGTCCCCAGTTGATCATACCTAAGGTTGCTCCACCCAGAAAACTTAATAAGAATTTTAACAAAACTGTTAAATCTGATTCTGAGTCAACTCAAGCAAAACACAAACAACCCAATATGGTTAAACCTTTGGATAAGGGTAAAGAGAAATTGGTAAACTTGGATGTTCGCAAAGTTGTTAATGTCAATCAATCAAAGCCATCATCCATTTACTTGAAAAACTCTTTCAGTAAAAACACTGTCTGGAAAGTCAAGTCTTCTGAGACTTCTGTTTTACACACTCCAGACAAGGCAACCCCTGATGGTAAATGGATTGTTGTTTGGATCCGAGACTCATTGGGTCAACCCAAGATTGTAAAGTCTTGGGTTCCCAAATTGAACTAATTGTTTGTGTTTGTGCAGGATGCCCAACAGCTGCTCTTAACAGCTCATGGATCGTTGATAGTGTGGCTTCTAGGCACATGACTAGAGATATATCGCTGCTCACCAATGTCAATTCTATTCGAGGTGGTTATGTAGCGTTTGCTGGAGATAAAGGCGGGTTCATTACAGGAGAGGGTATTCTGTCAAATGGCCAAGTTTTATTCGACAAAGTCAGATATGTGAAGTAGTTGGAGAACAATATTCTTTCAGTGTGATAGATCTGTGACAAGAAGTACAAAGTTCTTTTTGATGACTCCAACTGCTACATACTCAAGCAAGGTGTGACTATTCCTTAAGATTGGATTTTGATATCAGCACCCCGTAAGCAGGACTTGTATGTACTCAACATGGCCACAGCTTCAACAACATCCTCCACAGCTTCATGTTTTATGTCAAAGGAAACTTAGAAAGATTGTATTCTTTGGCATAAGAAGATGGGCCATTTGAGTCTACGCAAAATGAACCACTTGGTACATAACAACTTGGTTGAGGGGGTCAGTCTGAAGAATTTTAAGCTGTCTGATATCTGTGTCTCATGCAAGAAAGGAAAGCAGACCAAGCAGTCTCACAAGCTGAAAAGTTTCATTCAATCACTGTTCCTCTTGAGCTTCTCCATATTGATTTATTTGGTCCAGTAAACCGCAAGAGTATAGCTGGAGACCAATACTGTCTAGTCATCACTGATGAGTATTCTAGATATTCTTGGGTTTTCTTTCTAAAGGAGAAATATGAAACGTTTGAGTGCATTCAAGTGTTGGTGACCAAACTTTAATCTCTTTATAAGCTCAAGATTCGTATGCTCAGAAAAGACAACGGGACAGAGTTCATGAATCACAACATGGAGAACTTCTGTAATGCACGGGGTATTGTCCAACAGTTTAGTGCTCCATATGTCCCGCAAATGAATGGTGTTGCTGAGTGAAAGAACATAACTTTGATTGAAACTGCTAGGACGATGCTTGCTGATTCATCTCATCCAGTTCAGTTCTGGAATGAAGATGTGGCAAATGTTTGCTACACACTGAACTGGGTACTGATAGTTAAGAGACATGGGAAGACTTGATTTGATTTGCTCCACAACAGAAAGCCTAATCTTAAGTATCTTGAACCTTTTGGTGCACCGTGCACGATGCATAAGAAACACAAGTAGGACAAGTTCAATGAGAAGGTGGAAGAAGGATATTTTCTTGGGTACAACACTTCTAATAAAAGGGTATACAACGGATCAACTCAGAATGTGGAAGAGTGGTACCATGTTGATGTACAGAGACACTCTATGCCCCCACCTGGGAAAGGACCAAACTCGATGTTTGACTATTCAGACCTTTTCGACTCATTCAATATGCCTCCCATGTACTCAGATGAAGATGTTGTTGTTCAAATGATGTATGATGCATAGAATGCACCTGATGAACCTGTGCAACCTTCATCAGCTTCAATTCCCACAGTACAGATAAATGATGATAGCTCAGACACAGATGATAACGCAGTTCAGCCAGCTGCCAAATGTTGACAATCTTGTACCTGGACTTAAGGACTTTAATCTGAACAATCTTGATCCACAGGTTGAGGTTCCAGCTCATCCTGTTCGAAGAATCAATCACATTCATCCTCAGGAGAACATTATTGGAAGTCCACTTGATGGGGTTAAGACAAGAAATCAGCTTTCTTTAGGAGGCCTTGCTGATATTCTTGACTTTGCTGATGTGAACTACTATGCATATTCTTGCTTCATCTCTCAATTTGAACCACGCACCGTCACCGAAGCATTAAGAAAGGAATCATGGGTTGATGCCATGCAAGAGGAACTCCTTCGATTCAAGAAATTAGGTGTTTGGCAACTTGTTCACAAACCGAAAGGTGCAAAAGTTATAGGCACCAGATGGGTTCTTCGTTGCAAAAGGGATGATCATGGGATCATTGTGCGAAATAAAGCACGTCTGGTGGTTCAAGGATTCAGACAGATTGAAGGACTTGATTACAATGAAGTGTTAGCACCGGTTGCTCGTCTCGAAGCAATCCGTATCTTCTTGGCATATGCATCATTCAAGAAATTAAAAGTTTATCAAATGGATGTCAAGAGTGCATTCCTTCACGGTGTGATCAGTGAAACAGTGTATGTTAGTCAACCTCCCGGGTTTGACGATCCATTGCATCGTGACCAAGTCTACAAGCTAGACAAGGCTTTGTATGGATTGCATCAAGCACCACGAGCGTGGTACGAGACACTCTCCACTCACCTTCTGAACAACGGGTTCAGAAGAGGTGTCATTGACTGTACACTGTTTATTTGAGAAAAGGATGGTGATTTACTCTTGGTGCAACTTTATGTCGACGATATCATTTTCGGTTCTACAAATGATAGTCTGTGCAAGGAATTCGAGAAGGTCATGAAAGACAAGTTTTAAATGAACTCAATGGGAGAGATGAAATTTTTTCTTGGGTTGCAGGTGGATCAATCTGAGGCAGGGATATTCATTCATCAGACCAAATACGTTGGTGACATTCTGAGCCGGTTCAGAATGTCGGATGCAAAGCCTGCTAGTACCCCACTGGCTGTTAATCATGGGATTACACCAGACGAAAAGCTGGAGTTAATCGATGCCACTCTGTATCAAGGAATGATTGGATCTCTCATGTATCTGACTGCTTCACGGCCAGATATCATGTTCGCCACATGCTTGTGTGCTCGCTATCTGTCCAAACCAAAAGTATCACATCTGATTGTTATGAAGAGGATTATGCGTTATCTGAAGGGTACTCCTGATCTTGGGTTATAGTACCCTAATGATGATAACTTTGAGCTTACTGCATACAGTGATTCAGACTATGGCGGATGCAAAAGGGATTTCAAGTCAACATCAGCTGGATGTCAGTTCTTTGGGACCCGTTTGGCTACCTGGCAGTGCAAGAATCAGACATCGGTGTCTACTTCAACCTGTGAAGCTGAATACATTGCTGCTGCAAGTTGTTGTTCACAAATCATCCGGATACAACAGCAACTCAGGGACTATGGGTGACATTTTTATAACACTCCTATTTATGTTGATAATGCTACCGCCATAGCTGTCACTAAGAACCCAGTCCAGCACTCGAAAACCAAACACATCGACATCAAATATCACTGTATACATGATTGTTTTGAAAAGAAGCTAATCGATGTTGTTAAAATACACACCGGTCACCAGAAAGCCGATCTTTTTAGAAAAGCTTTTGATAAACCCAGATTTTTATACCTGTTATCGGCTAACGGTGTTTTCAAAAGGATGAAGTCATTCCATCATCTGAAACTAACAAATGATCATCGTTTTTCCTAGTTAGCTTTCTTTTGTTTTATTTTTCATTACTTAGTATGTCTGTTATTTCTTTCACTAAATCAAAAACTCAAAAAAAAAATTTTGTTTTAGGTTTTTAAGGGAAGAAAACATCAGAAAATTTTGAAAAATACAAAAACAATTAAAAATCTTAAAAAAATGAGAAAGTTTTATTTGAGAAAGTAATGTGTTAACCTATCATGTCTTAAAACCTAAGGTGAATGCATAAACTGAAAACACATGAGAATTGTGAATTGGTGTACTAATAGGCCGACTTTACAAAATGTATAGACAATTTGTGATTGCTTAGAAAGTCTAATTTGTGGGATCCGTTTTAGAAAATCAGCTAAGTAATAAATAGTTTTTGACTCAAATCAGGCATACACCTATTATCATATGATCTAATAAGGTTTCTAATGATTCATGAATTCAAGTCTGTACACGTGCCATACTGCTTTGTAAGGACCTAGCTGAAGCCGTCCATTCAGATGAGAATGATTGAATCACAAGAAAATAAATAATAATTAAACAGGTATTAAGCTTGGAAAATACAAAAATAAAATAAGTTCGATTCCATACAGGTGCCATATTGATTTGTAAAGACCTAGCTGAAGCCGTCCATTTGGATAGAACAAGTTAATCATGTCAACACAATTCTGTATACGTGCCATATTGCTTTGTAAAGACCTAGCTGAATCCGTCCATGAGAATGTGTTGAACATGAGAGACAAATCAAAAAGAAAAATACACAAAGATAATAAAATTGAAACCTTATGGAATTTATGATAATAGGTATTAAGTTATGCAGAGATGAGTTACAAACTAGTTTTGATCTTTATTGATAAAATGAAATGGGTAACTCAGTCAGAAAACATGAGTGATCATCAAATTTGTCTAGAAGTTATGTATTGTCAGGCTTAAAATGGACAAATATATCAGTAATCATATCACAAGACAAATGTGTTTTAGAGTGAAACATTCAGTAATGCTAATTTGATGTGATTAGGTGTATGTGGTAGTTTCTCAATAAACTTCTCACAAAAATATGTGTTTCTTTGTTGTTAGTTGTTAGTTGTACAGTCGTATTTTGTTTCAGAAAATTACAAAAAGATTTTATATTTTCAAATTTATTTCAGATGATCATTTGTGTGTTCGGATGTTCAATCATCTATGAATCCATAACCAACCAGACTTTTCTTCATAATGGCATCTATTTACTGATCAAAATGTTAAAATTTGAAATTAAGTTGTGTTTTGTGAGTGCCAAGTTTCATTCGTGAGAATGAACAAGGAGAATAGTTCATTCGACCGAATGAAATCATTCCAGCGAATGAGTCTTTTGGCCGAATCAACCTGGGCCGAAGTAACTCAGTCGGCTGTCTCATTCGCCGAATGAAATTTCTTTTTGGGGTTCTTTCGGCCGAATGAATTTAGGGCGAAGCAGCTCATTCGTTTGAGTCATTCGCTGAATGAAGGTTCCTATTTAAATGGTTCTTTCGTCCGAACCACTTCATTCTCCAAAAGTCATTCTCTTGCTACTGTGTGTGTGTCTTTCGGCCGGAACACACTCTGTTATCTGTTTTTCGAATTCTCTTAGATTAAACCAACTTTTGTGCTGAGATTTCTTCTTGTGATCATCACAGGTACTTGTGGATCCAATATGAATGAATTTTGTCCACGGATTCGTTGTAAACAGAACCGGATTTAGGGTTTTAGGGTTCTTAAATGTCGCCTGAAAATAAACGTATAAACAGGACCTTAAATCACCTAAGGCCTTTTCTAAATACCTTAATCGGTCGGTTCTGAATGTATTGTTACAATTTTTGTGGACTGATTTGAATTTTTGTAGACATGGAATATGAAGTTCATATAGATGAACGAATGAACCCATTCGGTAGTTAAGGGCCGACCGAATGAACTTAGCGATTGAATGGAGTCATACAGCCGAATGAACCTCATTCGGTCCATATTCTCATTCGCTGGTCATACGGTTGACCTGTATCATTCGCTGATACTTCGGTTGACTGAGCTCTTTCGGTCAACTTGCTCATTTGCTCAAGGGTTATTCAGCCAGATCAATCTCATTCGTTCAAATGTTATACTTGTAAAGTTTTCTGATTTGATTCAAATGTTTAACTGATTTGTACTGATATGTTTATTTCTTTGTTTTTCATTATGGCAGAATATAAATCAGTGACCAAGAACAACATATGCGCTCATCTTGCTCTTTCCACTGCGAATGCCCGACACTTTACAGAGACTATTACTTTCTTGAGGCGTTCGAGGATCTTTGCTGCTATATCTACTGTCCATGTGCCATATCAGTCACATTAGTAGGATTTCTGGAGATCTGCTGATATTTATTGCGAGGTTGAGCCACCGGTTATCAGGGGCAAGGAGCAGCGTCATGATGTTGTTATTTCTGCTGAACATATCAGGAGGATATGTAGATTCCATGATGCACCAGATCAGCCTATCTTACTTGATCGCTATCTTGTACGAGGATGCTTCATGCGATGCACGTACGATGGTGACTTGGGATTTGGGATACTCAACAAGGCTTTTCTATCTCCGCAGTTCAAGTACCTTGCACATGTACTTATCCACTGCTTGGGTTCGAGGAGAGTTGGATTTGATGATCTACATGAGACTATTCAATGTGCCTTTTTTGCCCTGGTGCTGAATCTGCCCTTCAATTTTTCTGAGAGGATCTTTACCCACATGAAGGAGAATGTGGTGCTCAAGGGTGACAAGAAGTTTCTTATGTACCCTCGGTTACTCCAGCAGATCTTTGACGCTCAGGTGCCTAACCTGCCGAAAACCAACACTAATATCCTCCGATTAGAGCACATGAACGACATTACTCTCAATAGAGTGATGTCTTACAGAGGTAAGGAGAGGAAGCCTCCGGTTCGTACTTTATTCGGTCATCTTCAGAGACCTGATTATGTTGCTCCTGGTGGTCGGAAGTGGAGGCATGATGAATCGGATTCTGATACAGAGGACATTGTTGTGCCAGGAGATGATGGTGATGATGATGGAGATGATGGTGCTGGTGATGTAGGTGGTGGTGATGCTGGAGTAAGTGTTGGTGTGATAGGTGTTAGTGATGCTAGTGTGAGTACAGTTGGTGTTAGTTCCAGCGTTGGTGCTTATGTGGGTGTGGGTAGTTCTGGAGCTGGTAATGATGATGTGGATGTAGATGCACTATTAGATTTGGATTTCATGGCTACTACTCAGGCCACTGCATCTACACCACTAGAGATGATAGGTACCACTTCAGCAGAAGATAAGGATGATTCAGAGGAACCAGGTGATGATGGCGGTGAGGCTGAAGGTGAAGAAGGCCCTGAGAGCTCAGATTCTGAGGATACTCCTGATGAGTTTGAGAGTGTTTCGGTAGGAGGAATACTGGAGAAGAAAAGGAAGATACAAAGTGATGCAGACCTTGAGGAGATTCATGATTCGTCTTTCGTTCCGGAGTTTGATTTGTCTCCTCCTCCACGTACTTCTATTGCTACATCAACTGCAGCTGTTATTGTCGCTGCTACTTCTGCTCAGGCCACATCATCTCCCTTTGGTAAGAAGAGAAGGACTAGGTTTGTCCTTCAGAGGAGGTCAGAATTGTCAACTGTTGCTGCATCTACTGTTACATCAGTGGCAGCAGTTACAGTTTCTTCACTGACCAGGTCACGGGCTGTTCCTACATGTTCTACTATTGCCCCTCTAACATCCTCTGGTGTTCGTGCTCCCATCTACACTACTGCTTCTGCTGGTCCGTCCATTACACGAGCCGATACGATTATACATACTGTTTTAGTGACTGAGCAACTCAGTACACTGAATAGTTTGTTACTTAGATTGATAGAGAAGAACCATAAACAGGAGGAGGCCATTGCCCAACTCACGCTGAGGGTTAGTGAGCAAGACACTCTATTACTTCAGGCTACTGACCAGCGTGCAGGTTTGCGAGCTTGATTAGCTCAACAAGACGAGCATCTGCTCAAGTACATTGATGAGCATACCCATCTGGCCTTGACTGCTGCTGGTTTCAGTGACCGGATCCTGACTCTTGAGGCAGAGAATGCCAGACTTACGGAGCAGGTAGAGAGTCTTAGGGAGGGCACTCCTAGGATAGAGGGTACTGAGGCTCACTCCGATGATTCAGACGAAGACAAAGATGAAGAAGAAGAGGAGGAGTCTGATGAGGAGAAAGTAGATTATGAAGATTCAGAGAAAGATGATGATTCTGATGACTCTGATGATTCTGATGATGGTTCTGGGAGTGGGTCTGCTAGTTCGTCAGGTGCAGCAGCTGAAGAGTCCCCTCCCACGGTAATCTGAACCAAGACAAGGCATGACAAGGGTGCTAAAGCTCCTCCTCCAACTCCTCCTACTCAGAAAAATGATCCAAAAGCTACTGAGGAAGTCGAAGCTGTACCTTTGAGACGTCGACTAGATGAGACGTTGACTATGAATTTAGACACTCAGGGTATTATACAGGACTCAGTTAGCTACGATAAGGAGGAGGGAGAGATTATTCACTGCTTAACGAAGGAGCAAATAGCAGAGCTGTTCAGGTTGAATCCTGACGAGATTGTGATTGATGACAACTCAGCTCCTGTTTTTGATATGCCTTCTCCAGAGATTTTTGATGATGTGGATGAGGTTATTTTGGAAGACGTCACTGAAGAGGAAGCTACAAAGTATACTTCAGCTGATGGCGAACTACCAGCTTTTACTGACCTTTTTGGACAAGCCACTGAAGAGAAACTGAGCAGAAATGTTGAAGAAAAGGTTAGTGGTGGTGAGTCTTCTGCAGAAGACATTCAACAGAGAAAGGAGGAATGGAAGGCTTATTGGGAGATACTGAAGAAAGAAAGCACTGTGAAGATGCCAGCAAGTCACACTAAAGTTTACAGGACCAAAGGCTACAAGGCTGGAGGTCAGATCATTAGCTGGGAATACTTCCATGATCTCCAGTGCTATGCTGTCAAGAGAGAACAGGGGATTCAGTATTTCAAGCATCCACATGATTTCAAGACGTTGCCTGGATTCGAAGTCAATCACCTTGCACGCTTGAAGATGCTATACAGTGAAGACTCAGGGATGTCCGCTTGGTTCTCGAGACAAATACAGTATGAGTATATGAAGAGATGGGTGAATTTCAGGCCTCAGCAACCTGAAAGATATTATTTACCTGAGATTGATGGAGATACCCGCAAGCATAAAGTCATCCTGAAGTGGCTACCTCCAAAAGTCATGAAGAAGATTCCTTTGAGGAAGATGCGTCAAGACTTTTTGGAAGGCTTCCGATGGTGGTATTATGATGGGCGTACTGGAGAAGTTGTGATAGTGCTCTACAAAGAAAATAAGTGGGAGACTAAACGTATATTTGACCCGATGTAGTTGACTAATCTGTCACACAGCGATGGAGCAGGCACTGCAATTCATAAGGGTGATTCGGATCTGTATTGTTTTCAGGATACATGCTGGAGCAGACTGGAAAGCCATTTCAGACAAACATTTCAAGAAGGATGCTACAAAGTGAAAAACTAGGTCCAAGGGAGAGTAAGTTGGTGCACGAAATGTCCCTAGTTCAGTTTTGTATGATCTTTTGATGTATAAAGTTTATATCATTAATGAAATCAGTATTTCTATCTTGTTCTTAATGTTTATTCAGGTTTATATGTGTTTGATTATGTTTAACTTTGATTATACATGTTTATAGACCCATTCGTGCGAATGACTCTAAGAATGAAGTCATTCGGCCGAATGAACGCTTACAGAATGACTTGGGCGATCGAATGAGTCACCCGCATGACTCATTCGCTGGTCCAAGTTCATTCGGCTGAGCCATTTGCCGAATGAGTTGTTTCGGCCACTCATTCGGCTGAATGAGTACAGTCTATATATACCAATCCAAACATATTCAAACCTAACTTTCCCGAGCCCTCCTTCTTCCCAGAGCACTCCGTGTCAAACCCTAGAAGTTTTGAGCAGTTCTTGCTGTCCAAGTTCGATTCTCAACCCGTAGTATTCGATCTAGCTTCAAACGTTCATCCTTCACCTTCGGATTACCACGATTGTTGTTGCTGTTGGTTTCGATTGGAAAACCCTATAATAGGATTCCGCACTATTCCAGAGGCTGTCGAGCATATCACCATTGGAACCGGGTTGTTTTCGGGCTCCTAGTTGGTCCTATAGTAAGGCCCAAGGGCATTACCAGAAATTTGTAATGGCCATATCTCGTTTTGAAAGTTGTCTTGGGGATATCATCTTCATGAACACGAAGCTGACGATACCCAGACCGAAGGTCGGTCTTTGAAAACCATGTCGAGCCTTGAAGTTGATCGAAGAGATCATTGATGCGCGGCAACGAATATCCATTCTTAATCGTAAGTTTATTCAATTCGCGTTAATCGATACACATTCGGAATGAACCGTCCTTCTTCTTGACAAATAAGACCGGTGCACCCCATGGTGAATGGCTCGGGCGAATGAATCTTTTATCAGACAGTTCTTGCAGGTGATTCGCCAATTCCTGTAACTCTAAAGGAGCAAGCATGTATGGAGCTTTGGCTACTGGGTTCGCACTGGGTATTAAGTCAATTCGAAATTCTACTTGACACTTTGGTGGAATCCCTGGCAAATCTTCTGGAAATACTTCCGGAAGTTCACGTACAACTGGAACGTCTTTAATGATCTTGTCTTTCTCTTTATCTTCCACTACATGCGCGAGAAAAGGTATACATTTCTTTCTTAAACACTTCTGAGCTTTGGTACATGACATGAGTCTAAGGCCTTACTAGGAGTCTCTCCAAATACTCTTTGAGTTTCTCCCTACAGTAAAGGAATACGTATGAATTTCTCAAAGCATACACTCTTCGCTCTGTGAGTGGCCAACGAATCCATGTCTATGATAACATCAAAGCTACGAAGATGCATAGGTATGAGATCTATTTGGAAAATGTGATCATTAAGATTCACCATACATCCAATAATAATAGTGTCAATATCAATTAGGTTTCCGTCGGCCACCTCCACATTGAACGGTTTATCTAGTTTCGTACGTGTTCTACCAAGCACAGATTCAAACTCATATGAAACAAAACTTCTATCAGCGCCAGAATCAAATAATATCGAGGCATGTTTGTTGTTGATCAGGAACGCACCATTAACGACGTCCTGATTGGCTTGAGCAGCTGGAGCATTCAGTTGAAAAGCTCCGCCTCTTGCCACACTCTGATTTTTGCCAGTCAATATTGGACACTGATTTCTGAAATGACCAACATCACCGCACTCGTAACACGCTCTCGCCTGTGCAGGCGCAGGACGAAAGGGTACTGCTTGAAATGGTTGTGAATGAGGAGCAGGCAGGGCAAGCGGTGCAGGTTGCATCCTTTGTGCTTACGATGCACTCCTACATACATTGGCCAAGTGCCCATACTTGCCACAGTTGTTGCAAACGCGACATGGTAAGTTAGGTGCATGTTGATACTTGCACACATTACATTGTTGAATCACTCCAACATGAGGTCTGGTGTTGAAGTTGCTAGATGATTGTTGACCAGCAGGTGTAGTAACAGCATAGCTTCATGACTTTCTCTTCTGATCGCTACTTTTGGACCAACTAGCTGGTTCGGTCTTGACTTGAGTTGAAGTCTCTTTTGCAGCGGTCTTGGTGTCAGTCTTCTCTGTTCCCTTTCTTGTGAGTGTTCCAGCCTTAACGTGGTTATCAGTCAGTGTAGCATATAGACAGATTGTAGCTTCCAAATGTAACATCACTGTATTTCAGGCATTTCATTACATAAATATTTGTATTGTTAAGACCTGATATGATAATTGATAATTACTATGAATTATTGGATGTTATTATCACTGGTATACATTATTGGGAATGTATATTATCATAATGAGCATAAACCATGAGAAATCTAGTTTGGAAAATAACTAGACAAAACCAGAGAGTTTTTTGCAATTGAATTAATATGATATGTAATATTGACTGGGAATGGTAGTAGTATGGGATTCTATAACCAAAGATAGGCAAGGATATAATCATGGTCTATCGAAGAGGTGGTGGGATGGCGACTGAAACAGTTGCGACTGACTTCTATGTATGCCCTATACATAAACCATCTTCGGTTTATCATGATTATATCAGTGTTGAGGATTTGGTGAGGAGAATCCGAGGTTTTGGTTTGGAATGACAAAGGTTTATGAGTTTGTTATTGGTTGGTTACTAAATTAGTCAAGGACACATGGACATGGCTTACGAAATGGTGGTGGGATGGTGGTTGGATAGGTTGCGACCTACTCGTACATATGCCCTATACATAAGCTTATTTCGGTCTATCATGGATGTGTCAGTGATATGATTTAGGGGGATTTGGATTGAGAAATTATAATATTCAAAGTAATAAAATAATGAAAGCATTATTGAAAATAATTACGCGATGGTGAGGTTACGAATATAATTTAAACGCGAATGTTATTTCATAAATATTAACTTAATAATGTATTCGCGTGGGTGACGATTCACACGAATTTAATTATTAGGACTAATATAGTGAGACGATATTCCATAATCATAAATCAAATCGAAATACAATACGAATGACAGCTTCGAAAAGGTGACGATCTTTACTAATACGTACGTGAGTAACGCGTTTCGACGAGATAACTGAATTAATATCTAACGATATTAAATTAAGAATAGGGAATTTAATAACGTTTATTAGGAATTACAACCTTAGACGGATCCGAATAAATCGTTTTATTAAATAAATAATTTAACGAAAGTAAACGAAATCATTTTATAAAACGTTTTAATTAAAATCATTGTGTTAAACAAAAGTTTAATTACTTAAACATTTCATGTTTTAAATATGTTTTACGAGAAAAACCGAGCAATGTGATAATGTTAACACGAAATAAACGAGACCGAGCACGTGGGAATGACACGAGGTATAAGAAGGATGAACTCCCACAAACTCTTTCTCTCTCTTAACACTAGATTCGTCACCTCTCTCTCTCTCTCTAACTTCTCTATACATTTTCACACTCGTTTCTCAACCATTTCTAGAGATCTTGGTGCCAAAACGTTCGTGTGATCGAGGAGAACAAGAACCCACGAAGATTTCGAGCATTTGAAAGCTATTTGAAGGTAGATCGTTCACTTTACTTTTCGGTTTTTACCCATATAGAAACTGGTTATTATATCACTTGTATAAACGATTTTGATTCATGAAAGCTTTATATTGTGCCAGTGTAAACGATGGAAGACTGATGGAAACCATAAAAATGGACCTGCAAGTTGCAAGGGCCGAATAGGTGATGATGGCCACTCGAACCACCAGTTGGCCGAACCTCCATTGAGCTGGGCCAAGGGAGCCGAACCCAAAAAGGGTGGCCGAACCTTGTGTTGGTCGAACCAAGGGTCGACCAAACCTACTAGGCTGCCGAACCATAGGGTGGGGTGAACCAGCTAGCAACCAACTTGAGCTGGACGAACCCTAGGGTGTCTAACCATGTGGTGGCCGAACCCCTTGGACAACTAAACCAAAAGCAACGAACCTCTCATCCATGCAAACCCTTACCATGGCCGAACCTTATGAGCCACAAACCTAGAACTCTAGGCTACCGAACCTGTGTTTCTGGTTGAACTAAGGGCCGAGCGAACCTAAGTTTGTCGAGCTAAGGGAAGGGAGAAGCCAACACCAAAATGAAGGATAAACAAAAGGACTTGAAGTTAAGTGCACCCAAGCATGCATGAATGTTCAAGAACCACCACCTTTTTCCATCATAAATATAAGTTTTGAATTAAGGGTTTATATACATTGAAACATTTTATATGAATAACCTAAGTGTGATTTCTTAAACATAAAATTTAATTTTTAATAACTTAGATTTATGGTGGTCAATTTAATTGAACATGCATGTGTGTATAGATATGTGTATGATTAAGGTTATCACTTTAAGTATACATATCTAAGGGAGGTACACAGAAGATCTCACAATATGTTTATCACCATTAGATAATTAAAACTAGCAAGTTTAAATTATATATTAATGATGATCATTTATAAAATATTGAGTGATTCATTTTAACTTAGATAAAACAAACTAAGTTAGTGGCACACTTAATAATTAAAAGAAAACACTTATGGTCACTCAATAGAAATAAAACGCATATACTTATGAACACGAACACGCGATAAATACAGGTTGTTGAAGTGCCTTGATTTCTTATACATGAGCACGCATTTTACAAGAACACTGAATCTAAGGAATTCAGGTGAGTTCTCATAACCTCCTTTTTAAATCATTTTGCTTTTAAACTCGGAGGTGGAACATGTATACCAGATTTAAATATTATTTTGATAACACATGGGTGACACCTGGATTATCAATACGATATTCATATTATTGAATTATTCATGGATTATTACAAACTCCATGAGTCATTGTTGGTTGAGTTGACTTCGGTCCTCCGCAATGATTGAGTTACTGTTGGTGAGTTAACTTCGGTCCTCCTCGGTGATTCCACTGTTGGTTGAGTTGACTACGGTCCTCCGTAATGCATGTATTGACACTTATATTATTAGGGATGTCATTCGTTGAGTTGACTGAGGTCCTCCGTGATGATTTCGCCGTTGATTGAGTTGACTGAGGTCCTCCACGGCAACTTATATTGAGATGATTATGGTGAATGTTGATTATTGATTTGATGTGTTTGGTGGAGATTTGTTGAATATACGTGGATGATTATTTGTGATTACTTGAATTATGTGATTGTTGTGAGTGTGGTTGTGTGTTTACAGAGTTGGATTATATCACAGGTGCACATGTGTATTTTTCTTGAAAACTATAAACCATTATAAACACTTGTAAACATTTTTTTGAAACATAAAAACTTATGATTGCTCACCAACTACTTCGTAGTTGACACTTGATTTTCTACATGTTTCAGGGAATGAAGAAAAGTAGGATGAGAAGGATGGTCTCACATTTTGGACATCATCACATAGGATCTTGGACTTAGCTAAAATTAACTGGATTACTGAAGAATACTGTTTAGTTAATTTAGTTAATCTTTTGTGTAAATTGATGTAACTAAATCATGATGAGCATGATTTTTGTGTAATTACTTTGGTTGATTTAATTGATAGGTGATGATTTATTTAGATGCCCACGAGCTTATGAACAATCTACACATCCCTCGTGGCATCCCGAAGTTTCCGCCATCGGTCGGGGTGTTACAGATTGGTATCAGAGCCTGGGTAATAGGGAATTAGGTTACTAGAAATGGTTGACCTAGTCTATAACCTTAGGATACCTTAGTATGAATTATTTCATACGCTAGTTATTATGTTCAGGATTTCATGCTTATGTGTTTATTACATGTTAACTGAAGTCCTGATATATATATCTGATTTACATATGTTACATGCTGATTATATATGTGATTGATTGTGCCCTGATGACTTGATAAGGACATGCTCGTGGTGTATTGTAAAGGTGGTGGGCTGGTGGCTGAAGCAGTTGCGACTGACTTCTACATATGCCCTATACATATACCATTTACAGTACATCGGGTGGATGTCAGTATTGAGGAATAAAAGAACTACCCATTTGGGAAAATATCTGTTTATGAAATTATTTGTTTAGAGAAATATTTGCCTAGGAAGTGCTTATTTGATCTTTGATCACCAGACAAGGACACACTCGTAGTATACTACAAAGGTGGTGGGACGGCGGCTGGGGCGGTTGCGACTGACTCACATATACCATTTGTAGTATATTGGGGGCCTGTCAGTGTGAGGAACTTAGGATATTATTAGAAAATGTTGGAAAGTTGTGTTTGCTAGAATATTGGTTGAATTTGGTTTGGATTGACACATTGGATGATCTCATTTGATGGACACATATATACTCACTTATGAACACACTTATTGGACACGTTGGGTGAATAGACTCAATGAATGATATGAACACTTAGTGACGAAATGAACATTTAGTGCGGATATGAACACTTGGTGACAATATGAACGCGTAGTGATGATACTAACACTTAGTGATGGTACGAACACTTGGTAATTAGGTGAACATATAGTAAACTTAGACACTAGGGGAGCTTAAATGTCAGGTGAACTTAGACATTAGGTGAACTTAGAAAATAGGTGCACCTAGAGTCAGGTGAACTTAGACATTAGGCAAACCAAGATGTCAGAAGTACATGAACACACTTCACTCATAAATATCCCCCACGGGATAAGTTTGTGAAGTGCAACGCTTTGGAAAAGCATATTAACACTCTAAATTCTAACAAGGGCATAATCGTGGTGCATTGGAACGGTGGTGGGACGGCGGATGATGCGACTGAGGTCAAGTCTACGTATGCCCTATATATAAACTTGTTGCACTGCATCGAGAGGTTGTCAGTGTTAGTATAGGGTGAGAAATGTTTGAAACTTAGGAATATTTAGTTAATATTAGATATGACCAATTAGGATGCTTTAGTATAATATTAGGATATTACTACTTTACTATGGGTTTAATGACAGATAGGAGAAAAATATAGTTCCTATATGTAATCCTAGCTGTTGTAATGAACTCATTTGATCATAGTTTGTATGACTTACGTTATAAACGGTAGTAACATGTTTCAAACATCCTCAGAAACATGCCGCCGCGCCGTCACAAGGAAGATAATACAAACCCACATGAATCAGGCCAACCAAACTCTCAACCAAAAGTAATGCCAAGAATGGCTTTCAAGAGTTAGCAAATCTTATCTCTGGGTTGGTCACTCAAATGAATCAGGCCAACCAAACTCTCAACCAAAACAGGGGTGGTGCAAACTCATGTACCTAAAAGTGGTCTAAGAAAATAACTCTAAACACTAACCTAGACTTAACTTAATTACAACGAGTTAAAACCGAAAATCCTAAACTAAACCACTACGACAGGCAAGTGTACCGATCAATTGTAGAATAGCTAACGAAAATCTGGATATCGAACCCACGAGACACTGACTTAACGAAACAAGATTAGAAAATGATTTAAAACAAGGGGGTTTTTTTAATAAAAATGACAATTACTAAATTAAATTAAACTAATTATCCTAATTAAATTAGATTAAGCCAATTTAACTAAAATTAAACCCTAAAACAGATTAACAAATTTGATGAAAAGAAATGATCTACAATTTTAGAAAAACTTAAACAACTGAGAAAAACTCTACTTAGGTTGAATTCCTGTTTGTGATTATTGAAACTATTGACTTTGTTTGAAACGATGGAACTAGGATCTTAAACAGCAAAACTTAGGTAACCTGATGGATTCTGGATCAATTACCAGATGTAACCAACTAAGAAAACCTAATTTTGCAATAAACACACTAGTTAGTTAGATCACCTCCCGGATTTTTCCAACAACACTTTTGTACTCAAATGAACAAGTCACATTCCTGATTTTCTTGTTCCAATACACCAAAGATGCAAGAAGTAATCGTAAAATGTCTAATTTGACACGAAATGACAATAACACTAAGTCTTTCAAATAACCATCCCTTCCGGGTAATTACTAAGAAAACATTAATGCTAAAGATCGCCCGACAAGTCTATCACCTTCCGGATTTCTAAACTTAGACACACATAAAACCCTAAGAACATCAATCACACCTTTTCCTATGGCCAGTGATATCAAACAAGCCACAAACTAGTCATAACACCTAGTCAATGACCTAATACGCGTCTAACACCGAAAGACATTCAATAAACACGTATGGAACATGATATGAACTGATATAATCAGGATTAGATATGCAAAACTCATCAAAATGACATAATAAAATCTGTTACAAAAGTGTTTTCCATCAAAAATCAAAACCATAGTTAATAGTAATCAATAATCATGCAAACATTCATTCTAACCTAAGTAGAATCAAAGAACTAGCCAAATAACATCATCATCAGTCAAGAATAATCAGAAACAACAAGATGAAATGTGATAATATACTGAAAATGAAGAACAAGTAAGAACAAGGAACTAACCAAGATGTCTTCACATAAACTCGAGCCTCCTAGCCCTCCAAGCTCTCCAAATGCTTCCCAATGCTCCAGACATGCTCCTCTGCTTCAAAAATGGTCGAGAATGATTGTTGAAACGGCTGGGGAGAGTCTCCTTTTTATTCTCGAATTTTTGTTGGCTTTTTTCAAATTTCAAACTTCGTCGCGTACCGTGAAGATAAATTGAACCCATCTCAGCGTACCGCGATGGACAAAACAAGCGGGAAACTCCCGAATTCCTTCGTGTACCGCGAAGGTTTTCTTCTCCTCCTTAGCGTACCGCGACAGGTGAAAAATGATTAAAACTTGTCTTTTTCTTTTGATTTCAATCGGGGCTCGATTCCTTCGGGTTTCAACCTCGATTTCCGCTCATTTCACTCGACAAACCTGTAAAAGTCACAAAATGTAAAAAGAACTAACAATAACTATAAATGACGTATTTACAACTTAAAATCGACTCAAATTCACTTCAAAACCGGATGTGTTTTACAACCGATCAAAAATACCCACACTTGAACATTTTTCGTCCTCGAAAAAGATTTGCAATGGAATCACAATCAAGAATTTAGTTTTAAACTCAAAATTTTAAACACATACGCATTAACCACGATGTTCAAATGATTCAATCAACTATAGTTATTACACTCAAGTCATACAGATCAACCTAATCCTGATAAAAGCTTGCAAGTTACCATTACATTCAAACAACCTAAATGATTTTAAAAAAAAAAACCTTAGATGGAATGGATGAAGGTATGGGCATTTTGCTTCTAAATTACTGAGCCTAACTTAGTGGTGTTTCACTCGGTTGACATCCGGGGTATGACACATAAGCTGCAGCTCTTCTTTTATTTTTATTTTTCTGCAAGCTCAGCCCATTTAGTGGATTGGTGGATGATGTTTCTTTTAATCAGGCGCCATAAGTCTCGGATTTATTTTCATAAAAAGAGAACATATGTGCCAGGTTTAATTTTAAAAACATTAGGTCGTTTGTTTGCAAAAGTTTCTTTAATCACAATTAAACAGTTTCAGAATCCCCATATTTCCCAAGGCAAAACCCATTAGCATTATGAAGATTAAGTAAATTATATCAATACTAGAAAACCTTTCTATTAGTTAGGCCTACCAACATATCCCAAATTACATGCGTACATTTAAACTTTTAAGAAAACACAAAATTCCCGATTATACTATCATTTCCCATTTTAATGCAAACCTAATTCAAAGACATTTTACAAAATTGTATACAATATTTACACAATCTAACCTAGAAAATTTAAAATCAGACTCAATTTACAATTAAACAACTAAAAACCTAAATAAAAATGAAAAAGAACAAAAATAAAGGAAAAGAAAATAAAAGTTGGAAAAGACTTAGCTGGTTTTGTGTAACAGGCGTGCATGTCAAATCCTGAATAACACGATCGTATAACATTCCATTCGCGATCGGGTTATTGTAATCCTATTGGTTGCCTTTCTACTACAATATGTAAGTTATCACTACTCAACTGATAAGGGTAATTCAAACCAAACTGCAAATGAAGATCTAAACAATCCAACAAAATTAAGTATAAAAGAAAAATTAAAAATAAAAGACTCAAACCTAACTAAAACTGAATTCATTGATTTAAAAATGACTCAATTTTACAAAGGAAAATCTTTTTGTATTTTATTGATTTTTTTTCAAAAATTTTTTTTCTTTTTAAATATTAACTAAAATTTATCAAATTATTAAATTATTTACAAAAATTTACATTATTAACAAAAATTTACAATTTTAAACGCAAATCTCATATACCCACACTTAAAATCACACGTTGTCCTCAATGTGGAATATGAAATAATGAATAATTCAACAAAAATACACAATTTACAACATTTACAACATCCCTGATATGTGATAATTTCCTCGTAAGTCTTATCAACTGCCATCAAATCCAATCGCAATCACATATAAATCCCAACTTACATTCTGAACATTCACGACGAATTTGGCAATCCACTAACACTCACAACAAACCATCTACATACACAAGGATAATAATAACAACTGTACGTACGATAATCAACCATAAACAACCACAAAATATATACAATCAAGTAGTCTAAATACATCTGAGTGTGAAACAAAATATAATTCAAATATATACAGACCATGATGATAAAAACAGAAATAAAGAAAAAGTACAAAATAACAACTAGAACTGCTAAGATGCTGGACATCTAATCGTGAGGCTCATCACCTTGTCCTCCTGGCTGCTGTGGTGCATCTAGAGCCCTGAACCACTCAGGAATCTCTATCCCTAAATGTGACATGATAAGGCGCAGAATCTGACCCTGCCTCTGTTGCTCCTCCCAAACAATGTCCAAAGTAATGAATGGAGGGCGAGGCTCACGTAAAAAGAAAGTCTGCTGAGGTCTCTCCACCATATGTAATATCCTCTGACGCTCTGGTGGCACACCTCTCTGCAGCGCCTCAACATCTGGGGGACCCTCAGGTGCAGGCCTAGCTGGCTCCCGTCTAGCTGGATCATCCATGGGGCACATGCCAGCTAGCCGCATGTCATCCAAACTATATCGCCCAGTCTCGAGCCCCTCAGCCAAGAATCGCGAGGGAATCTGTTAAAGACCCCAAGCCTAGTAGCAATCATCCCTATGTAGGGCCCCAAATCTAGCCTAGCCGTCACCCCTCCACGGCGAACCCTCGCGAATGATGAAAGTAGAATACAGGCGAGGTTAGCCGGGCGACGGCTAATCATGTTGTACATGCAGAATAGGTCTAGCTGTTTGCACTTCTCTACACCGGCCCTGCGACCGATGAGAGTGCAACTAACCATCCTATGAATATATCTGATAAGTGGATCGCGAATTGAAGACTCGACAATCTCACTCTTGAACGCTCCATCTGCAATGGACATCCAGAACTCCCCTAGCTGACACTCCGTAATGCCCAGATCACTAGGCTCTCTGACTACTGCCCTCAGGCTCTTAGCGAACCCCGGCTCTCTTACCTGCTCGGCTGTATAAAATCCCGTCGCAATCGCGAATTGTGGGATGCTCATCGAAAACGTACGTCTACCTAACGCAAATGATACAGCAGCAGGATCATCGAACGAGCCTGACATATGACGAAACGTTGAATGGAACTCTACTGTCAGCTCCATATACTGAGGCCATCTACAATCAAGAGTTGTCCTCCACTCGTCTCTAACTATGGCATCGAACTCCTCCAGGCGTCCTAGCCACTCCAAAAGCTCGCGTTCAAACGTACGATGATGGTAGTGCTGCATCTTAACAAATCGCTCGCAACGCGTGGCCTCATCTGTCCCCTCCTGAAACTGCAAAACTGTATGGTCTCTAAGACGTCGCTAGTCGCTGGGAACCGGCTCGTCCTCATCTGTCGGGAGGATCTCGGGCAATGAATACTGAATCTCTCGTGCTCTCCCGCTAGATGAACTCGAGCCCCTGGCCCTATTGGCCCCTGCAGCTAAACTCTCTGCTCCAGACATCCTACAGTAACAATATACAACAATACAAAACACATAACAAAATTTTACAAATTTATACTATGTTAAAACCCAAATTAAATTTTATTTACAATTTTTACGAAAGTTATATTTACAAAGTATAAAATAAAAATTTGAATATTCATTCACAAAAATTAAGAAAAATGTTACAATATTAATAAAAAAATTTATTTACAAAATTTTTCTGGTTACAAAATGGGAAGAAATTGGGCACACGCAAGCTTCGCGTACCGCTAAGGGCATCCGCAGCGGTACGCGGCCCCTTTTTCGGAACCAGAAAATCACTCGGTTCTTAAGGACTGATATCGAACCCAATTTTTTTCCAAAATCAGTTCACATCTACCCTAACTACTTGAAATCTTTCTAAATCTACACTAATTTTACAAAAACGTAACACTATCTAAGATCTAAAAACCTAAAAATCGAAAGAAAAAAAAACTATACCTAATCGCCCTTGAATCGGTGGTGATGGAGTGATGAACCGATGAAGATGATGATGCGATGGTGACGAACGCACAGTGACGGTGGTGACCGAAGTGGTGACTATCGGCGGCTGTTGGTGGTAGCGCGGTGGCAGTGGTGGTGATCGGTGGCAGATACGGTGGTGATGGTGTTGCAGTGGTGGTAGAGAGGGTGGTATGCGGTGGAGGAGTGGTGGTTTTCGGTGGCAGATACGACGGGAAAGTGGTGGTAATGGTGGTATGTGGTGGAGGAGTGAGGGTTTTGGTGGTGGTACGCGAAGAAGCACTTTATTATTTTTTTCTCCTCCGAAATCCTCTGCGTACCGCAGAGAGAATCTGCGAAACTCTCCGCGTACCGCGACGAGTTTCGGTGTTTTTGAATTTTGAATTTTATTTTTATTTTTATTTTTTTCAGCAACTTAACTAAATAAAATGAAATAAAACTAAATAAAATAAAATAAAATCAAAGCCTACCTAAAAAAAATAAAAATTTTTATTCTAACTATGTTACAAAACTAAAAATGTATTACCTACGCTATAACTAAAACTAAATCGAGTTACGATGCGACTTAAGGTTCAGGTTTAATAAGCGTAGACAGTCTAGGCAAAAACTGTACCGAATACCCACACTTAATTCCTGAAATAATCCTTTTATGAAATAACAAGACATACCTGATCGTTCAAGCATCGTGAAACCCTGCAACATTTAAAACAAAAACACAAACATGAAAAATAGGCAAAACTACGAATAAACTAAAAAAAATGAAAAATAACAAGAAAATATGCAACCTATCTTACAAACTCTACAAATCAGGCCTAGCTATCCTCACCTACGCAACTCAAGGAGTGCTACCTCCTTCTTAGTATCGATCAGTCCTCTGATGTAAAGCTTCAAACGATGTCCGTTAACCTTCCATGTCCGACCTTCTGATTCAAGCTCAACTGCTCCGTTTGGAAAGACTACATGCACAACAAACGATCCTTTCCATTTGGATTTTAACTTACCTGGGAATAACATGAGCCTTGAATCATAGACTAGCACCTGATCACCCTTTCTAAACTCCTTCACTCCTCTCAACTTACGATCATGCAACGCTTTCGTACGCTCTTTATAACTCCACGATCGTGCGTACGCCTCATCACGCAACTCTTCTAACTCATGCAACTGCAGAAATCGATTCTTCACAGCACTCGGCAAATCAAGATTCACACTCTTCAACGCCCAAAACGCCTTATGCTCTAACTCCACCGGCAAATGACATGATTTACCATAAACCATCCGAAAAGGCGTGGTCCCAATCGGATTCTTAACTGCTATCCTAAATGCCCACAACACCTCATCTAGCTTATCTGCCCAATCCTTACGGTTTCTTCCGATCGTCTTCTTGAGAATCCTCTTGACACCCCTATTTGCATTCTCAACCTGACCACTTGTCACACCCCGAGCCAGCTGGGTTGGATCGGAGTCCCCGTCGGGCAGAAGGTTCCCAGGGCGCGATATCGTGAGTGATAATCGTGTTGATCAGATTGTTTACATAGCATCAATGTTAAGAATAACAAAAGCACAAATAGCATTAAACTAGGATTACAAAGTTAAATTACAATATCAATTTTTGGTAATTTAACCCGGTAAACCTATTCAAAGAATCAATTGTTTTCTATCTTATAACTGTACAAGACAGATTCGTATCAATAACAAAAGATGTGCTTTCAAAATCAACTAGGTCCTCTATCTGGGCAGCCTAGCATGCAATCCTGAAGCTTTAGTCTATTCCTGTACGTCACCTGAGAAAGCATGTAAGAAAACAAAGTCAACACAATGGTTGGTGAGTTCATATAGTTTTAGTATTTGAAAATAGCTTTTGCAAACCTTTTCGGTAAAACCTTAACCTCATTAACGTCACCTATAATATCTGATTCGGTATGCTTATATATAGGGCATACGAAAGGGTCGAGCCTACAACCCGCCCAGACGCCATCCCACCACATACTAAACCACTTATGACATTGTTGTTTAATGATAATTAAGCATTTTACCTACCATCCAACCCCGTTCCCATTATAGCTTAAGCAATCCTGTTTGTAAGTTTCCCATACGTACACAATAGCATCTGTGAGTTTAGTTTGAGAGTTTCCGGTATGGACAACTGAACGCCCGAAGGAATTTAGTATCAATCCATATCAGAACTAAGTGTGATTAGCAACCTCGGAGTAGGTAAAGAATATCCAAGATGACACAAAGTCAACTAAGGAAGGCCAGTATCATCCTAGTTACTTATCACATCCGTGAATAGTTAAGGGGAAACACTACATGGCAAGCACTAAGAGGCCATCTGTCAGTTTCCGTTCAATCCGGACCATGAAGGACACCCTATGGCAAGCACTGAGAGGCCATAATAGGTTCCTTCTAGTCCTGACTATGAAGAACACCCTATGGCAAGCACTGAGAGACCAAATGTATTCTTCAAGTCCTGACTACGTAGAACACCCTATGGCAAGCACTGAGAGACCAAAATGGTATGTTCTACTATAGCCAATAGTTTTAGCATACAAGATTTTAGCATTCAAATAGCATAGCATTTACGTAACTTGTGCACAAGTACTAGCTTCACAACCGGTAAGGCAAGCACTGAGAGGCTAAACCGTTGTTTTAGCATGGCAAGCATATAAGCATGTAAGCATACAAGAGTTTATAGAATTCATAGTTGTAAGTAATTTGCATGTATGTATGTAGCATTATCATAGAATCATAAGCTTTTAGCACTAACATTAGCATTTCCCCGTAGCATTAGTAGATAGCATCATCATTAGCTTTTAGTATTAGCCTTAATATTATCTCGTAGTATTAACGTATAGTATCCTCATTCGCATTTAGCATTAACCCGTAGCATTAATATATCGCATTAGCATTCAGTATCAGTTCATAGCTTTAGCAAATAGTGTTAGCATTAGCACTTAGTATCAATCTGTAGCTTTAGCATATAGCGTTAGCATTAGCATTTAGCATCAATCTGTAGCTTTAGCATATGGCATTAGCATTAGTATTTAGCATCCATCTGTAGTTTTAGCATATAGTGTTATCTTTAGCCTTTAACATCAATCCGTAGTTTTGACTTATAGCATTAACCCGTAGCTATAGCATATAGCATTAGTATTAGCATTACGAATAAGTATGAAAGCATTTATGCAATAGTTAAACACTTGTTTAAAAGATGTAACATGCTTCTCAGTCCCGAAGTAAAATTCAAAATAGTTTGAAAGGGGACAATGAACTCACCTTATGCTTGAAGTGGTTGACTAAGTATAACAAGAATGCACGTGCTCGTTGTAGTATTTGTTGTTATGTTCATGATCCTGTATTGATTTCACGTTGTTTGTAACTTGTAAGTATGAGTTGTAGAGATTCACGTGTGTGCATGTGTTAGCCATAAAATTTGGCTAACACTCGTAAGTCTCGGTCATCATTCGGCCTTTGTTTGATTTTCATAGAGTTCCTAATGTTTAATTTCATGAAGTTGAGTTTAGTATCTAGTTGTAATTTATGAGTTACGACTTGAACTTCATTATTTTTGTTTGCTTTTAACTCGTTTATAAAAATCCAAAACCTATTCATGATATTTCAAACCTTACATTAACAGGAGCTTTGTAACTTAATCCAAGTTCTAAATATGGATTAGGTTTATAGTTTAAGATTTGTTTTTTTATCTTGGTCAAACTTTAATTGTATAATTACCCAATATTTATAGCATTAATATGTTGGGTTACATAATTACAATGTTAGCCGAAATCAATTGGGCCAATGGGTGTATGTGGGCCAACTAACGATCTGGGCCCAATTAATATCTCTGGGCCGAATGTAACATCCGTGCCGGAACCGCCACCGGAACAGTGATCTCTACAATACATGAACAGTAAATCAGGTACATATTTCAGTTATCAAATTTTATATATCATTTTCATTTCATGTTATCAAATCACAGTTCAGAATCTATTCTGAAAACAAAGTTCAGAACAATGGTTCTTGAGTCAGATAAGTACCTGGCAACACAGAACCATCATGTGATTATTTGTTAGGATTTATTATGTATAAACGTATGTGAGGCCTTATAGAACAAAACACACGAATATCGTTACGTGAATGCTAAATTGACGGGTTATTCGTATAGGTGACGATCTGTACGAATATATTTGACAGTTTAACGTTCTGAATTATATTCTATAATTAGAAAACAAGATTGAAAAGTATAGTTATCGTCGTGTTCGTACGGGTAACGATTCGAACGAATACGCGCGACGACCGTACAATTTAATTTAAACTGTTAATTAATATTTTAAATTGGAAATAAATAAGAAGTTATTAGTTAATTTATTAGGAATCACAACCTAGAATAATTAAATGATTTCTAATTTTATAATCATGTCGTTTCGTCGCGAAAACTACGCGAACCGACATTTTACGCGAAACCGAACTAGACCAAACGATCGGATATTTTCCCACATTTAATGTGGCATTAAAGTCACAACCACCACCATTTCCACTCTCTCTCTCTCTAAATCGTTTTCTCTCTCTCTCTCTCTCTAAAAACCTCTCAAGAATTCAACCTTCTCTTTTTCATTTGGAGCTCAAATATTGGTGGAATTAAGTGTTCTAGGCGTCATTTCGATCCTCTCATCTTGTAGATTACAGAAGTACAAGTATTTCAAGCTTCCATCCACGAGATCTAAGGTAAATGATCCCTTTAAATTCGGTTTTAGAGTATGTTACGACCCTTAGGGTTTTGTTGATGTTGTAACCATATTAAACACTAGTAAACACTTAGATAACTCAAGTAATCAACTAGAAAGAGGGTAGGAATTGTGTTGTAACAGATTTTGACCAGGAAAGGAAAAGAAGTTGCAGGTTCGTGGGGGCAAAACGGGGCTGATTGATGATATAGGTTCGCTAGCCGAACCCTACACGAACCCGCATTAGGCAGCCGAACCTTGCAAAGCCTGCAACGAACCCTGCAACCCTCTGATTCACGAACACACGAAAGCCTGCAACGAACCTGGAGTGTCTGGGTCACGAACCCTGCAATGCCGACAACCGAACCCTGGGTCACGAACCCTTAGTTGTCGAGAGAACCCTTACTTGCCGCCGAACCTTTGTCCACAATACAACCGAACCTTAGCATCCAAGCCATACTATTCCGAACCTTAGACAAGTGTCACGAACCTAGGGTGACGAGCCTTTAACCCTGAACCTTGGAGGCTGAACTTACGATCATGCGAACCATGGGGCGAACCTTAGGACTTGTGAGCTAGTATGGCTGAACCCTAAAGGTTCGTGGGAGTTTTGATGTAGCCGAACCCTACCTAGAACACATAGGTTCGCTGATAAGAGGCTGATGGGAATCGGTTCTCGACAAAATCATAGGATATAAGGAAGATACATGCATGGAATACATCTAGGGTGTGCATGGGAACCCACGTAATCTATACATAGATGAAACAACTTAGAATTTTGCATGGATTCATGGGTTAGGGAGTTCTATAATAAGATAATTCTTAACATACAATAACAATTCAACATGAGTTGTTAAGGGACATAAGATGGTTAAACAAACGGCTAATATTCTTGCATGATAGTGAGAATCAAAAGTTCAAGTTGTGTAAGCAATTGGAAATCAAGGATATTCAATTGGGCCAAAGTGGGCCCAATGGGGCTTAATTAGCCCAACACACATCAAATGTTTATTTAGACTCAAGTAATGATGTTTAATTAAAATGAAGACGTTGTGAATTTATTAAAACTTAATTTAATACTTTTCTAAAATTTTATTTAAATTGAAATGTAATTTATAAACGGTATTGATTTCTTTTAAGTTTCCTTAGTTATAAAAGTTTGTTATAACATAATTGATTAGGAAATTGTTAAAAATAGACAAAGAAATTGTCTGGGTTTTAAACATAAAACAAAGGAAACTCTGCCGATATTTCTAAAAATATAAAGTAAGTTATTATCACTAAACTAGGGTATTTGGGATCATTAAAAAGGGTAACTAAGTTAGATTAGATTCTAGATACATTTAGTACTAAGACACTTAGTTGCACACACAACAAGACCCAACCTTAGGCACAACGACTATTACGCGTACTTATTGTATTCGAATTCTATTAAAATAACTCAGGAACTGAAGAAACCTAGCTACAAACAAGAGCGCGCATTTTGTGTAGATCATTTACATACCAGCACAGGTGAGTTCATTGCCCCTTTTCTAACATTTTTGTTTTAAAATGCGGGGCTGAGTAGCATGCGTAAACTGTTTATTAAATTGTTTACTTAAATGCTTTTAATTTTATATGTTTACATATATAAATGTTATCCTAGACCCTGTCTAGGAAGATTTTACGCAGGTTTACTAACTGATTTACTTATAAACTAAGTGAATAATCGGGTTAAACTAAAACATGTCAACAGATCAAAACATTTCAAAAGAATCAAATCAAACATTTTGACAAAACAAGTGTGGGAGTTCAAGGAATCAAACTAAACATTTTGACGAATCAAGTGGGTGAATTCAATGAATCAAACGAAACATTTTGACGAAACAAGTGTGGGATTTCAACAAATCAAACGAAACAATCTTTGTAAAGACAATATTCAATGTTCTACAAATCAAGTGTTTGTTGAACAATGAATCAAGTGTAAATTTTGATCAATGAATCTAGTATTCTACGATCAACGAATCAAGTACGTCTTGTAACAGAATCAGACGAATCAATAAATCATTTTCAAGGGAAAACCTGGGAAGTATCAGAGATAACATATGCCAAAACAGACGAAACAAAAAAAAACCTACATTTCAAGAAGTCCTAGCTAGACCGTTTGATTTGTAGGTCATATGTTTGAGGATATTTACAGATTCCATAACTACTAAGTACCTAGATTGACAGACTAGTCTACTCGAGTTTGACCAAGGCCCCAATCATTTGGACTTAGATTTTATTAAATGTTTATTTATTCATTTACTTAAACATTTATAACTGTTTATACAATTACTGTGGTTGATCATATTATGTGATGAACTTATGAAATCAAAATGAATTTCAAATGATTGTAATTACAGGGACAACAAACAGAAGAACTTATGGGTGGTGTTAAGGGTAAAAAATGCTTAATTATCATTAACAACAGTGTCATATATTGATTAGTATGTGGTGGGACGGTGGCTGGGCGGGCGGTAAGTTCGACCCTACATATGCCCTATATATAAGCATACCGATCCGGATATTACATGTGGTGTTAATGAGGTTAGGGTCTTTACCAAAGGAGGTTTTCAAATCATTTTCAATTACTAAAACGATATGAACTCACCAACCATGTGTTGACTTGATCATTTTGCATGACTTATCAGGTGACGAACAGGTTAATTAAGAAGTCATTTATTTTGGACTAGGACTTCAAATAGAAGACTTAGTATTTTGGACCTGCATACTTTTGAAGACATCATTATACAATTTATTTTGTATATCTTGTGTAAATACAAGATACTCATTTTATGATGTTTACAATAGATTTACATTGTTAAATTATAAACGATACTGATGTAATTTAACATTGTAATTCTATTATCTTAGCATTTCTCATTTATATCATGTGCAATGTAAACAATCTGATCACTTCCGATTATCACTCACGATATCGCGCCCCGGAAACATTCCGCCCGACGGGGACTCCGATCCTACCCCGCCGGCTCGGGGTGTGACAGATTGGTATCAGAGCCAGGTTATAGAGAAATATAGGTCACTTATTTAATTGGTTTGGCCTAGACTATAACCTAGGGACCCTGCATTTAGAGAAAACAGGACTTAGAAGTTTTCTTGCATACTGTCTTCTATATTTGATCATTGCACTAACCAATAACTTTATTGGTTATGATCAGAATTCTGCCGAGAAGACAGCCTCCCTTGTTACCTCTACCACCACAAGACTTGGCTCCACACTCCTCCACACCGTCACCAAATGACTCACCACCTCCACCACCTCCTCCTCCCCCTCCTCCATTGATTACTCAAGCATCTGGTTCAGGCACAACACCGACTCTGGATCCTGCTACTATCGCTCTGGTGACGATACTGAGTAGCCAAATGACAAATCAGATGAAAGAAGCAATACCAGAGATGTTCCTTCGTCTTCGTAATGAAATCCTTAACACTGGCAATACATCAGGAGAAGCCAGTGGAAATACTGGAGATTCATCTCATTACTCCTACAAGTCTTTTGTAGGATGTAAACCACCCAGCTTTAGTGGGTCTGAAGGTGCCGTTGGATTAATCCAATGGATTGAGAAGATTGAGGCAACCTTGGATCTTTGCAGCTGCCCCGAACACCACAAGGTCCGTTACTCAGCTGGAACATTCAACAAACGGGCTCTGACCTGGTGGAACGGTCAGATCAACGCCCGAGGAAGAGAGGAAGCTATGGAAATGCCATGGGAAGATTTCAAGACACTGCTGCGAACAGAGTTCTGCCCCAAGAATGAGCTGCAGAAACTGGAGATTGAATTGTCCAACCATGTGATGAAGGGGGCTGATCACATGGGGTACACAACTCGTTATCATGAGTTGGTGGCCTTGGTACCTGATATGGTACCAACTCTGGAGAAAAGGATAGACAGATATGTGGGTGGACTTCCCGCCTGCATTCAGGGCATGGTTGTTTCAGCCAACCCTACTACTGTTGAATCTGCAGTGAGATTGTCTGGGAAACTCACTGACCTCATGGTAGCCTCTGGAGTTCTAAAGAAGGAGGCTGAACCCAGTAAGAACAAAGCTGAGTCTTCCAAGAAACCCCACCACCATCAGAAGAAGAAACAGAAGACCATCAAGAACTACATGGTGGCCACACCTCTTCAACAAGTAGCAGCAGCACCACAGAACCCTAACCGCAAACCTTACACTGGCACGTTCCCTCTGTGTGCCAAGTGTCAGTATCATCACCCTGCTGACACTCCCTGCAAGCAATGCACGGGATGTGGAAGAAAGGGCCATTGGGTCCAGTACTGCCGAATGACACTCAACCAAGCAGTCAACAATGCTGCTTTGGCTCTCCCTCCACCAGCTAATCAGAATAACGGTGGATGCTATAACTGTGGCGAACAAGGCCACTTTGCGAAGAACTGCCCAAAGAAGGCTCAACAGGCAGTTCAAGCACCCCGTGGACGAGCCTTTGCCATAGGAGCACCAGCTGCACGCCAGGACCCAAATGTGGTCACTGGTACGTTTCTCTTACATGACTTTTATGCATCTGTTTTGTTTGATACTGGTGCGGATTAGAGTTTTATCTCTACCGATTTTGCATGCCGATTAGATTTCATAGAGGAACAGTTAGATTCCCCTTACATTATAGAAGTAGCTAACGGGAAACAGATCACAGTTAGTACAGTTTATAAGAACTACCCATTGAAACTTAATGATTATACAATTACCATCGATTTGATACCGATGGAGCTGGGTAGTTTCGATATCATTGTTGGAATGGATTGGCTTTCGTCTCATCGAGTGGAGGTCATCTGCTCTGAAAAGCTGCTTCGAATTCCATTGCTGAGTGATCGTGTATTGGAAGAGAAAGGGGATCAAGCAAAACGAAGTGTCAAAATCATCTCTTGCATAAAGGCGCGTAAGTGTCTACAGAAGCGGTGCGTTGCATTCTTGGCTCATGTGGTAGAAAAAGACAAGGACAAGAAAAGGATTCAAGATGTACCTGTGGTGAAAGAATATCCTGAAGTGTTTCCTGAAGACCTACCAGGTCTGCCACCTGTGCGACCGGTAGAGTTTTGTATTGATTTAATTCCTGGAGCAACCCCAGTTGCTAAATCTCCTTACAGGTTAGCACCTTCAGAGATGCAGGAATTGTCTAATCAGTTACAGGAGCTACTTGACAAGGGTTTTATCAGACCGAGCTACTCACCTTGGGGAGCTCCGGTTTTGTTCGTAAAGAAGAAAGACGGATCGTTCAGAATATGCATAGACTACAGTGAGCTGAACAAACTGACCATCAAGAATCGGTATCCATTACCGAGGATTGATGATCTGTTTGACCAACTGCAAGGAGCTCAATGTCACACCCCCAATTTTCAACTAACGGAATCATACCGTTTGGGAACGTGACAAACCAGGATCTCAGATCATTAGACATAACGAAGACCTCTACATGATTTTCAAAACATACTTTAGTCTAAAACTGTAACATTAAAGTTTTCAAAGTTTGCGGAAGCGTTTTAAAACAATAACAAACATAACAGTTGTAAAATGTAAATTACAAAACAAATTCCCAAATGTTCAAATCTAAATAATAGAAATGTCAAATATGCATGCGACTCAATCTCCTAGTCCATGCCTGCTTTCTTGTGTACCTTAACATCCTGAGAAAACATGTAAATCAATTCAACACAAAGGTTGGTGCATAACACAGGTTTAAGCATTCACAATATTTAAAACAACAGTTTGAATATAATGTTTGCAGATAACATAATCACACATGCATAGTCATGATAGCTAGTCATTTGTACTATTTACATAAGTGGTCGACACCGAAGCTGACTGTTGCATGCTATCGCATGTTTTGCCTTGCCACTATTGTCTAGCACAAACAATAGTAATGAGTGTTTGGTCAGTCAAACACTTGCGTAGATCCCATCTACCAAGTGAGGTTTGTCAAACCTAATAGATCTATTTCCAACTACCACGCTTTGCGCTACGGCAAACTAAACGGTTCGGAGTGTAAGGACTTGTAACGCTATGTTTGCACTTAATGTAAACAGCTAACTCATGCAAGTGATATATATCTAAAAATGTTTGTTGCACATGTTTTCTCCCCCAAAACAGTTAAAATAAGAAAGGGGCCGTGTACGCACCTTTGATAGTGAATAGAATGATCACTTGTTTGCGAGAGTACGTAGAATAACTTCTATGAAGGATCTGTGAAATTATAATAACGTGTCGTTATTTGAAATGTTAGAATCTTGATTGTAATCCTATAAGTGTCAACACACTTATATTAAGTTGTTAGAAACGTTCATACGAAAGTATGCACGATTTTTAGCTCATTTAGTTAATTCATAAAAGTATACGCGATTTCGTTTAAACACACGTAATTATACGCGATCATGTTTTCGGATTAAAATATAAGTTTTATCATTTCATTTTGTTCGTATTTTCATTTCGGTTCCAACGCAACTTGAACGAAATGAATCGGAGTTAAAACGAACAAGTTATGACCAAAATACTAAAAATTGGTTTTAATTTCAAAAACTGGTGGAGCCTAGGTTCAAACCCGTGACCCCCAACTCCAAGAACACACACCCAACCAGCTGGTCTAGCAATGATTTTGCGTTAAAACTGAATTATAAATGTTTTTAAGTATAAACCAGTCGAATTCTTCTTGTTTATCTTTAATCGAAACCATGGGAATCCAATTGACCCACGATTCGAACTCGGTCGATCCCAAAACCATAGGGTTATAGTTCCAGAGATTCAAACGAGCTCTCATGTGTTTTTAATTGCTTTATTTCATCGAATTATTAGGGTTTTGTAACCTCTAAATCGAATTTGAACCCGAAACCATGTTCTTTGATTCAATCCTTCAAATTCGTTAATGTTATTCCATAAAATCATAGGGTTTATGTTACATAGGATATTTCGACACTATCAGTGTTGTTTAATTCGAAAATAAGTTCGTTTATATACAAATCCTCAAATCGTTTTAAATCAATAAACCCTAGAAATCGAAACCTCATAATTCATTGTTGTTTTAAGAAATTGATATGGGGTTTTTATTAAAAAGGATGTTTCGAACCTATCTGCATGATTACATTAGATTATTAAACTTGTTTGAACAAAAAGCCCCAAATCGTTCTTGTTCAAGAACCCTAAAAATCGAAATCATGAAATTCGTTACAATTCAATGTAATTACCATATGGTTTTCGTTTAACAATTAATTTTGAACCCGTCTGTGATGGTTAATTTCATTTTCAGATTCGTTTGAGTTGAAACCCCCAAAACATATTATGTTAAGAATCTTAGAAATCGTTCTCATACAATTCGTTGTAATGTGATACAATTATCATATGGATTTCATTCAATGGGTTATTCCGAAGCTACTCATATAGTTTAATTTGATTTTCGAATTCTTTTTATTAAAAACCCCCAAATGGTTTTTCCTCAAGAACCCTAGCATCTGAAATCATACAATTCGGTTTTGTGATTCGAATTCAATATAGAGTTTCTGTTAAACGATGGTTTCTGAAGCTAATGATTTAGTTTGATTCGATTTTTCAATTCATTTAAATAGAAAACCCCAAATCCGTTTATACTATGAACCCTAGAATTAGAACTTGTATAATTCGATGTTAAAACCACGAAGTATCATGGGGCTAAGCTTAATCGGCCTGTTTAGGTTGTGTAGAAATTTGTTTTTACCTGGATTGACTTCGAATTGGTGTAGATCGACTAATGGGTTGGGTTTCGGCCACCTCTCAATCGTTTTCTTCAATCCAAAGCTTCTTAGATCGAATTGATGTATGTAAGAGACCCTAATGGTGCCGATTTCACTTTGTGGAAGTTCAATTTCGCGATTTTTGATCGAATTGTAAGAATCTTATAACTCTATGTAACGGTTCCAACATTTATGCTCTTAATTTCATTTAATTCGAATGTTAATGGATCAATAATGTGTTCTAACGGTTAATCATCAATAATGTGATGATTATTACTGGTTTAATTCGATTAATTACTTAGTTTCAATGTAAATTCGAATTTAAGTTTGATTTTTAAACGAATTTTGACTATTAAAAGTCAAAATTGTATATTTCTTCTAATTACATGCTTAATTCTTATAATTTAATACTTTATACACTTGTTTTGTTCACATTTAATCCTTCTAGTTTAATTTCCTATAATTTCGTCTCGTTTCTGTTAGTTTCTGATTAACGGGGTTAATCCGGAGTGCCGGATTGTCACACTCAATATTTCTCAAAGATTGACTTGCGGTCTGGATATCATCAGCTGAGAGTTCAAGACGAAGACATACCGAAAACGGCCTTCCGAACAAGATATGGGCATTATGAGTTCATGGTGATGCCTTTCGGATTGACGAATGCACCAGCGGTTTTCATGGACCTCATGAACCGAGTGTGCAAGCCGTACTTGGATCAGTTTGTCATTGTATTTATTGATGACATACTGATTTATTCCAAGACCAAAACAAAACATGAGCAACACCTTAAAAAGATCTTGGAGCTGCTGAAGAAAGAACAACTCTATGCTAAATTCTCTAAATGTGAATTCTGGCTAAGAGAAGTTCAATTTCTGGGTCATGTAGTTAACAGCGAGGGAATTCATGTAGATCCTGCCAAGATCCAGGCGATAAAGAACTGGGATACCCCGAAGACACCAACGGAAATACGGTCTTTTCTGGGATTGGCAGGTTATTATAGAAGGTTCATATCGAATTTTTCTAAGATAGCTCTGCCTCTCACTAAGTTAACCCAGAAAAGTGAACCGTTTGTCTGGGAGCAGAAACAAGAAGATGCTTTCCAGGTTCTGAAACAGAAACTATGTGATGCTCCAATCTTATCTCTCCCAGAGGGCTGTGATGATTTTGTTGTATATTGCGATGCTTCCCATCAGGGACTTGGTTGTGTGTTAATGCAACGGGACAAAGTCATAGCCTATGCATCAAGACAGTTAAAGATTCATGAGAAGAACTACACTACTCATGATCTTGAACTGGGGGCTGTAATCTTCGCACTGAAGATTTGGAGACATTACTTATATGGCACCAAGTGTACCATATTCACAGATCACAAAAGTCTGCAACACATCTTTGATCAGAAGGAACTCAACATGCGACAATGCCGTTGGGTAGAAATTTTGAATGATTACGACTGTGTGATCAAGTACCATCCGGGAAAGGCGAACGTTGTAGCTGATGCCTTGAGCCGGAAGGAACGGGTCAAACCCCTACGTGTTAGAGCAATGGGGATAACCGTGCAGACCAGTTTAAGTGACAAGATTATTCAACCACAACAAGAAGAACTTGACCGAGGCAATCTGAAGAAGGAACTTGATTGTGGAGCAGAAAAACAGTTTGACACGAAGCCCGATGGAATGATCTATTACCGGGAACGTATATGGATCCCGGCGGTAGACGAATTGAGAAGACTGATCTTCGATGAAGCACACAAGACAAAATACTCCGTTCACCCAGGCGCTGATAAAATGTACCAAGACTTGCGTGGATTTTATTGGTGGCCGGGGATGAAGAAAGACATAGCCGAGTATGTCGGTCAGTGTCTGACGTGTGCAAAGGTAAAGGCAGAACACCAGAGACCGTCTGGTCTACTGGAACAACATGAAATTCCGCTCTGGAAGTGGGAACAAATAGCCATGGATTTCATTACCAAGCTACCCCGCACTTCCAATGGTCATGATACAATTTGGGTGATCATTGATCGTTTAACAAAATCTGCTCATTTCTTGCCCATGCGTGAGAACTTCCCCATGGATAAACTGGCAAGATTATACATCAATGAGATAGTGGTACGCCACGGTGTGCCATTGTCTATTATCTCTGATAGAGGCAGCAGATTCACATCAAGGTTATGGCAATCACTGCAGAAGTCACTAGGGACACAGTTAAATCTGAGTACAGCTTATCACCCACAAACGGATGGTCAAAGCGAACGTACTATTCAAACCCTAGAGGACATGTTAAGAACCTGCGTGCTGGATTTCGGTGGAAATTGGGATTCTCATTTGCCACTGATCGAGTTCTCCTACAACAATAGTTATCACAGCAGCATCGGATGTGCACCATTCGAGGCTCTCTATGGCCGGAAATGTCGATCACCGATCTGTTGACTGAAATTGGAGACAATCGAATAACTGGGCCAGAACTTATTCAGGAAACCACTGACAAGATAGCCCAGATTCAAAGAAGACTACAAGCAACAAGGAGTAGACAAAAGAGTTACGCTGACAAATGGCGCAAGCCGTTGGAATTCCAAGTGGGAGACCGAGTCGTGTTGAAGGTATCCCCATGGAAAGGCGTTGTACGCTTTGGAACGAAAGGCAAACTAGCACCACGATACGTGGGACCGTTTGAGATCATCGAGCGTATTGGTCCTGTGGCGTATAGACTGAGATTACCTGATGAACTCAGTGGTGTGCATGACCTGTTTCACGTCTCAAACCTAAAGAAATGCCTTGCTGACGAGTCTCTCGTCATTCCAATTGAAGAAATTCAAGTCAATGAACAGTTACATTTTATCGAGGAACCTTTGGAGATTATGGATCGCAAGGTTAAACAACTGAGGCGAAGCCGTATTCCCATTGTAAAGGTTCGATGGAACTCAAGACGCGGGCCCGAGTTTACTTGGGAACGTGAAGATCACATGAAGTCAAAGTATCCCCAACTGTTTGAAGAGGAAGTTGTACCCGATAACAACTCTTAAACTTCGGGACGAAATTTCTCTAAAAAGGGGAGACTGTAACATCCGTGCCGGAACCACCACCGGAACAGTGATCTCTACTGTACATGAACAGTAAATCAGGTACATATTTCAGTTATCAAATTTTATATATCATTTTCATTTCATGTTATCAAATCACAGTTCAGAATCAATTCTGAAAACAAAGTTCAGAACAATGGTTCTTGAGTCAGATAAGTATCTGGCAACACAGAACCATCATGTGATTATTTGTTAGGATTTATTATGTATAAACGTATGTGAGGCCTTATAGAACAAAACACACGAATATCGTTACGTGAATGCTAAATTGACGGGTTATTCGTATAGGTGACGATCTGTACGAATATATCTGACAGTTTAACGTTCTGAATGATATTCTATAATTAGAAAACAAGATTGAAAAGTATAGTTATCGTCGTGTTCGTACGGGTAACGATTCGAACGAATACGCGCGACGACCGTACAATTCAATTTAAACTGTTAATTAATATTTTAAATTGGAAATAAATAAGAAGTTATTAGTTAATTTATTAGGAATCACAACCTAGAATAATTAAATGATTTCTAATTTTATAATCATGTCGTTTCGTCGCGAAAACTACGCGAACCGGCATTTTACGCGAAACCGAACGAGACCAAACAATCGGATATTTTTCCCACATTTAATGTGGCATTAAAGGTCACAACCACCACCATTTCCACTCTCTCTCTCTAAATCGTTTTCTCTCTCTCTCTCTCTCTAAAAACCTCTCAAGAATTCAACCTTCTCTTTTTCATTTGGAGCTCAAATCTTGGTGGAATTAAGTGTTCTAGGCGTCATTTCGATCCTCTCATCTTGTAGATTACAGAAGTACAAGTATTTCAAGCTTCCATCCACGAGATCTAAGGTAAATGATCCCTTTAAATTCGGTTTTAGAGTATGTTACGACCCTTAGGGTTTTGTTGATGTTGTAACCATATTAAACACTAGTAAACACTTAGATAACTCAAGTAATCAACTAGAAAGAGGGTAGGAATTGTGTTGTAACAGATTTGGACCAGGAAAGGAAAAGAAGTTGCAGGTTCGTGGGGGCAAAAAGGGGCTGATTGATGATATAGGTTCGCTAGCCGAACCCTACACGAACCCGCATTAGGCAGCCGAACCTTGCAAAGCCTGCAACGAACCCTGCAACCCTCTGATTCACGAACACACGAAAGCCTGCAACGAACCTGGAGTGTCTGGGTCACGAACCCTGCAATGCCGACAACCAAACCCTGGGTCACGAACCCTTAGTTGTCGAGAGAACCCTTACTTGCGGCCGAACCTTTGTCCACAATACAACCGAACCTTAGCATCCAAGCCATACTATTCCGAACCTTAGACAAGTGTCACGAACCTAGGGTGACGAGCCTTTAACCCCGAACCTTGGAGGCCGAACTTAAGATCATGCGAACCATGGGACGAACCTTAGGACTTGTGAGCTAGTATGGCCGAACCCTAAAGGTTCGTGGGAGTTTTGATGTAGCCGAACCCTACCTGGAACACATAGGTTCGCTGATAAGAGGCTGATGGGAATGGGTACTCGACAAAATCATAGGATATAAGGAACATACATGCATGGAATACATCTAGGGTGTGCATGGGAACCCACGTAATCTATACATAGATGAAACAACTTAGAATTTTGCATGGATTCATGGGTTAGGGAGTTCTATAATAAGATAATTCTTAACATACAATAACAATTCAACATGAGTTGTTAAGGGACATAAGATGGTTAAACAAACGGCTAATATTCTTGCATGATAGTGAGAATCAAAAGTTCAAGTTGTGTAAGAAATTGTAAATCAAGGATATTCAATTGGGCCAAAGTGGACCCAATGGGGCTTAATTAGCCAAACACACATCAAATGTTTATTTAGACTCAAGTAATGATGTTTAATTAAAATGAAGACGTTGTGAATTTATTAAAACTTAGTTTAATACTTATCTAAAATTTTATTTAAATTGAAATGTAATTTATAAATGGTATTGATTTCTTTTAAGTTTGCTTAGTTATAAAAGTTTGTTATAACATAATTGATTGAGAAATTGTTAAAAATAGACAATGAAATTGTCTGGGTTTTAAACATAAAACAAAGGAAACTCTGCCGATATTTCTAAAAATATAAAGTAAGTTATTATCACTAAACTAGGGGATTTGGGATCATTAAAAAGGGTAACTAAGTTAGATTAGATTCTAGATACATTTAGTACTAAGACACTTAGTTGCACACACAACAAGACCCAACCTTAGGCACAACGACTATTACGCGTACTTATTGTATTCGAATTCTATTAAAATAACTCAGGAACTGAAGAAACCTAGCTACAAACAAGAGCACGCATTTTGTGTAGATCATTTACATACCAGCACAGGTGAGTTCATTGCCCCTTTTCTAACATTTTTGTTTTAAAAAGCGGGGCTGAGAAGCATGCGTAAACTGTTTATTAAATTGTTTACTTAAATGCTTTTAATTTTATATGTTTACATATATAAATGTTATCCTAGACCCTGTCTAGGAAGATTTTACGCAGGTTTACTAACTGATTTACTTATAAATTAAGTGAATAATCGGGTTAAACTAAAACATTTCAACAGATCAAAACATTTCAAAAGAATCAAATCAAACATTTTGACAAAACAAGGGTGGGAGTTCAAGGAATCAAACTAAACATTTTGACGAATCAAATGGGTGAATTCAATGAATCAAACGAAACATTTTGACGAAACAAGTGTGGGATTTCAACAAATCAAACGAAACAATCTTTGCAAAGACAATATTCAATGTTCTACAAATCAAGTGTTTGTTGAACATTGAATCAACTGTACATTTTGATCAATGAATCTAGTATTCTACGATCAACGAATCAAGTACATCTTGTAACAGAATCAGACGAATCAATAAATCATTTTCAAGGGAAACCTGGGAAATATCAGAGATAACATATGCCAAAACAGACGAAACAAAAAAAAAACTTACATTTCAAGAATTCCTAGCTAGACCGTTTGATTTGTAGGTCATATGTTTGAGGATATTTACAGATTCCCTAACTACTAAGTACCTAGATTGACAGACTAGTCTACTCGAGTTTGACCAAGGCCCCAATCATTTGGACTTAGATTTTATTAAATGTTTATATATTCATTTACTTAAACATTTATAACTGTTTATACAATTACTGTGGTTGATCATATTATGTGATGAAATTATGAAATCAATATGAATTTCAAATGATTGTAATTACAGGGACAACAAACAGAAGAACTTATGGGTGGTGTTAAGGGTAAAAATGCTTAATTATCATTAACAACAGTGTCATATACGGATTAGTATGTGGTGGGACGGTGGCTGGGCGGGCGGTAAGTTCGACCCTACATAAGCCCTATATATAAGCATACCGATCCGGATATTACATGTGGTGTTAATGAGGTTAGCGTCTTTACCAAAGGAGGTTCTCAAATCATTTTCAATTACTAAAACGATATGAACTCACCAACCATGTGTTGACTTGATCTTTTTGCATGACTTCTCAGGTGACGAACAGGTTAATTAAGAAGTCATTTCTTTTGGACTAGGACTTCAGATAGAAGACTTAGTGTTTTGGACCTGCATACTTTTGAAGACATCATTATACAATTTATTTTGTATATCTTGTGTAAATACAAGATAGTCATTTTATGATGTTTACAATAGATTTACATTGTTAAATTATAAACGATGCTGATGTAATTTAACTTTGTAATTCTATTATCTTAGCATTTCTCATTTATATCATGTGCAATGTAAACAATCTGATCACTTCCGATTATCACTCACGATATCGCGCCCCGGGAACCTTCCGCCCGACGGGGACTCCGATCCTACCCCGCCGGCTCGGGGTGTAACACCGAATCAGAAACATCATGGGTCGTATGATGCTGTTGGGTTAGTGCTTTGGGTAAATTGAGCCATTGTGGGCCGAGACATGCTGTTGGGCCGACAACTAGAATGTTTGGGCTGAGTTTGTGTGCTGTTGGCCGAATAAAAGGAGACTTGGCCGTATGAGGTGCTTCGGTCGGAATAAGATGGCCGACTAAGTCACTAAGCCACTCGAATAGGGTTGCCGAAACAGGGGGCAGCTGGCGGATGGGAGTAGCCGACTGTGGTGTTGGCCGAATGAAGTGTGGCCGGCGAAAGACTAGTGGCGCATGAGGCCATTCGGCCGAAGCACAAGAGTGGTCCCATTCGGTGGGCTGAATGGTGTTATTCGGCCATACAAGGCCGAGTTCCATCCTCCACGGTCTTGACTCCAAGACCTTGCCATGTTGTTTTATGAGGTTTCCATGGTGATTTTTGTGTGAAACTTGTGGGGGTTATGGTGATGTAAACCGGTTTAGAGGAGGTGGTCGCACATGGTGGGGAAAACCCTAATTTTCGTGACCTTCAGAGTCTCATACCTCGGTTTCAGATGGATTTGGCTCTAGATCGGTTGTACTTTCGTGTAGCAGAGGTCAAGAGCTTGGATTTGGTCCATAGATGGAAGGATTTGGTTGAGTATTGAGGGAGATATGAAGGTTGGAAGGTGAGAAATGGTGGTGGAGGCTTAAAACCGGGATTAGGGTTTTGAGTGTGTGAGGGAGAAGAAAGAAATGAAAAATGAGTTCATTCAAGGTATTTATACCTCGAGTGAGTTCGGGTCTGTTTTCGTTGCTCGGTTCGCATTTTCGTTGCGTTTCCGGAACGTAACGCGCGTGTTTACAGATTTTAAATAAAAATAGTGTCTTTATTTATTTTGATGAGTTTCAAAATTGTAAAACATTAAAATGTTTTATTTTCTTAAATTATCTTCGTTCGTGTCGTTTTCGTTTTCGTTTCGTCGAAAGGCGTCACCTTCGCGCATATTCGTTCGAATCGTAACCCGAACGAACACGATGATGGTTTTGCTTTCCAACTTTTGTTTTCTACTTTTCAGTCATTATTTCAGAACGTTAAGCTTTCAAATTTATTCGTACAGATCGTCACCTCTACAAATAATTCGTCGGTTTAGCATTCTGCAACAACAACCGTTATAGTTTTGTTTTGTTTAACCTCACATACGTTTATACATAATAGCACATTAACAAACATCTGTGTGTGAGTTCAGCGTTGTCTAACGTGTTTCTGACTGTTAACTGTTAGGTTTAAATCAGATTACAGAAACGATTGCATAATAGTTTCGTGTCAATCATTGAAATGTTATTAGCATACAGATAGATCACGTAGTTTGTACCTGAGTTAATTTGCATTTACTGTTCAGATCACTGTTCCGGCGACGTTTCCGGCACAAATGTTACAGTCTCCCCTTGTTAGAGAAATTTTGTCCCGAAATTTAAGCATCGTTATCAGGTAGGTCTTCCTCTGTAAACAGTTGGGGATACTTAGACTTCATGTGATCTTCGCGTTCCCAGGTAAACTCAGGTCTGCGCTTTGAGTTCCAACGAACCTTGATAATTGGAATACGGCTTCGCCTCAGTTTCTTAACCTTGCGATCCATAATCTCCAAAGGTTCTACGACAAAGTGTAGATGTTCATCCACTTGAATTTCTTCAACTGGTATGATGAGTGTTTCATCGGCAAGGCTTTTCTTCAAGTTTGAGACGTGAAACACGTCATGCACACCACTAAGTTCGTCAGGTAACCTTAGTCTATACGCCACAGGACCAATACACTCGATGATCTCGAAGGGTCCCACGTATCATGGTGCTAGTTTGCCTTTCTTTGCAAAACGGACTACACCTTTCCATGGTGATACCTTTAACATGACGCGATCTCCCACTTGGAATTCCAATGGCTTGCACCGTTTATCGGCATAACTCTTTTGTCTACTTCGGGTTGCTTGCAACCTTTGTTGAATTTGAGCAATCTTGTCGGTAGTTTCTTGAATAAGTTCTGGCCTGGTTATTCGATTATCTCCTACTTAAGACCAACAGTTCGGCGATCTACACTTGCGACCATAAAGAGCCTCGAACGGTGCACATCCGATGCTACTATGATAACTGTTGTTGTAGAAGAATTCAATCAGTGGCAAATGAGAGTCCCAACTACCACCAAAATCTAGAACACAAGTTCTCAACATGTCCTCCAGGGTCTGTATAGTACGTTCGCTCTGACCATCCGTTTATGGATGATAAGCTGTACTCAGGTTTAAGTGCATCCCAGAGATTTCTGCAATGATTGCCAGAACCTTGATGTGAATCTGCTATCACGATCTGAAATGATAGACAATGGCACACCATGGCGTACCACTATCTCGTTGATGTAAAGCTTTGCTAGTTTATCCATCGTGTAACTTTCTCGCATCGGCAAGACATGCGCAGATTTGATTAATCGATCAATGATGACCCAAATAGTGTCATGTCCACTGGAAGTGAGGGGTAGCTTGGTAATAAAGTACATAGCTATCTGTTCCCACTGCCAAAATGGAATTTCAGGCTGCTCCAGTAAACCTGACGGTTTCTGGTGTTCCGCCTTCACTTTGGCACACGTAAGGCATCAACCAACATACTCAGCTATGTCTTGCTTCATACCCAGCCACCAATAAAATGCCCGTAAGTCTTGGTACATTTTATCAGCACCGGGATGCACGGAGTACTTGGTCTTGTGTGCTTCATCAAGAATAAGCTTTCTCAACTCATCTACTGCAGGAATCCATACACGATCCTTGTAATAAACGAGTTCATCAGGCTTTGTTTCCAGTTGCTTTTCCGCTCCACAATTTAGTTCCCTCTTCAAGTTTCCTCGTTCAACCGCTTCTTTTTGTGCTTGCATAATGTTGTCGTGTAAGCTTGTCTCCAAAGTCATTCCCATTGCTCTGACGCGCAAGGGTTTGACCCGTTCCTTCCGACTCAAGGCATCAGCTACAACGTTTGCCTTGCCTTGATGGTACTTGATTACACAGTCGTAATCATTCAGAAGCTCAACCCAACGGCGCTGTTGCATGTTGAGTTCCTTCTGGTCAAATATGTGTTGCAGACTCTTGTGATCAGTAAATATGGTACACTTGGTGCCATATAGGTAATGTCTCCAGATCTTCAAGGCGAATATCACAGCTCCCAGTTCCAGATCATGAGTAGTGTAATTCTTCTCATAAATCTTCAGTTGTCTCGAGGCATACGCAATAACTTTGTCCCGTTGCATCAGTACACAACCGAGTCCCTGATGGGATGCATCACAGTACACTACAAAGTCATCCCAACCGTTTGGGAGAGATAAGATCGGAGCATCACATAGCTTTTGCTTCAAAGTCTGAAAGGCATCTTTTTGCTTCTGTTCCCAAACAAACGGCTCGCTTTTATGTGTTAGCTTTGTAAGTGGTAGGGCTATCTTAGAAAAGTTCGAGATAAACCTTTGGTAATAGCCTGCTAAGCCTAGAAAGGAACGTATCTCCGTTGGTGTCTACGGAGTATCCCAGTCTTTAATCGCCTCAATCTTGGCAGGGTCAACATGTATTGCCTCGCTGTTGACTACATGACCCAGGAATTGAACTTCTCTTACACAAAATTCACACTTAAAGAATTTGGCATAGAGCTTCTCTTCTTTTAACAGCTCCAAGATCATTCTGAGATGTTGCTCGTGCTCTGATTCGCTTTTAGAGTAGATCAGTATGTCATCAATGAACACAATAACAACCTGATCCAAATACGGCTTGCACACACGGTTCATGAGATCCATGAAAACCGCTGGGGCATTCGTCAATCCAAAAGGCATCACCATAAATTCGTAATGCCCGTATCTGGTACGAAACGCCGTCTTAGGTATGTCTTCATCTTGTACTCTAAGCTGATGGTATCCAGACCGCAAATCAATCATCGAAAAATACTGAGCTCCTTGCAATTGATCAAAAAAATCATCAATCCTCGGTAATGGATACCGATTCTTGATGGTTAGTTTGTTTAGCTCTCTGTAGTCTATGCACATATGAAAAGATCCATCCTTCTTTTTCACGAACAAAACCAGGGCTCCCCAAGGTGAGTAGCTCGGTCGGATGAAACCTTTGTCTAGTAGTTCCTGTAGCTGGTTCGACAATTCCTGCATCTCTGAAGGTGCTAACCTGTAAAGAGATTTAGCAACAGGTGTTGCTCCAGGAATCAAGTCAATACGAAACTCTACCAGTCGCACAGGTGGCAAACCTGGTAGGTCTTTAGGAAACACTTCAGGGTATTCCTTTACTATTGGCACGCCTTGAATTGTCTTCTTGTCTTTCTGTTTCTCCACCACATGAGCCAAGAAAGCTACACACTTCTTCTGTAGACACTTACGCGCCTTGATGCAAGATATGATTTTGATACTATGCTTTGCTTGGTCCCCACGAACTTCCAATACACGATCACTCGTCAATGGAATCCGAAGTAGCTTTTCAGAACAGATGACTTCCACTCTATTGAGAGATAGCCAATCCATCCCAACTATGATGTTGAAACTGCCCACCTCCATCGGTATCAAGTCGATGGTAAATATATGATCAATAAGTGTAACTGGGCAGTTCCTAAGTATAAGGGGAGTCTAAAGTTTCCTCAGTAAGGTTAAGTTGGCGTGCAAAGTCAGATGAAATAAAACTCTGATCTGCACCAGTGTCAAATAATATAGATGCATAAAAGTCATGTATAAGAAATGTACCAGTGACCACGTTAGGGTCTTGGCGTGCTGCATTGGCTCCAATCACAAAAGCCCTTCCACGAGGTGCTTGGGCTCCCTGTTGCACTCGCTTTGGGCAATGAAATGGCCTAATTCTCCACAATTATAGCATCCCTTGTTTTTGTTGTTGTGATTCCCAGGTCTTGGTGGTGGAGGAAGTGCTACAGCAACATTGTTTGCAGCTTGAGTTGCTGAAGCACGACACTGCTGAGCTCGGTGACCTAATCGGCCACAGTTGTTGCATTTCCTGCATTGCGCCATAGCAGGATGATGAAATTTGCATTGTGCACACTGAGGATGCATTCCCACATAGTTTTTGGGTGCACCTGAGCAGGTGCTGCAGTAACTTGTTGGAGGGGAGTGGCCATCACATAGTTCTTGACGACCTTTTGCTTCTTCTTTTGGTGATGTTCGGGCTTCTTTGTCGGTTCTTCCTTAGCTTTGCCCATGTCTTTCTTCAGAACTCCTGATTTCACCATCACATCAGTGAGTTTAGCTGATAGAGATATGGCTGACTCTAGTGTAGCAAGGTTTGCAGCCAGTACAATGCTTTGAATGTAGGAGGGTAGTCCTACTACATATCTGTCTATCAGCTTCTCCAGATTTGGCACCATCTCTGGCACCAAAGCTACCAATTCATGATAGTGGGTGGTGAAAGTCATGTGATCAGCTCCCTTCATCACATGGTTTGAGAGCTCCACTTCCAGCTTCTGCAAATTCATGCTTCGGGCAGAATTCGTTCCTCAGAAAGATTTTTAAATCTGCCCAAGGCATTGCCAGTGCTTCATCTCTGCCTCTAGCTCTGATCTGGGAGTTCCACCATGTTAAGGCCTGTTTGCTGAAAGATCCTGAAGCATATCGAACCTTGCGATGTTCTGGACAACTACTTATGTCCAGGGTGTTCTCCATATTTTCCGGCCATTGGATCAGTCCAATAGTTCCTTCAACACCTGTAAAACTTGGAGGCTTGCATCCTACAAATGACTGGTAGGAGCAGTCAGAAGTAGTGCCAGTGTTTCCACTAGCTACTCCAGTAGTATGGCCAGAGTTGTTGCCGTGGCCTTGGATCTGGTTTATCATCTCTGGGATGACATCCTTAAGTTGGCTCGTCAGTTGGCTGCTCAGCAGTGTTGCCAAAGCAATGGTAGCAGGATCAAGAGCTGGACCTGCATTCGGGTTCGGAGGAGGGTTTAGTGGAGGAGGAGGAGGTGGCGGTGGTGAATCTGGTGGTGTAGGAGTAGATGAGTGAAGTGCAGAGACTTGCGAGGTCGGTTGTCTTCTGGGCGGCATTCTAATCATAACCAAAAGAATATTGGTTAGTGCAGTGATCGAATGCAGAAGACACAATGCAAAAATATAACCTATGTTCTCTACATGAGGGTCCCTAAGTTATAGTCTAGGCCAAACCATTTAAGTAAGTGACCTATTATTCTCTATAACCTTGAGCTCTGATACCAATCTGTCACACCCCGAGCCGGCAGGGTTGGATCGGGGTCGCCGTTGGGCGGAAGGTTCCATGGGCGCGATATCGTGATTGATAATCGTGTTGATCAGATTGTTTACATAGCATCAATGTTAAGAATAACTGAAGCACAAATAGCATTAAAATAGGATTACAAAGTTAAGTTACAATATCAATGTTTGGTAATTTAACCCGGTAAACCTATCCAAAGAATCAATTGTTTTCTATCTTGTAACTGTACAAGACATCAAAAGTGATTCGTATCAATAACAAAAGATGTGCTTTCAAAAGTCAACTTGGTCCTCTATCTGGGCAGCCTAGCATGCAATCCTGAATCTTTAGTCTATTCATGTACGTCACCTGAGAAAGCATGTAAGAAAACAAAGTCAACACAATGGTTGGTAAGTTCATATAGTTTTAGTATTTGAAAATAGCTTTTGCAAACCTTTTCGGTAAAACCTTAACCTCATTAACGTCACCTGTAATATCTGATTCGGTATGCTTATATATAGGGCATACGAAAGGGTCGAGCCTACAACCCGCCCAGACGCCATCCCACCACATACTAAACCACTTATGACATTGTTGTTTAATGATAATTAAGCATTTTACCTACCATCCAACCCTGTTCCCCTTATAGCTTAAGCAATCCTGTTTGTAAGTTTCCCATACGTACACAATAGCATCTGTGAGTTTAGTTTGAGAGTTTCCGGTATGGACAACTGAACACCCGAAGGAATTTAGTATCAATCCATATCAGAACTAAGTGTGATTAGCAACCTCGGAGTAGGTAAAGGATTTCCAAGATGACACAAAGTCAACTAAGGAAGGCCAATATCATCCTAGTTACTTATCACATCCATGAATAGTTAAGGGGAAACACTGCATGGCAAACACTAAGAGGCCATCTGTCAGATTTTGTTTAATCCAGACCATGAAGGACACCCTATGGCAAGCACTGAGAGGCCATAATACGTTCCTTCTAGTCCTGACTATGAAGAACACCCTATGGCAAGCACTGAGAGACCAAATGTATTCTTCAAGTCCTGACTACGTAGAACACCCTATGGCAAGAACTGAGAGACCAAAACGGTATGTTCTACTATAGCCAATAGTTTTAGCATACAAGATTTTAGCATTCAAATAACATAGCATTTACGTAACTTGTGCACAAGTACTAGCTCCACAACCGGTAAGGCAAGCACTGAGAGGCCAAACCGTTGTTTTAGCATGGGAAGCATATAAGCATACAAGAGTTTATAGCATTCATAGTTGTAAGTAATTTGCATGTATGTATGTAGCATTATCATAGAATCATAAGCTTTTAGCACTAACTTTAGCATTTCCCTGTAGCATTAGTAGATAGCATCATCATTAGCTTTTAATATTAGCCTTAATATTATCCCGTACTATTAGCGTATAGTATCCTCATTCGCATTTAGCATTAACCCGTAGCATTAATATATCGCATTAGCATTCAGTATTAGTTCATAGCTTTAGCAAATAGTGTTAGCATTAGCACTTAGTATCAATCTGTAGCTTTAGCATATAGTGTTAGCCTTAGCATTTAGCATCACATCAATCCGTAGTTTTGACTTATAGCATTAACCCGTAGCTTTAGCATATAGCATTAGTATTAGCATTACGAATAAGTATGAAAGCATTTATGCAACATTTAGACATTTGTTTAAATGATGTAACATGCTTCTCAGTCCCGAAGTAAAATTCAAAATAGTTTGAAAGGGGACAATGAACTCACCTTGTGCTTGTAGTGGTTGACTAAGTATAACAAGAATGCACACGCTCGTTGTAGTATTTGTTGTTATGTTCACGATCCTGTATTGATTTCACGTTGTTTGTAACTTGTAAGTATGAGTTGTAGAGATTCGCGTGTGTGCATGTGTTAGCCATAAAATTTGGCTAACACTCGTAAGTCTCGGTCATCATTCGGCCTTTGTTTGATTTTCATAGAGTTCCTAATGTTTAATTTCATGAAGTTGAGTTTAGTATCTGGTTGTAATTTATGAGTTATGACTTGAACTTCATTACTTTTGTTTGCTTTTAACTCGTTTATGAAAATCCAAAACCTATTCATGATATTTCGAACCTTACATTAACAGGAGCTTTGTAACTTAATCCAAGTTCTAAATATGGATTAGGTTTATAGTTTAAGATTTTTTTTTATCTTGTTAAAACTTTAATTGTATAATTACCCAATATTTATAGCTTTAATATGTTGGGTTACATAATTACAATGTGAGCCGAAATCAATTGGGCCAATGGGTGTATGTGGGCCAACTAACGATCTGGGCCCAATTAATATCTTTTGGCCGAATCAGAAACATCATGGGCCGTATGATGCTGTTGGGTTAGTGCTTTGGGCAAATTGAGCCATGGTGGGCCGAGACATGCTGTTGGGCCGACAACTAGAATGTTTGGGCTGAGTTTGTGTGCTGTTGGCAGAATTTAAGGGGTCTTGGCCGTATGAGGTGCTTCGGTCGGGATAAGATGGCTGACTGAGTCACTAAGCCACTCGAATAGGGTGGCCGAAATAGGGGGCTGCTGGCGAATGGGAGTAGCCGACTGTGGTGTTGGCCAAATGAAGTGTGGCCGGTGAAAGACTAGTGGCGCATGAGGCCATTCGGCCGAAGCACAAGAGTGGTCCCATTCGGTGGGCTGAATGGTTTCATTCGGCCATACAAGGCTGAGTTCCATCCTCCACGCTCTCGACTCCAAGACCTTACCATGTTGTTCTAGGAGGTTTCCATGGTGATTTTTGTGTGAAACTTGTGGGGGTTATGGTGATGTAAACCGGTTTAGAGGTGGTGGTCGCACATGGTGGGGGAAAACCCTAATTTTCGTGACCTTCACAGTCTCATACATCGGTTTCAGATGGATTTGGCTCTAGATCGGTTGTACTTTCGTGTAGTAGAGGTCAAGAGCTTCAATTTGGTCCATAGATGGAAGGATTTGGTTGAGTATTGAGGGAGATATGAAGGTTGGAAGGTGAGAAATGGTGGTGGAGGCTTAAAACCGGGATTAGGGTTTGAGTGTGTGAGGGAGAAGAAAGAAATGAGAAAAATGAGTTCATTCAAGGTATTTATACCTCGAGTGAGTTCGGGTTCGTTTTCGTTGCGTTTCTGGAACGTAACGCGCGTGTTTACGGATTTTAAATAAAAATATTTTCTTTATTTATTTTTGATGAGTTTCAAAATTGTAAAACATTAAAATATTTTATTCTCTTAAATTATTGTCGTTCGTGTCGTTTTCGTTTTCGTTTCGTCGAAACGCGTCACCTTCGCGCGTATTCGTTCGAATCGTCACCCGAACGAACACGACGATGGTTTTGCTCTCCGACTTTTGTTTTCTACTTTTCAGTCATTATTTCAAAACGTTAAGCTTTCAGATTTATTCTTACAGATCGTCACCTCTACGAATAATTCGTCGGTTTAGCATTCTGCAACAACAACCGTTATAGTTTTGTTTTGTTTAACCTCACATACGTTTATACATAATAGCACATTAACAAACATCTGTGTGTGAATTCAGCGTTGTCTAACGTGTTTCTGACTGTTAAACTGTTAGGTTTAAATCAGATTACAGAAACGATTGCATAATAGTTTCGTGTCAATCATTGAAATGTTATTAGCATACAGATAGATCACGTAGTTTGTACCTGAGTTACTGTGCATTTACTGTTCAGATCACTGTTCCGGCAACGTTTCCGGCACAGATGTTACACCACTAGTCTGCGGATGATAGGCAGTCGACACTCGATGGGTCACCCCATATCGTGCCAATACCTTCTCCAACTGTGCATTACAGAAATGTGTGCCTCTATCACTTATCAATGCCTTAGGGGTTCCAAACCTACAAAACAACCTCTTCAAGAATCCCACAACCCCTCGTGCATCATTTGTGGATAAAGCTTGAGCCTCTTCACACTTTGAAACGTAATCAATAGCCACGAGGATGTACCGATTCCCTCGGGATGAAGGGAACAGTCCCATGCTGTCAATACCCCAAATATCAAAGACCTCAACCCCCTGGATGGGGTTCTGGGGCATCTCATTCCTGCGTGAGATGTTTCTAGTCCTCTGACACGCATCACAACTCCTCACAAACTCATGTGCATCCTTAAACACTGTCGGCCAATAAAATCCACAATCAAACACCTTCTTCGTAGTGTACGATGGCCCATGGTGTCCTCCAGTCAAACCCTCATGACAATGTCTTAGGATGTCCAATCCTTCCTCCCGACTCACACATCTCCTCAAAATCCCGTCTGCTCCCTCGCAAAACAAATATGGAGCATCCCATATATAATGGTTTGCATCAGTAAAGAACCTCTTTCACTGCTGTGAAGTCAGACCCTTCAACATGTAACCTTCAGACAAGTAATTTGCTATGTCTGAGAACCATGGTAATCCCTGCTCACCTGCACTCACCAAACCCACTATCTCTGTGTCTAGAGAAATCAAAGTCTCATGTGGGAATGTATCTCCAATCATCTCCTCATTCATCTTCTCCCGAGCAGGATCCTCAAGCCGTGACAAATGGTCGGCTGCAACATTCTCAGCTCCTTTCTTATCCTTAATCTCTATGTCAAACTCAGAAAGGAGGAGAATCCATCGAATCATTCGAGGTTTTGCGTCCTTTTTCGCAAACAAGTATCGCAAGGCCGCATGATCGGTTTAAACAATGGTCTTGGAAAGAACAAGATAAGACCTAAATTTATCGAACGCATACACGACCGCTAACAACTCCTTCTCCGTAGTCGTGTAATTCTCTTGAGCATCATCTAATGTCTTACTTGCGTAGTAAATCGGATGAAAGTGCTTATCTTTCTGCTGACCAAGCACAGCCCCTACTGCAAAATCACTAGCATCGCACATCAACTCGAAAGGAAGGCTCCAATCGGGGGCTATCAGAATAGGAGAACTCACCAACTTCTCCTTCAAAAACTCAAAAGAACTCATGCACTCCTCACTAAACTCAAACACCACATCTTTCTCCAAAAGTCGGGTCATCGGTCGGGTAATCTTCGAAAAGTCCTTAATGAAACGCCTATAAAACCCCGCATGACCAAGAAAACTACGAACCGCTCTCACATTCTTCGATGGTGGGAGTTTACTAACCGTCTCTATCTTAGCTCTATCTACCTCAATGCCATCTCGCGAAATCTTGTGCCCTAGCACAATACCCTCAGTCACCATGAAATGGCGCTTCTCCCAGTTCAGCATCAGATTAGTCTCCACACATCTAGCAACCATCTTATCTAAATTCTGCAAACAATGATCGAAAGAAGTTACAAACACTGAAAAATCATCCATGAAAACCTCCATGGAAGTCTCGATCATATCCTGAAATATAGCCACCATGCATCTCTGAAATGTGGCTGGAGTATTACATAACCCAAACGGCATACGGCGATAAGCAAAGGTGCCGTATGGGCATGTGAATGTGGTTTTCTCCTGATCCTCTGGTGCTATAGGGATCTGGAAATAACCTGAGAAGCCATCAAGCAAACAGTAAAACTGTTGTCCTGACAACCGCTCCAACATCTGATCAATGAAATGCAGTGGGAAATGATATTTCCTGGTAGCATCATTCAGTCTTCGTTAATCGATGCATACTCTCCAACCTGTGATTGTCCTAGATGGAATCAACTCCTTCTTCTCATTCACAATGACAGTCATGCCTTCCTTCTAGGGAACAACCTGTACCAGACTAACCCAAGCTGAATCTGAAATGGGATAGATCAATCCGGCATCTAAGAGCTTGAAAACCTCCTTCTTCACAACTTCAGACATTTTAGGATTAAGCCGTCTCTGTGGTTGGACCACCGGCTTATAATCCTCCTCCATCAAAATGCGATGCGTACAAAACGAAGGGTGTATGCCCTTTATATCCATCAGCTTCCATGCGATCGCCTGCTTATTTGCCTTAAGCATATCAATCAATCTAGACTTCTCCTCCTCCGTCAATGAAGATGAAATAATGACGGGTAAATCAGAATCACCATCCAGAAATGCATACTCCAAGTGAGATGGCAACTCCTTAAGCTCTAGGGATGGTGGTGCCTCAACAGATTGTTTCTCAACCGGATCTGTACTCTCAAAAACCTCAAAAGCAGTCGGGTACTCAGGAGGCTTACTAGCCAGACTGCTCGGAATGTGCACAGAAGAAGCATCAATCTCAACAGCCTGGTTCTCCTCACCCAGGTCTTGATCTTTCGATAAATCAGATCCAGAAATGTAATCTAGACAACGATCTATGTAAGGAATGAAAGAATCAAGAAAATACACAGAATCATCCTGGCCACTCGAATGCTTCATCAACTTCCTCACATCGAATGTAACATTCTCCTCACCCACGCGCAATGTAATCTTACCTTCAAACACATCTATCATTGCCTTAGCAGTGCATAGGAAAGGACGTCCCATAATGAGCGGGACTTTATCATCAGCCTCCATGTCTAGAATGACAAAATCCGCGGGGAATACAAACCTATCAACCTTCACCATAACATTCTCCACAATTCCCCGTGGATACTTCACCGATCGATCGGCCAAAGTGATGCTCATGCGCGTCGGCAATGGGTCTCCTAGATCTAGCTTCTGATAAGTCGAGTATGGCATCAAATTAATGCTAGCACCCAAGTCAGCCAACGCGTGGTTCACAGAAGAACTGCCAAATAAATAAGGGATAGTCAAAATCCCTGGATCGTCAAACTTCTCGGGTAGTTTGTTCTGGACCAACGCAGAACATCGAGCTCCTAAAGTAACTGTAGAAAGTGACTCCAGCTTCTTCTTGTTAGACAGAAGATCCTTCAAGAATTTAGCATATTTGGGCATATGTTGGAGTGCTTCTACAAAAGGGAGGTTGATCTTAAGCTGCTTAACATCTCTAAGAAATGTCCATACTCCTGTGCATACTTCTACTGCAATGCACGTGCTGGATATGGAAGCCTGCTTATATCAACCTCGGGAGTCCTCTTCTCTTCCATCTTCTTCTTCTCTGCCTCAACTCCCTTCTTCTCAACTAAAGACTCTCCTACTGGTGCGGTACTTGCTGGGCCTAGCCTCTGGTGCACCCTATCAGGAGTCTCCATCTTTATCTCCTCGTCAACCGGTTCCTCTTCATCAGCATCCGGTGACTTCTCCACCTCCTTCTCACCTCCACGAGCACTCCTAGTCGTCACAGATTTCACATGACCCTTCGGGTTTGCCTCAGTATTCCCTGAGAAGGATCCACCCTGCCTCTCATCCAACCTCTTCGCAATGTCACCTACCGATCGTTGTAGGTCCAGAAATGCTGACTGTTGATTCCTCAGCAATGTATCATGATCCTGAAGCTTCACCTGTGTGTGTTGATCCTTTACAATCAACTACTATAGCATCTGCATCTGCTGCTTGAGCATGTCATTCACTTCTGGGTCTCCACTGCTGCTTGGACCCACTCCTGAATTCTCATTCACTACCTGATTCTGACGTGGTTGATAGGAGTTGTTACCACGCCAGTTATTGTTTGAGTTTCGCCAATTTGAGTTAGGATTCCATTTAGGATTGGGATTGGAATTGAAGTTGGAAGTGAAAGGCTTGTTCCAACCAGAGTTAATGGAATCTAACTGCTCCTGATCAGTGATGGGGCACTCGGCAGTCTCATGTCCTCCTCGACATATCTCACACTTCTTCAGCTGTGTCTTCAGTTCCTTCATGTCTCTCGCTAGAGACTCTATGGTAGCAGCAAGGCTAGTGTCAGGAGCGACCTGATAAACACCTCGATCAATGGATGAGGTGTTGGTAGCCTTAGTGGTAGAGGATCTAGTGGATGGCTTCTGTTGCTGCTCGGCTCTAGCAAAACTCTCAAACATGTCAATACACTCATCTGTATCCTTCATCTCCATGATATGCCCTCCTGCAGCTGTATTGAACATGATTTGCTTCTCAAGTGTCAATCCATTGTAGAATTTCTCTACAAGTGCCCATTCAGAAAGTCCATGCTGTGGACATTTGCTAAACAATGTGTGAAAATGCTCCCAAGCTGCAGAGTAAGACTCATCGGGCTCCATATGAAAGGAATGGATTTGCTCCCTAAGACGAGCAGCTTTGGAAGGTGGAAAATATTTCTTCAGAAATTTCTTTCGAAGATCATCCCACGTGGTGATGGAATTCTCAGGAAGGCTGTCGAACCAGGTGGATGCACGACTAGCAAGTGAGAATGGGAAAAGCTGCAAGCAGATGGTATCCTCAGAAACACCATGTAGATTGAAGGTGTTGCAGATCCTATAGAAACGGGACAGATCTCCGGGAGCATCCTCATCATCAAGACCATTAAACTGAATGGAATTGGTGATAGCAGTCATGATGTAAGAAGGGAATTGCCAAGTAGCATCATTGGCAAAAACGGGACGAGTGACCGGGTTGCGAACCCGGTGAATCCATCGCAAGCTCGGTCGTGAACGGTGGGTCTACGCGGTGGTATCTCCTCGGCCATGTCGAAGAAAACGGGTGGGATTGAGAAAGGTGAAGTGGACGTGTGTGAAGGTGAACTAGGTGTAGAAGAAGAAGAAGAAGAAAACAAAATCGGGGCAAGAACACATACCTGGGAAAGTCGACTCCTAAGGTTCGTGTGAAACTCTTGCTCTGGTTCTTGAAAAGCTAAAACTGGCGGTGGTCCTTGTGATCGAGTATGTGGCATGCACTGTAAACGATTACAAGTAAGGGGGTTTAACAAACAAAACAAATAAAAACCTAAAACATCATAAAAACGTAACACCTAAGAGACAAGAAACAATTAAGGCACATAAGAAAGAAAAGAAAAGACTAAAAACCTAAAATACAAAAAATAAACAAAAATTAGACCTTCTAATTTTGAAAATCACAATCTAAGCTAATTTCGCTATTGCCAAGTGTCCCTGGCAACGGGGCCAAAAACTTGATGTACCTAAAAGTGGTCTAAGAAAATAACTCTAAACACTAACCTAGACATAACTTAATTACAACGAGTTAAAACCGAAAATCCTAAGCTAAACCACTACGACAGGCAAGTGTACCTATCAATTGTAGAATAGCTAATGAAAGTCCGGATATCGAACCCACGAGACACTAACTTAACGAAACAAGATTAGAAAATGATTTAAAACAAGGGGTTTTTTTTATTAAAAATGACAATTACTAAATTAAATTAAACTAATTATCCTAATTAAATTAGAATAAGCCAATTTACCTAAAATTAAACCCTAAAACAGATTAACAAATTTGATGAAAAGAAATGATCTACAATTTTAGAAAAACTTAAACAACTCAGAAAAACTCTACTTAGGTTGAATTCCTGTTTGTGATTATTGAAACTATTGACTTTGTTTGACACGATGGAACTAGGATCTTAAACAACAAAACTTAGAACCTGATGGATTCTGGATCAATTACCAGATGTAACCACTAAGAAAACCTAATTTTGCAATAAACACACTAATTAGTTAGATCACCTCCCAGATTTTTCCAACAATACTTTTGTACTCAAATGAACAAGTCACATTCCTGATTTTCTTGTTCCAATACACCAAAGATGCAAGAAGTAAACTTAAAATGTCTAATTTGACACGAAATGACAATAACACTAAGTCTTTCAAATAACCATCCCTTCCAGGTAATTACTAAGAAAACCTAAATGTTAAAGATCACCCGACAAGTCTGTCACCTTCTGGATTTCTAAACTTAGACACACATAAAACCCTAAGAACATCAATCACACCTTTTCCTATGGCTAGTGATATCAAACAAGCCACAAACTAGTCATAACACCTAGTCAATGACCTAATACGCGTATAACACCGAAAGACATTCAATAAACACGTATGGAACATGATATGAACTGATATAATCAGGATTAGATATGAAAAATTCATCAAAATAACATAATAAGATCTGTTACAAAAGGGTTTTCCATCAAAAATAAAAACCATAGTTAATAGTAATCAATAATCATGCAAACATTCATTCTAACCTAAGTAGAATCAAAGAACTAGCCAAATAACATCATCATCAGTCAAGAATAATCAGAAACAACAAGATGAAATGTGATAATATACTGAAAATGAAAAACAAGTAAGAACAAGGAAGTAACCAAGATGTCTTCACATAAACTCTAGCCTCCTAGCCCTCCAAGCTCTCCAAATGCTTCCCAATGCTCCAGAGATGCTCCTCTACTTCAAAAATGGTCAAGAATGATTGTTTAAACGGCTGGGGAGAGTCTCATTTTTATTCTTGAATTGTTTATGGCTTTTTTCAAACTTCAAACTCCGTCGCGTACCGCGAAGATAAATTGAACCCATCTCAGCGTACCGCGATGGACAAAACAAGCGGGCAACTCCCGAATTCCTTCTCGTACCGCGAAGGTTTTCTTCTCCTCCTTAGCGTACCGCGACAGGTGAAAAATGATTAAAACCTGTGTTTCTCTCTTGATTTCAACCGGGGCTCGATTCCCTCGGGTTTCAACCTTGATTTCCGCTCATTTCACTCGACAAACCAATAAAAGTCACAAAATGTAAAAATAACTAAAAATAACTATAAATGACGTATTTACAACTTAAAATCGTCTCAAATTCAATTAAAAACCGGATGTGTTTTACAACCCATCACAAACCCACCAGTTTGCACATTTAAGCACTTTAACTCCTGCAACCCGCTAAAATTTACGGGTTCTGAGGGAGCCACTGGTCTGTTGTAGTGGTTTGAGAGTATCGAGAATACCTTCATCAATAGTGACTGTCTTGAAAACTTGAAGGTGCGCTATGCAACCAGTGTTTTCCAAAAGAGAGCACTAACTTGGTGGAATGGCGAAAAGCGAACTAGGGGAGTTGATGCAGCCCTAGCACTGACTTGGACTGAGGTTAAAACTCTGATGACCACAGAATTATGTCCTTGCAGTGAAATGAGGAAACTGGAAGCTGAGTTCTGGGAACTCAAGCAAGACAGCGATGAGAATGTAATATATAATTCTCGCTTTCATGAGCTGAGTCTACTGATACCTCATCTGGTGACACCACTTGAGAGAGCGATTGAGAAGTACATTGGCGGTTTACCTATGCAGATACAAGACACTGTCTTTGGTAGCAACCTTACCACACTGGAAGCTGCAATCCGCCTGTCTAAGAAGGCTGATACCAAGTTCACTGCCTTAGTGAAGGCTGGAACACTCACAAGAAAGTGATCTAAGAAGGCTGATACCAAGTCCACTGCCAAGGAGGCTTCAACTGAAGTCAAGAATAAACAAGGCAGTTCATCCAAAAGCAGCAACAGGAAGCGAAAGACAAGAAGTTTTGCTGTGACTACTCCTGCTGCAAAGACTACTCAACAATCATTAAGCAACTCAAACACTAAAAATTATGTTGAGGCCACACCTTAATGTAATGTCTGCAGATATCATCACATGCCTAACTTTCCCTGTCGCCTTTGCAACAACTGTGGCAAGTATGGCCATTTTGCTAATGTTTGTCAGATCGCACCGCAAGCACAAAGAATGCAACCTGCACCGCTTACACTGCCTGCTCCACATGCACAACCACTTCAAGTTGTACCCATTCGCCAAGTACCTGCACAGGCAAGAGCCTGTTATGAGTGCGGTGATGTGGGTCATTTCAGAAACCAGTGCCCGAGATTGGCGGGGAATAATCAAAGGATGGCAAGAGGCAGAGCTTTTCAACTGAATGCTCCGGCAGCTCAAGCCAACCAAGATGTCATCAATGGTACATTCCTGATTAATAATACCTATGCATCAGTCTTATTTGATTCCGGTGGTAATAGGAGTTTTGTTTCACATGATTTTGAATGTATGCTTGGAATAAGAGGTACTAAAATAGACAAACCGTTTAACATAGAGGTGGCTGATGGTAATACTATTGATACTGACATTGTTATTATTGGATGTACTGTGAACTTAAATGATCACGTTTTCCCGATTGATCTTATGCCTATGCAACTTGGTAGCTTTGATATTATCATAGGCATGGATTGGTTAGCCGCCCACAAAGCGGAAATTATTTGTCATGAAAAATATATTCGTATTCCCTTACCTTCTGGTGAAACTCTAAGAGTTTTTGGGGAAACTCCTAGTAAAGGTCTTAGGCTGATGTCTTGTACCAAAGCCCACAAGTACCTTAGAAAGAAATGTATAGCGTTTTTAGCACACATTGTGGAGAAAAAGGAGAAAGGAAAGAACATTGAAGACGTTCCTGTGATAAGAGATTTTCCTGAAGTATTTCCAGATGATTTGTTGGGTCTTCCACCAGAGCGTCAAGTGGAGTTCCAAATTGACTTAGCACCTGGTGCGAACCCAGTCACCAAAGCTCCCTACAGACTTGCGCCTTCGAAGTTACAAGAATTGGCAAGCCAACTACAAGAACTGTCTGAGAAGGGATTCATTCGCCCGAGCCATTTGCCATGGGGTGCACCAGTTCTGTTTGTCAAGAAGAAAGATGGGTCATTCCGAATGTGCATAGACTACCGCGAATTGAACAAGCTGACCATTAATGAATCGATATCCTCTGCCGGGCATTGATGATCTCTTCGATTAACTTCAAGGCTCGGCATGGTTTTCAAAGATCGATCTTAGGTCTGGGTATCATCAGCTTCGTGTACATGAAGATGATATTTCCAAGACGGCTTTCAGAACAAGATTTGGCCATTATGAATTTCTAGTAATGCCCTTCGGCCTTACCAATGCACCAGCGGTTTTCATGGACCTCATGAACCGTGTCTGCAGGCCACACTTAGATAAATTTCTGATTGTGTTCATAGATGATATTTTGATATACTCCAAGAGCAAAGAAGAACATGAGCAACACCTTAAATTGGTTTTGGAGATCTTAAGAGAAGAACGACTTTATGCCAAATTCTCCAAGTGTGAATTATGGCTTAAAGAAGTTCAATTCTTAGGACACAACGTCAATGAAAAGGGTGTTCACGTTGATCCTGCAAAGATTGAAGCGGTGAAGAATTGGAGTACAATGAAGACACCAACGGAGATTCAGTCATTTCTTGGACTCGCCGGTTACTATCGGCGATTTATTTTGAACTTCTCCAGGATTGTTGTCCCTCTCACTTCTTTAACTCAAAAGAACAGACCTTATGAGTGGGGACCAAATCAAGAAGAGGTATTTCAGACCTTGAAGCAAAAACTTTGTGATGCCCCTGTCTTGACACTGCCTGATGGAAACGATGATTTTGTGGTTTACTGTGATGCATCCAACCTAGGTCTCGGATGTGTTCTTATGCAACGAGGAAAGGTTGTGGCATATGCATCAAGACAGTTGAAAATCCACGAGAAGAACTACACTACGCACGACTTGGAGCTTGGTGCAGTTGTGTTTGCTTTGAAAATATGGAGACATTATCTTTATGGCGCAAAGTGTGTAGTCTTTACTGATCACAAGAGTTTGCAACACATACTTAACCAGAAGGAACTTAATATGAGACAACGGAGGTGGGTTGAACTGTTGAATTATTATGACTGTGAAATTCGCTACCATCCTGGTAAAGCGAATGTAGTAGCAGATGCGCTTAGTCGCAAGAGTCATGTTCAAATCCATAGTGTCCGAGTGCACACTAATCTTCATAATAATGTTTTCACAGCCCAACAACACTCATTGGCTCAAAGTATCCTAAAAGATTAGATGTCTTGCGGGGCCAAATTACAATTGGAAACTAAGGATGATGCTTTGATGTATTATTTGAATCGGTTGTGGATACCGAACAAGGATGATCTTAGGATGATGATTTTGGATGAAGCACATAAGTCTCGTTACTCAATCCATCCGGGTTCTGACAAAATGTATCAAGACCTTAGATTCTTATACTGGTGGCCTGGAATGAAGAAGGATATTGCTAAGTATGTGGCCAAATGCCTTAACTGTGCAAAAGTTAAAGCTGAGCATCAGCGACCTTCGGGATTGTTAGTACAACCAGAAATACCCATGTGGAAGTGGGAGAACATATCCATGGATTTTATCACTAAAATCCCACGAACCGCAAGTGGTAATGATAGTATTTGGGTGATAATAGATCGATTAACCGAGTCGGCTCATTTCTTACCGATACGCGAGACGTACCCTGTGCAGAAATTAGCTCGTATTTATGTTGATGAGATCGTTAGCCGACATGGAATTCCCTTAAGCATAATATCGGATCGTGATGCTCGTTTCATGGCATGATTTTGGGAGTCGCTTCATGAAGCTTTTGGAACAAGATTGGATCTTAGCACCGCTTATCATCCTCAAACGGATGGATAGACGGAGCGAACGATTCAGACATTAGAAGATATGCTAAGAGCTGTGTCATCGATTTCGGTGGCAATTGGGATAGCCATCTACCATTGATCGAGTTCTCGTATAACAACAGTTATCACGCGAGCATTGGTATGGCACCGTTTGATGCTCTTTATGGTAGAAAATGTCGGTCACCTATTTGTTGGACTGAGGTCAGCGAATCGCAGATCAATGGTCCTGAGATTATTCAAGAAACGACTGACAAGATTCACCAGATTCGCGACAATCTATTAGCTGCTCACAGTTGACAGAAAAGTTACGCGGATAAACAACGGAAACCTTTAGAGTTTGAAGTTGATGATTGAGTATTGCTCAAAGTATCACCTTGGAAGGGAGCTGTAAGATTCGGGAAGAAGGGTAAGCTTGCTCCACGTTATGTTGGCCCTTTTAAGATTCTTGAACGGATCTGGAAGGTTGCCTGTCACACCCCGAGCCGGCGGGATAGGATCGGTTGTCCCGTCAGGCGGAAGGTTCCCGGGGCGCGATATCGTGAGTGATAATCGTGATGATCAGATTGTTTACATTGCACATGATACAAATGAGAAATGCTAAATATAATAGAATTACAAAGTTAAATTACATCAGTATTGTTTATAATTTAACAATGTAAATCTACCATCAACATCATAAATCTCTATCTTGTATTTACACAAGATATACAAAATAATTTGTATAATGATGTCTTCAAAAGTATGCAGGTCCAAAATACTAAGCCTTCTATCTGAAGTCCTAGTCCAAAAGGAATAACTCCTTAGTTGACCTGTTCGTCACCTGAGAAGTCATGCAAAAATCAAGTCAACACATGGTTGGTGAGTTCATATAGTTTTATGATTTGAAAATGATTTGAAAACCTCTTTCGGTAAAGACCCTAACCTCATTAACATCAACTGTATCATTCGGATCGGTATGCTTATATATAGGGCATACCCCTGGGTCAAGGCTACAACCCCGCCCAGGCGCCATCCCACCACATACTAATCCGCATAGGACATTGATATTAATGATAGTTAAGCATTTTTACCTAACATACCTCTGATTCAGATTATGATTTCCAAAACTTGATTTACCTTTGACTTTCTTGATTTTGAACATAGATACATGATTTCCCAAAAGTCAGTGATAAAAATAAAATGTTAAACATTTAATTATATAATTAAATAAAACATTTAAATACAACTAAGACATGATGATTGGGCATTATTTCACTCAATCAATTAGACTTGGTTGTTGTTGGTGGTTGTCCAAGTTGTAACCTCTCACACGTGACCCATACCAGGCATAACTCACAAGGAGTATACCTGGGCGTGACGGGATTTTAATGATGCCCATACAGCCTGACCCAAAGGTCTTCTGTACATGCGGGGACTTTAATGTTTTGCCCTTACAGCTCGACCCAAAGGTCTTCTGTACATGCGGGGACTTTAAGGATATCCTTTGATTCTTGATCTCTTGATTCTCTTAGACTTTGATATTGATTCCATTTGATCGTTCATGTTATTGCCCGTTACAGCCTGACCCGAAGGTCTTCTGCATCTGAGTGGGACTTTATATGTGTGTTACACGTGGTCTTGATTCCATATACAACTGACATCCACCTTGACTTGAGTATTAATGATTTCATTAGATCATAATGATTTCATTATTTCAATGATTCACACACATTTATGATTTCTGATTCCTTGAGCCTCTTGATCTTGATCTTTAGAATTACCATGATTCACAATGATGTTTGATTCTTGATTATGATTCTTTGTTCTCAGATCCCACACTGAGTCATGATTTCTTTGAATATGATCTATTGATTTTGTTCATTTGATTTCACTTTGAATTTAGATTCTTGAATTTTGAGCTTGATGGACTAAGGGTTGATTTAGAGTTTAAATTTAAGGTATTACTCATGAGAGTACTTAAATTTATTTGATAACTTGATCTATTCAATAATTTCCTAGACAGGAGTCTAGGAGTATCAATAAACATATATATGTAAAACATATAATAAATAAAAGCATTTAAATAAACAGTTTAAGTGAAAACAGTTTACGCATGCTTCTCAGCCCCGCGTTTAAAACAAAAATGTTTAGAAAAGGGGCAATGAACTCACCTGTGTTGCTCTGAATTGAATTACCACAAAATGCGCGCTCGTTGTTTGTAGCTTAAGTGTCTTTATCACCTGAATTAATTTAAGAAGATTCGTAGACGATAAGTATATATATTAGTCGTCACAACTGGGGTTTGGTCTCGGTGTGCAACTAAGTGTCCTAGATTACTAACGTGATTCTAAGATTTCCTCTAACTAGACTAACCTTATTACCCATTAGTAATCCCATATTCCCCAATTTATTATCACAAGTCCTTAGTTAAAACACGTTTAATTTATTTCATTCTAGATTAATTAATTAGAAAACATTACTTAGTATAATTTAATAAGGTTTAGAAATCTCTTACTTTCAATTAAAACGTAATTAAATTTTGAAATAGTGAACTTTCTCATGATGGGCTTGGGTTAAGCCCATTGGGCCAACTTTGGACCCAACATTAAGCTTTGATTATGCAAATGATTTCTCGCTAGTTCTTTGATTTACTAACCTTGATAGTTTAAATACCATCTAGATTAGTCACATGTTTTATAGAACATCCTAGGGTTTAAGTGTTAATATTTAAATAAACACTTGAACCTTAGGTTATTGTTTTTGATCCATATGACATTACGATGAAATCCCGATGCGTTAGACTTGAGTAACGAATCTTAGTGATCCCTCTTTAGTTGTGTGAAGGAACTAGAAACCCTAACTCTTTTCTCCATGCATGGGTCCACGTAAATACCCCATGCACACGTATCACATGTACTCATCTACATTAATCATCCTCATGCTTGAACCATGTGGTCCTAACCCAAGTTCTTAGCCGAAGGGGTTTCTGGCCGAATCAAATAGGGCGAAGGACCATGAATCGAATAAGGGTTCAGTCGAATGGCCTTAAGTCGAATGAAGGATGATTGCCGAATGGGAGCTTGATCGAAGGAGTTCATTCGCAGCATGTTGAGTCGAATGGGGTAGGTCGAATGAATCCTGGTTCGGCGAATAGGCCTAGGCCGAAGGAAGTGGGTCGAATGGTCTGGATCGAATGTGACTGGCCGAATGGTGGTTGGCGGCAGAATGAGTTGGTCGAATGGGGACCGGTCGAATGGGACTAGTGGCGAATGAAACCCAACCGATCGAATGTGGCCTAAGGCCATTCGCCGAATGAAGCAATTGCTCATTCGCCCATCTAAAGCCCGGCTCATTCGGCCGTTCGAGCTCAGCAAGAAGGCAGCCATGGTTTTCAAAGAATTCGGCCAAGAGCTCAAAGGGGGTCTGTTCCTACATGATCCTAAAGTGTTGTAGGGTGTTTCCTAAGGTTCGAAATGGGTTAGAACCGTTACATGATGGGGTTCGTGATTAGGGTTTTCAAAACCCTTAAACCGAACAAAAATCGTGCTTTTACCTTGAATCTGTTGGATGAACATTTAGATCTGTTGTACTTTCACAATCTACAAGTGATGGTGGTGATTTTGACACCAAAAACACCAAAAATGGTGGTGATTTGAGTGAGTTCTTGAAGAGAGAAGGTAGAGAGAGGTTTTAGAGAGAGAATGTAGAGAGAGAGTGACGATGGGGATGAATGGCTGGTGGTTGGGAGGTGGTTGTGGCTGTAAATGCCACAATAAATGTGGGGGAAATACCCGGGTTCGTTCGGGTTCGTTCGGTTTCGCGTGGTTTCGCGTAAAAACGTCGTTCTCGCGTCGTTTTCGTTACGAAACGACTCGGTTTTAAAATAGAATTTAGAAAATTATTTTAGGTTGTGATTCCTAATAAATTAACTAAATATCTTTTAATTAAATTAATTTACAAAAATATTTATTTAACGTTTAAATCGAATCGCGCGGTCATCGCGCGTATTTGTTCGAATCAAATACGACGATAACTACACTTTTAAATATTGTTTTCTAATTATCGAATATCATTCAGAACGTTAAACTTTTAGATTTATTCGTACAGATCGTCACCTATACGAATAATCTGTCGGTTTAGCATTCACTTAACGATATTCGTGTTGTTTTGTCCTGTAAGGCCTCACATACGTTTATACATAATAAGATCCTAACTAATAAATCACATGATGATTCTGTGTTGCCAGATAATTATCTGACTCAAGAATCATTGTTCTGAATTGATTTCTCTGAAATGACTGTGAATTTGCGTTATGATAACATGAAATGATAACAATGTTTGACAATGAATATGAAATACACTGAATTACGTAGAATTCGTACCTGATTACTGTTCACATACTGTTTACGATCACTGTTCCGGTGACGGTTCCGGCACTGATGTTACAGTCTCCCCTTGTTAGAGAAATTTCGTCCCGAAATTTAAGAATCGTTATCGGGTACAGCTTCCTCTTCAAACAGTTGGGGATACTTTAACTTCATGTGATCTTCACGTTCCCAAGTAAACTCAGGCCCGCGTCTTGAATTCCATCGAACCTTGACTATCGGAATACGGCTTCGCCTCAGTTGCTTGACTTTGCGATCCATAATCTCTAAAGGTTCTTCGATAAAATGTAACTGATCATCAACTTGAATTTCTTCGAGTGGAATGACGAGTGATTCGTCAGTAAGGCATTTCTTTAAGTTCGAGACGTGAAATACGTCATGCACACCACTGAGTTCATCCGGTAATCTCAATCTATACGCCACAGGACCAATACGCTCGATGATTTCGAACGGTCCTACGTATCGTGGTGCTAACTTGCCTTTCTTTCCAAAGCGGACTACGCCTTTCCATGGAGAAACTTTCAACATAACACGGTCTCCCACTTGGAATTCCAACGGCTTACGCCGTTTGTCGGCATAGCTTTTCTGTCTGCTTCTGGTAGCTTGTAGTCTTCTTTGAATCTGGGCAATCTTGTCAGTGGTTTCCTGAATAAGCTCTGGCCCAGTTATGCGATTATCTCCAACTTCAGTCCAACAGATCGGTGATCGACATTTCCGACCATAAAGAGCCTCGAATGGTGCACATCCGATACTGCTGTGGTAACTGTTGTTGTAGGAGAACTCAATCAGTGGCAAATGAGAATCCCAATTCCCACCGAACTCCAAAATGCAGGTTCTTAACATATCCTCTAGGGTCTGAATCGTACGTTCGCTTTGGCCGTCCGTTTGTGGATGGTAAGCTGTACTCAGATTTAACTGTGTCCCTAGAGATTTCTGCAGTGATTGCCAGAACCTTGAAGTAAATCTGCTGTCTCTATCAGAAATAATTGATAATGGTACACCGTGACGTACCACTATCTCATTAATGTACAATCTCGCCAGTCTATCCATCGTGAAGGTTTCACGCATCGGCAAGAAGCGAGCAGATTTTGTTAAACGATCAATGATCACCCAAATCGTATCGTGACCACTGGAAGTGCGGGGTAGTTTGGTAATGAAATCCATAGCTATTTGTTCCCACTTCCAGAGTGGAATCTCAGGCTGTTCCAGTAAACCAGACGGTCTCTGGTGTTCCGCCTTTACCTTCGCACACGTCAGACACCGACCGACGTACTCGGCTATGTCTTTCTTCATTCCCGGCCACCAATAAAATCCACGCAAATCTTGGTACATTTTATCAGCGCCTGGATGAACTGAGTATTTAGTCTTGTGTGCCTCATCGAAGATAAGTCTTCTCAATTCGTCTACCGCCGGAATCCATATACGATCCTGGTAGTAGATCATTCCATCAGACTTGGTCTCTAAATGTTTCTCTGCTCCGCAGTCAAGCTCTTTCTTCAAGTTTCCTCTGTCAACTGATTCCTGTTGTGCTTGAATGATCATGTCTTGTAAACTGGTCTGCACCGTCATCCCCATAGCTCTAACGCGTAAGGGTTTGACCCGTTCCTTACGGCTCAAGGCATCAGCTACAACATTCGCCTTTCCCGGATGGTACTTAATCACACAATCATAATCATTCAGAAGTTCAACCCAACGGCGTTGTCGCATGTTGAGCTCCTTCTGATCAAAAATATGCTGCAGACTCTTATGATCGGTGAATATGGTACACTTAATGCCATATAGATAATGTCTCCAGATCTTCAGTGCAAAGATCACTGCTCCCAGTTCAAGATCATGAGTAGTGTAATTCTTCTCATGAACTTTTAACTGTCTTGATGCATAGGCGATAACTTTGTCCCGTTGCATCAGTACGCAACCAAGTCCCTGATGGGATGCATCACAGTAGACTACAAAGTCGTCACATCCTTCTGGGAGTGATAAGATAGGAGCATTACATAACTTCTGCTTCAGTGTCTGAAAGGCATCTTCCTGTTTCTGCTCCCAGACAAACGGTTCACTCTTCTGAGTTAACTTAGTGAGAGGCAAAGCTATCTTAGAAAAGTTCGAGATGAACCTCCTGTAATAACCTGCCAATCCCAGAAAAGACCGTATCTCCGTTGGTGTCTTCGGAGTGTCCCAGTTCTTTATTGCTTCAATCTTGGCGGGATCTACGTGTATTCCCTCACTGTTGACTACGTGACCAAGAAACTGAACTTCTTTTAACCAAAATTCACATTTAGAGAACTTGGCATAAAGCTTTTGTTCTGTCAACAGTTCCAAGATCTTTCTGAGATGTTGCTCATGTTCTGCTTTGCTCTTGGAATAAATCAGTATGTCATCGATAAAGACAATAACAAACTGATCTAAATATGGCTTGCACACTCGGTTCATGAGATCCATGAAAACCGCTGGTGCATTCGTCAGTCCGAAAGGCATCACTAAGAATTCATAATGCCCGTATCTGGTTCGGAAAGCCGTCTTCGGTATGTCTTCGTCTTGAACTCTAAGTTGATGATACCCGGACCGTAGATCTATCTTCGAGAAATACTGAGCTCCTTGTAACTGATCGAACAAGTCATCAATCCTCGGCAATGGGTACCGATTCTTGATAGTCAACTAGTTCAGCTCTCGATAGTCGATACACATTCTAAACGATCCGTCTTTCTTCTTCACGAACAAGACCGGAGCTCCCCAAGGTGAGTAGCTCGGTCTAATGAATCCTTTATCCAGTAACTCCTGTAACTGGTTCGATAATTCCTGCATCTCCGAAGGTGCTAACCGATAAGGAGATTTAGCAACAGGAGTTGCTCCAGGAACTAAATCAATTCGGAACTCTACCGGTCGCACGGGAGGCAAACCTGGTAGGTCTTCAGGAAATACTTCTGGATATTCCTTCACTATTGGTACGTCTTGTATCTTCTTCTTGTCTTTCTCTTTTTCCACCACATGAGCAAGGAAAGCTACACACTGCTTCTGTAAACACTTACGCGCCTTTATGCAAGAAATAATTTTGACACTTCGTTTTGCTTGATCCCCTCTAACTTCCAATACACGATCATCGGGCAATGGAACTCGAAGCAGCTTCTCAGAACAGATAACTTCCACTCGGTTAGAGGAAAGCCAATCCATTCCAACAATGATGTCGAAACTACCCAACTCCATCGGTATCAAATCGATAGAGAATGTATGACCGTTAAGGGTCAATGGGCAATTCCTGTGAACTGTACTAACTGTGATCTGTTTTCCGTTAGCTACTTCTATAATATAAGGGGAATCTAACTGTTCCTCTATAGAATCTAGTTGGCATGCAAAATCGGCAGAGATAAAACTCTGATCCGCACCAGTGTCAAATAGAACAGATGCATAAAAGTCATGTAAGAGAAACGTACCAGTGACCACATTCGGGTCCTGGCGTGCAGCTGGTGCTCCAATAACAAAAGCTCTTCCACGAGGAGCTTGAACTGCTTGTTGTGCCTTCTTCGGGCAGTTCTTTGCAAAGTGGCCTTGTTCGCCACAGTTGAAGCATCCACCATTGTTCTGATTAGCTGGTGGAGGAAGTGCTAGAGCAGCATTGTTAACTGCTGGATTTGGCGTCAGTCTGCACTGCTGAACCCAGTGCCCTTTTCTTCCACAACCCGTGCATTGACGACACTGGTTGTTTGCAGCATGATGATACTGGCATTTAGTACACAAAGGATGTGGGCCAGTATACTGCCTCTTGGGCACATTTTGTTGTGCCGTTGCTACTTGATTCAGGGGAGTAGCCACAGTGTAGTTCTTGATAAATTTCTGCTTCTTCTTTGGGTGTTGCTGATGTTGTGGCTTCTTTGAAGACTCTTCCTTTCTCTTGCCAGTGTCTGCCTCTTTCTTCAGAACTCCAGAGGCAACCATCAGATCAGTGAGTTTTCCAGACAGTCTTACTGCAGATTCGACAGTGATAGGGTTGGCTGAAACAACCATTCCCTGGATGCAGGCGGGAAGTCCACCCACATATCTGTCTATTCTCTTCTCCAAGGTTGGTACCATGTCAGGTACCAAAGCAACCAACTCATGATAACGAGTTGTATACCCCATGTGATCAGCCCCCTTCATCACATGGTTGGATAATTCAACCTCCAGTTTCTGCAGCTCATTCTTGGGGCAGAACTCTGTTCGCAGCAGTGTCTTGAAATCTTCCCATGACATAGCCATGGCTTCTTCTCTTCCTCCGGCGTTGATCTGACCATTCCACTAGGTCAGAGCCCGCTTGTTGAATGTTCCAGCTGAATAACGGACTTTATGATGCTCTGGACAACTGCAGAGATCCAGAGTAGCTTCAATCTTTTCAATCCATTGGATTAATCCAACAGCTCCTTCAGATCCGCTAAAGCTAGGTGGCTTACATCCTACGAATGACTTGTAGGAGTAGTGTGAGGTACCACCAGTATTCCCACTGGCTTCTCCAGATGAGTTGCCAGTGTTGTTCATCTCATTACGGAGAAGGTTGAACATCTCCGGTATCGCTTCCTTCATCTGATTGGTCATCTGGTTGCTCAGTAGAGTCATCAAAGCGATGGTGGTAGGATCCAGTATGGGAGTCGTGCCTGAACCTGATGCCTGTGTGATCAGTGGAGGCGGTGGAGGAGGTGGCGGTGGTGAGTCATTTGGAGATGGCGTGGAGGAGTGTGGAGCTTGGTCTTGTGTTGATGTCAACAGCGGAGGTTGTCTTCGTGGCGGCATTCTGATCATAACCAAATGAATATTGGTTAGTGCAATGATCGAATGCAGAAGACGCAATGCAATAAGCCTTAAATCCTAAGTTCTCTACATGCAGGGTCCCTAGGTTATAGTCTAGGCCAAACCGTTTAAATAAGTGACCTATATTTCTCTATAACCATGGCTCTGATACCAATCTGTCACACCCCGAGCCGGCGGGATAGGATCGGTTGTCCCGTCGGGCGGAAGGTTCCCGGGGCGCGATATCGTGAGTGATAATCGTGATGATCAGATTGTTTACATTGCACATGATACAAATGAGAAATGCTAAATATAATAGAATTACAAAGTTAAATTACATCAGTATTGTTTATAATTTAACAATGTAAATCTACCATCAACATCATAAATCTCTATCTTGTATTTACACAAGATATACAAAATAATTTGTATAATGATGTCTTCAAAAGTATGCAGGTCCAAAATACTAAGCCTTCTATCTGAAGTCCTAGTCCAAAAGGAATAACTCCTTAGTTGACATGTTCGTCACCTGAGAAGTCATGCAAAAATCAAGTCAACACATGGTTGGTGAGTTCATATAGTTTTATGATTTGAAAATGATTTGAAAACCTCTTTCGGTAAAGACCCTAACCTCATTAACATCAACTGTATCATTCGGATCGGTATGCTTATATATAGGGCATACCCCTGGGTCAAGGCTACAACCCCGCCCAGGCGCCATCCCACCACATACTAATCCGCATAGGACATTGATATTAATGATAGTTAAGCATTTTTACCTAACACACCTCTGATTCAGATTATGATTTCCAAAACTTGATTTACCTTTGACTTTCTTGATTTTGAACATAGATACATGATTTCCCAAAAGTCAGTGATAAAAATAAAATGTTAAACATTTAATTATATAATTAAATAAAACATTTAAATACAACTAAGACATGATGATTGGGCATTATTTCACTCAATCAATTAGACTTGGTTGTTGTTGGTGGTTGTCCAAGTTGTAACCTCTCACACGTGACCCATACCAGGCATAACTCACAAGGAGTATACCTGGGCGTGACGGGATTTTAATGATGCCCATACAGCCTGACCCAAAGGTCTTCTGTACATGCGGGGACTTTAATGTTTTGCCCTTACAGCTCGACCCAAAGGTCTTCTGTACATGCGGGGACTTTAAGGATATCCTTTGATTCTTGATCTCTTGATTCTCTTAGACTTTGATATTGATTCCATTTGATCGTTCATGTTATTGCCCGTTACAGCCTGACCCGAAGGTCTTCTGCATCTGAGTGGGACTTTATATGTGTGTTATACGTGGTCTTGATTCCATATACAACTGACATCCACCTTGACTTGAGTATTAATGATTTCATTAGATCATAATGATTTCATTATTTCAATGATTCACACACATTTATGATTTCTGATTCCTTGAGCCTCTTGATCTTGATCTTTAGAATTACCATGATTCACAATGATGTTTGATTCTTGATTATGATTCTTTGTTCTCAGATCCCACACTGAGTCATGATTTCTTTGAATATGATCTATTGATTTTGTTCATTTGATTTCACTTTGAATTTAGATTCTTGAATTTTGAGCTTGATGGACTAAGGGTTGATTTAGAGTTTAAATTTAAGGTATTACTCATGAGAGTACTTAAATTTATTTGATAACTTGATCTATTCAATAATTTCCTAGACAGGAGTCTAGGAGTATCAATAAACATATATATGTAAAACATATAATAAATAAAAGCATTTAAATAAACAGTTTAAGTGAAAACAGTTTACGCATGCTTCTCAGCCCCGCGTTTAAAACAAAAATGTTTAGAAAAGGGGCAATGAACTCACCTGTGTTGCTCTGAATTGAATTACCACAAAATGCGCGCTCGTTGTTTGTAGCTTAAGTGTCTTTATCACCTGAATTAATTTAAGAAGATTCGTAGACGATAAGTATATATATTAGTCGTCACAACTGGGGTTTGGTCTCGGTGTGCAACTAAGTGTCCTAGATTACTAACGTGATTCTAAGATTTCCTCTAACTAGACTAACCTTATTACCCATTAGTAATCCCATATTCCCCAATTTATTATCACAAGTCCTTAGTTAAAACACGTTTAATTTATTTCATTCTAGATTAATTAATTAGAAAACATTACTTAGTATAATTTAATAAGGTTTAGAAATCTCTTACTTTCAATTAAAACGTAATTAAATTTTGAAATAGTGAACTTTCTCATGATGGGCTTGGGTTAAGCCCATTGGGCCAACTTTGGACCCAACATTAAGCTTTGATTATGCAAATGATTTCTCGCTAGTTCTTTGATTTACTAACCTTGATAGTTTAAATACCATCTAGATTAGTCACATGTTTTATAGAACATCCTAGGGTTTAAGTGTTAATATTTAAATAAACACTTGAACCTTAGGTTATTGTTTTTGATCCATATGACATTACGATGAAATCCCGATGCGTTAGACTTGAGTAACGAATCTTAGTGATCCCTCTTTAGTTGTGTGAAGGAACTAGAAACCCTAACTCTTTTCTCCATGCATGGGTCCACGTAAATACCCCATGCACACGTATCACATGTACTCATCTATATTAATCATCCTCATGCTTGAACCATGTGGTCCTAACCCAAGTTCTTAGCCGAAGGGGTTTCTGGCCGAATCAAATAGGGCGAAGGACCATGAATCGAATAAGGGTTCAGTCGAATGGCCTTAAGTCGAATGAAGTATGATTTCCGAATGGGAGCTTGATCGAAGGAGTTCATTCGCAGCATGTTGAGTCGAATGGGGTAGGTCGAATGAATCCTGGTTCGGCGAATAGGCCTAGGCCGAAGGAAGTGGGTCGAATGGTCTGGATCGAATGTGACTGGCCGAATGGTGGTTGGCGGCAGAATGAGTTGGTCGAATGGGGACCGGTCGAATGGGACTAGTGGCGAATGAAACCCAACCGATCGAATGTGGCCTAAGGCCATTCGCCGAATGAAGCAATTGCTCATTCGCCCATCTGAAGCCCGGCTCATTCGGCCGTTCGAGCTCAGCAAGAAGGCAGCCATGGTTTTCAAAGAATTCGGCCAAGAGCTCAAAGGGGGTCTGTTCCTACATGATCCTAAAGTGTTGTAGGGTGTTTCCTAAGGTTCGAAATGGGTTAGAACCGGTTACATGATGGGGTTCGTGATTAGGGTTTTCAAAACCCTTAAACCGAACAAAAATCGTGCTTTTACCTTGAATCTGTTGGATGAACGTTTAGATCTGTTGTACTTTCACAATCTACAAGTGATGGTGGTGATTTTGACACCAAAAACACCAAAAATGGTGGTGATTTGAGTGAGTTCTTGAAGAGAGAAGGTAGAGAGAGGTTTTAGAGAGAGAATGTAGAGAGAGAGTGACGATGGGGATGAATGGCTGGTGGTTGGGAGGTGGTTGTGGCTGTAAATGCCACAATAAATGTGGGGGAAATACCCGGGTTCGTTCGGGTTCGTTCGGTTTCGCGTGGTTTCGCGTAAAAACGTCGTTCTCGCGTCGTTTTCGTTACGAAACGACTCGGTTTTAAAATAGAATTTAGAAAATTATTTTAGGTTGTGATTCCTAATAAATTAACTAAATATCTTTTAATTAAATAATTTACAAAAATATTTATTTAACGTTTAAATCGAATCGCGCGGTCATCGCGCGTATTTGTTCGAATCAAATACGACGATAACTACACTTTTCAATATTGTTTTCTAATTATCGAATATCATTCAGAACGTTAAACTTTTAGATTTATTCGTACAGATCGTCACCTATACGAATAATCTGTCGGTTTAGCATTCACTTAACGATATTCGTGTTGTTTTGTCCTGTAAGGCCTCACATACGTTTATACATAATAAGATCCTAACTAATAAATCACATGATGATTCTGTGTTGCCAGATAATTATCTGACTCAAGAATCATTGTTCTGAATTGATTTCTCTGAAATGACTGTGAATTTGCGTTATGATAACATGAAATGATAACAATGTTTGACAATGAATATGAAATACACTGAATTACGTAGAATTCGAACCTGATTACTGTTCACATACTGTTTACGATCACTGTTCCGGTGACGGTTCCGGCACTGATGTTACATTGCCTACAAGCTGGAACTTCCTCCTGAACTTAGTAATGTACACCCGACTTTTCACGTGTCCAATTTAAGGAAATGCTTAGCTGATCAAGAACTTCAGGTACCACTCGATGTCATTCGCGTCGATCATACCATGCACTTCGTTGAAAAACCAGTCGAGATAATGGACCGTGAAGTTAAAAAGCTCAAACGCAGTAGAATTCCAATTGTTAAAGTACGATGGGAGTCGAAGCGTGGTCCATAATTCACCTGGGAACGGGAAGATCAGATGAAGCTTAAGTACCCACATTTATCCACTGCGGTCGCTCCAAGTTGAATTTCGGGACAAAATTCCCTCAACTAGGGGAGAATGTAACATCACTGTATGTCAGGCATTTCATTACATAAATATTTGTATTTATAAGACCTGATATGATAATTGATAATTACTATGAATTATTGGATGTTATTATCACTAGTATACATTATTGGGTACATATATTATCATAATGAGCATAAACCATGGGAAATCTAGTTTGGAAAATAACTAGACAGAACCAGAGAGTTTGTTGCAATTGAATTAATATGATATGGGTTATTGACTGGGAATGGTAGTAGTATGGGATTCTATAACCAAAGTTAGGCAAGGATATAATCATGGTCTATCGAAGAGGTGGTGGGATGGCGGCTGAAGCAGTTGCGACTTACTTCTACGTATGCCCTATACATAAACCATCTTCGGTTTATCATGATTACATCAGTGTTGAGGATTTGGTGAGGAGAATCCGAGGTTTTGGTTTGGAATGACAAAGGTTTATGAGTTTGTTATTGGTTGATTACTAAACATAGTCAAGGACACATGGACATGGTTTATCGAAATGGTAGTGGGACGGTGGCTGGATAGGTTGCGACCTACTCCTACATATGCCCTATACATAAGCTTATTTCGGTCTATCATGGATGTGTCAGTGATAAGATTTAGTGGGATTTGGATTGGGAAATTATAATATTCAAAGTAAAAAAATAATGAAAGCATTATTGAAAATTTACGCGATGGTGAGGTTACGAACATAATTTAAACGCGAATGTTATTTCAGAAATATTAACATAATAATGTATTCACGTGGGTGATGATTCACACGAATATAATTATTAGGACTAATATATTTAGAGACGATATTCCATAATCGTAAATCAAATCGAAATACGATACGAACAACGGATTCGAAAAGGTGACGATCTTTACGAATACGTACGTGAGTAACGCGTTTCGACGAGATAACCGAAATAATATGTAACGATATTAAATTAAGAATAGGGAATGTAAAAACGTTTATTAGGAATTACAACCTTAGACGGATCCGAATAAATCGTTTTATTAAATAAATAATTTAACGAATGTAAATGAAATCATTTCATAAAACGTTTTTAATTAAAATCATTGTGTTAAACAAAAATTTAATTACTTAAACATTTCATGTTTTAAATATGTTTTACGAGAAAAACCGAGCAATGTGATAATCTTAACTCGAAATAAACGAGACCGAGCACGCGGGAATGACACGAGGTATAAGAAGGATGAACCACTTCTTTTTCTTCATTTTCCCACAAACTCTCTCTTTCTAAACACAAGATTCGTCACCTCTCTCTCTCTCTCTCTCTAACTTCTCTCTACATTTTCACACTCGTTTCTCAACCATTTCAAGAGATCTTGGTGCCAAAACGTTCGTGTGATCAAGGAGAACAAGAACCCATGAAGATTTCGAGCATTTGAACGCTATTTGAAGGTAGATCGTTCACATTACTTTTTGGTTTTTACCCATATAGAAACCAGTTATTATATCACTTGTACAAACGATTTTGATTAATGAAAGCTTTATATTGCGCCTGTGTAAACAATGGGAGACTGATGGAAACCATAAAAATGGACCTGCAAGTTCTAAGGGCCGACGAAGGTGATGATGGCCACTCCAACCACTAGTTCGCCGAACCTCCATTGAGCTGGGCCAAGGGATCCGAACCCAAAAAGGGTGGCCAAACCTTGTGCTGGCCGAACCAAGGGTCGACCAAACCTACTAGGCTGCCGAACCATAGGGTTGGGCGAACCAGCTAGCAACCAACCTGAGCTGGACGAACCAGAGCTGCCACGAACCAGGGATATCAACGAACCATGTGACTGAACCCTTGACCACGAACCTTAGGCCGCCGAACCTTGGCATGGTGCGAACCTCAAGCTGCCGAACCCTAATGTGGTACGAACCAGATAGTTGCGAACCTTGGATGCTGGCCGAACCCTAGGCTGTCTAACCATGTGGTGGCCGAACCCCTTGGACAACTGAACCAAAAGCAGCGAACCTCTCATCCATGCAAACCCTTACCATGGCCGAACCTTATGAGCCACAAACCTAGAACTCTAGGCTACTGAACATGTGTTTCTGGTTGAACTAAGGGCTGAGCGAACCAAAGTTTGTCAAGCTAAGGGAAGGGGCAAGCCAACACTCAAAATGAAGGATAAACAAAAGGACTTGAAGTTAAGTGCACCCATGCATGCATGAATGTTCAAGAACCACCACCTTTTTCCATAATAAATATAAGTTTTGAATTATGGGTTTATATACATTGAAACATTTTATATGAATAACCTGAGTGTGATTTCTTAAACATAAAATTTAATTTTTAATAACTTAGATTTATGGTGGTCAATTTAATTGAACATGCACGTGTGTATAGATATGTGTATGATTAAGGTTATCATTTTTAAGTATACATATCCAAGGGAGGTACACATAAGATCTCACAATATGTTTATCACCATTAGATAATTAAAACTAGCAAGTTTAAATTATATATTAATGATGATCATTTATAAAATATTGAGTGATTCATTTTAACTTAGATAAAACAAACTAAGTTAGTGGCACACTTAATAATTAAAAGTAAACACTTATGGTCACTTAACAGAAATAAAATGCATATACTTATGAAGATGAACACGTGATAAATACAGGTTTTTGAAGTGTCTTGATTTCTTATACATGAGCGCGCATTTTACAAGAACACTGAATCTAAGGAATTCAGGTGAGTTCTCATAACCTCCTTTTTAAATCATTTTGCTTTTAAACTCGGAGGTGGAACATGTATACCAGATTTAAATATAATTTTGATAACACATGGGTGACACCTGGATTATCAATATGATATTCATATTATTGAATTATTATTGATTATGGATTGACATGGATTATTACATACTCCGTGAGTCATTATTGGTTTAATTGACTTCGGTCCTCCGCAATGATTGAGTTACTGTTGGTGAGTTGACTTCGGTCCTCCTCAATGATTCCACTGTTGGTTGAGTTGACTACGGTCCTCCGTAGTGCATGTATTGACACTTATATTATTAGGGATGTCGTTGGTTGAGTTGCCTGAGGTCCTCCGCGATGATTCCGCCGTTGATTGAGTTGACTGAGGTCCTCCGCGGTTACTTATATTGAGATGATTATGGTGAATGTTGATTATTGATTTGATGTGTTTGTTGAGATTTGTTGAATATATGTGGATGATTATTTGTGATTACTTGAATTATGTGATTGTTGTGATTGCGGTTGTGTGTTTACAGAGTTGGATTATCTCACAGGTGCACATGTGTATTTTTCTTGAAAACTATAAACCTTTATAAACACTTGTAAACATTTTTTTGAAACATAAAAAATTATGATTACTCACCAACTACTTCGTAGTTGACACTTGATTTTCTACATGATTCAGGGAATGAAGAAAACTAGGATGAGAAGGATGGTCTCACATTTTGGACATCATCACTTAGGATCTTGGACTTAGCTAAAATTAACTGGATTACTGAAGATAGTGTTTAGTTAATTTAGCTAATCTTTTGTGTAAATTGATGTAACTAAATCATGATGAACATGATTTTTGCGTAATTACTTTAGTTGATTTAATTGATAGGTGATGATTTATTTAGATGCCCACGAGCTTATGAACAATCTACACATCCCTCGTACCATCCTGATGTTTCCGTCATCGGTCGGGGTGTTACACCAAAGTGGCAGGGTTGCTACCAAAGAGGTGTCTTGAATCTGCATAGGTAAGCCACCTATATACTTCTCTATTCCTCTCTCCAAAGGTGTCACCAGATGAGGCACTAGCGAACTAAGCTCATGAAAACAAGAATTGTAGATCAAATTCTCACCGCTGTCTTGCTTGAGTTCCCAGAACTTACCTTCAAGTTTCCTCATCTCACTGCGAGGACAGAACTCGGTGGTCATCAGAGTTTTGACTTCAGCCAACGTCAGTGCTATGGATGCATCAACTCCCCTAGTTCGCTTCTTGCTATTCCACCAAGTTAGTTCTCTCTTTTGGAAAACACTGGTGGCATAGCGCACCTTCAGATTTTCAGGGCAGTCACTATTGATGAAGGTGTTCTCGATACTCTCAAACCACTGCAGCAGACCAGTGGCTCCCTCAACACCCGTAAATTTTGTCAGGTTACAAGAGTTGAAGTGCTTGAAGGTACAAGCAGGTGGATTCGCACCATCCCTGTTCTAGTTAAGAGTCTGGTTGGCTTGATTCAGTTGAGTCACCAACCCGGTAATGAGATTTGCTAACTCTTGCATGCTAGTGTTAGCATTATTGTTGTTAGTATCCACATCGTTAGGGTTTGTAGTATCTTCGTTGTGACGGCGCCGCAGCATGTTTCTGAAGACGTTAAGAAACATGTTACTATCGTTTACAACGTAAGTCATACAAACTAAGGTCAAACATGTACTATCACAACAACAACACATCAAGTCAAATAATCCAAATAATCACAAATAATCAATCTATTCCATTTAATCAGTCTCAATCAATTATATCAATTCAACAACCATCTTTCATCACAATATTCTCAATATAGTATACCGCGGAGGAACTCAGTCAACTCAATCAACGGTAGAATCATCGCGGAGGACCGCAGTCAACTCAATCAACGATGTTCCTAATAATCATAATTATCAAGGTTGTGCACCGCGGAGGACCGAAGTCAACTCAATCAACGATGACTCGCTCAAAGTATATCATTCCATGATCACAATTCATCTCAATCTCAATAATAATCTCGGTTCCACACTTGTTATATCAAAATCAGTTTACTTTGGTATACATGTTTCAACCCCGAGTTTAAAAGCAAAAGATTTAAAAATGGGGTTATGAGAACTCACAGTGATGTCTTATACTCGCTCACGTTGATGGAATCAATGGTGACTCAATAACCTGTGTTTCATATGTTTCATCCTCGTAAATATACTTTTTTTATCATTATGCAATTTTTTGTGGTGTCTAAATTTTAATTTAACACGTGTCGTTATTTACTTGAGGTTATCTAAGTTTATAATGAAATTTGTATATGTTACTATAATTGTAATCATCACAATATTAGTTTTAAAACGTATTAGTTTTAAATAATTAGTGACAACCCCAAGTTGAAACCAAACATTTGCTAACATTCACACATGAAAGTCTAATTTATATAACTTACAAGTATGTATATATATATATATACACATACATACTTGTGGGTTATAACTATGTTTGGTTTGAATGATTTAAAAAGTTGTAAGAGGTTTGCTTGGCAAAAATAAATGAGGATGGATGTTGGTACTCAAAGAAAACTCGGTAACAAAGAAACTGGATCTCGATCACCACATTTAAATGGTTCTCGGTTAACACCAAGTTATGTGTTTTAGTCTCAAAATGACCGAGAAAGGTGATGTTCTTACCCTCAAGTGGGTGTTCTCGGCTAAGGGTATTAGAGAAAGAGGTTCTCGGCCAAAGTCTTCAAAAAGAAAAGGGTTCTCGATCCTAGAGGGGTTCTCGGCCAGCCCATTTAAAACAAAGGAGGGTTTTCGGCTAGACAAGAGGTTCTCGGGCAAGGATCCCCAGACGGAAGGGTTTTCGGCCAAAGTGTTATATTCCCGTTCCTATCTTCTTCAACCTCACGCTACCCATCTTTTCAAAATCCCAAAAAGGTTGCAGGTTAGTTTCCATAGCTTCAATTCGTTTATATGCACTAGTTTTAAGGGTTTTAAATGAACAAAAATCGGTTTCTAAGGTTTGATGATGAACCGATTGTATTTAGATGAGAAACCAAAAAAGAAAATGTAATATCTATCTGCAAATCGAGGTTTTAAGCTTGAAATATTCTTGGGTTCTTGTTCTCCTTGATTATACGAACGTTTTGGGCCAAGAATCAAGCGAAATGGTGAAGAAATGAAGAAGAAATCTTAGAGAGAAGTCCTAATGAGAGAAAGTTCTGAAAATTGGTTCTTAGAGAGAGAAATGAGATGGAGAAATGAGGAAGGAGGAGTTCCATCCTTTTTATACCCCGTAGTTGTAACACCCCGACCGACGGCGGAATCATCGGGATGCCACGAGGGATGTGTAGATTGTTCAAAAGCTCGTGGGCATCTAAATCAAATCATCACATATCATTCAATCAACCAAAATAATTACACAAAAATCATGTTCATCATGAATCAAGTAAGTCAAATACACAAAAGATTTAGTTAAACTAACTAAACTCTAATCGCCAGAAATTTAGTTAATTAACTAAGTCCAAGATCCTATATGATGATGATGTCCAAAATAGAAGAGATCCTCTCTTCATTCCTACTTGTCTCAATCACCTGAAACATGTAAGAAAACAAGTGTCAACTACAAAAGTAGTTGGTGAGAAATCATAAGTTTTTATATTCAAAAAAATGTTTTAGTAAAATGCGTTTGAAAGTTTATGCTTAAAATGGTTTTGTAAAATGCTTTGTTTAAAACGGGTATAAAACTTATGATCTTCTTGAGAAAATCCATATGAATACCTGTATGAGATAATCCAACACACATCCATCAATTCAACAGCCAAACACATACACAATCACATAACCACATAACCAAATCAATCATAGCCAATCACAAATAATCATAATCAAATATAGGCAATCAATCCACAACAAATCAACCAAAATCAATCAATCACATTCTCAATCAATGTTCATGACTATACATGATTCCTTATGTATTTAACATAAGTTAGATACATGAATCATGGAGTGGTCGCTAACCACGTGACAATACATGAAGTCAAAGCAATTAACCGGAGTCAAGAGCAATACTTCACGGATGTGGAAACCCTCCACGTGACAATACATGAAGTCAAAACAATTAACCGAAGTTAAGAGTAATGATTCACGGATGTGGAAATCATCCACGTGACAATACATGTAATCTTTGTTATTGACCTAAGTCAATAACAATGTTTACACGGATATAAAAGAATAATAGATAATCCATTAATAATAATATTTTCAAATGTGAATATCATATTGATAAACAGGTATTAACCTTGTGTTATCAAAATAATATTTAAACCGGTATACATGTCCCACCTCCGGGTTTTAAAACTAAAACAGTTTAAAGAAAGGGAGGTTATGAGAACTCACCTGAAGTCCTTAGAATTTGTGTTCTCGTGTTATGCGCGCTCGCGTATATAACCCGTAGTAACTCAACGATCTGTGATTATTGTGTATGGGTGATCATGAGTATAATTATTTAATGAATATTAAGCGTCACTAATTTATTGTATTTTAAATTCTCAAGTATTTATTACTTAGTAAATTAATTCTAAGTTAAGTTATTACACTAGAGAATTTTATTATTTATCTTTTCGTAACGCTAATTTTAACTTCATTAGTGTTGATTATCTTACGTATATAAAATCTTTAAATCACTTATATCCCGATCATATAAGTTGTAAAGATATCATCTTTTTAGACCTATATAGACATGTCCTTAGAGTATGCATGCATGTTTAGGCTCTTACACCACAAATTAATTTGTAAAAGAACCCATTTTTAAGTTTGAATAAATCATGTTTTACACTAATCTCATCCATGCGAGATATGACCTTATTCCATTAATTTCAATACATTTTTAATTCGTAGTATTTAAGAAGTAAAAACTTGTGTATAGAGAGAGAAAAGGTGGTGGTTTGTATCCTCATGCATGCATGGACATGTATATATACATGTACGTATCTAACCATGTTGTTTACTTATTCTAAACCCTTTTATTAATCGAAACTAGCTTTTTATCCTCATAGGGCAGCGAACCTTTGGTGTAGAACCCTTAGGTTCGGCCCCCCCCCATAGGGTTCGGCTAGCATAGGAAAAGAAAAGGGTTCGTGGGTCTCATGATACTAGGGTTCGGCTGAATGAAATAAACAAGGGTTCGTTCAAGATTAAAAGTGCAGCCGAATAACATGGGTTCGTGCGACTCAATGGTTCGCCATGCAGGTTCGTGGGTGAGAGTTCGCTGGTCCCAACCCAAATGGTTCGGTGTAACTAGGGTTCGTTGAGGAATATGGTTCGGCCAACAAACCACAGGGTTCGCAGGGCTAAGGGTTCGTTCCCCGGGTTCGGCAGTGGCCAAAGGAAGATGGGGTTCGGCGTAGGAGCAGGGTTCGGCTCATGCAAGGCTCGATTACCCTCCTGCTATGGTTCGGCTCCCCATAGGGTTCGCCCATCTGCACTTTCCCGCTCAAGAAGGTTCGACAGAACCCTTGCAGGTTCGCCGACCTGTGGTTCGCGGTTCAGCCCTCCTGCACCATCTTTTCCGACATCCAACAGGTTATAGAGTCGTCTAAGCTTTCCATGACGCAACAATAACATGGTTTAAACCAAACAAAACCCCAAAATCGTTCATAAAGTTGATATCTATACACGAAATAGGGTTTTCACCCAAACCGAAAAGCATAAGGGATTTCTTACCTTCGAATTGTGATCAACAATTTAGTTCCTTCGTACCCTCTTGTAGCCCTCGTTCACACGATCGTCTGGACACCGAAATCTCTGAAATCGGTTGAGTAACGAATCCAAGAAGCTAGAGAGAAGGTAGAGAATGTGTGTGTGTGTGTTTTTAGAGAGAGAGAGAGTTGGAAGAAATGAGGGGAAATGGTGAAGTCTTCCACCATTTAATCCCATCCCGTTCCCGCGCGTTCGGTCTCGTCTTTATCGCAACAATAAAATATAGTTCGGTTTTACTCGTTAAGCATATTTGATATAAGATGTTTAAGTAATCATATGGTTTCATCAATTAAAATTTATTTTAATTATCTGTGGTCTCGTAGAAGATCTCGTTTAACACTTGTGAAATGCAATAACTTACTCGGTTTTCTATCGTAACATATTTAAAACAATATATCTTTTTAAACAGATTGATTTTGTTAAATACAATAAATTTAAATAAATGGGTTTCGTAACTCGCTTCCCTTTAATTATCATTAAATGGTTATTTAACAATTTAATCTATTCGAATTTATTTTAGGTTGTGATTCCTAATAAATATTTTTAGTTTTCACTATTAAATTTAATATTGTTTAATATTATTTAGTTATCTCGTCGAAACACGTTACTCGCGTACGTATTCGTAAAGATCGTCACCTTTCCGAATACGACGTTCGTATCGTATTTCGATTTGATTTACAATTCATGGAATATTGTTTCAGAATATTATTCTTAATAATTATATTCGTGTGAATCGTCACCCATGCGAATACATTTATTAAGTTAACATCTCTGAATTAATATTCGCGTTTAAATATAGTCCGAATCCTCACATCGCGTAATTAACTCCCAACATTTATTAACTTTAATATTATCATTTCCCAAACCATAACCCACTAAACCCTAGTCACTGACACATCCATGATAGACCGAAATATGCATATATATAGGGCATATGTAAGGGTCAGTCGCAACTGCCCTAGCCACCGTCCCACCGCTATTTCGATAAACCATGACCATGGGTCCTTGACTACGTTTAGTAACCAGACTCAAACAAACTCCCAGTTCTATCCCAAATCCATTCTCATTCCATAACAATAACCCATAATCAGTATAATCATCTGCGATAAACACTCTGGTTCTGTTTAGTTAATTTACAACTAAACTTCCCATGGTTTACGCGTATAATATATTATAATCATGTATACCAGCAACAGTGATAATATCAGTAAAGTCAATCAATAATCTCATAATCATTAATAATCATAAATATCCAGTCGTAACAGTACATTCGTACGGATGTACGGACGTACGGACAACCGAAAGTACAGTGATGTTACAGTCTCCCCTAGTTAAAGGAATTTCGTCCCGAAATTCAACTTGGAGTGACCGTAGTAAATAAATGTGGGTACTTAAGCTTCATCTGATCTTCCCGCTCCCATGTGAATTCTGGACCACGCTTCGATTCCCAACGTACTTTGACAATTGGAATTCTACTGCGTTTGAGCTGTTTAATCTCCCGATCCATTATCTCCACTGGTTTTTCAACAAAGTGCATGGTATCATCGATGCGGATGTCATCGAGTGGCACCTGAAGATCCTGATCAGCTAAGCACTTTCTTAGATTGGACACGTGAAACGTCGGATGCACATTACTAAGTTCTGGAGGAAGTTCCAATTTGTAAGCAACCTTCCCGATCCGTTCAAGGATCTTAAAAGGGCCAACGTATCGTGGAGCAAGCTTCCCCTTCTTCCCAAATCGAACAACGCCCTTCCAAGGCGACACTTTAAGCAATACCATATCCCCCACTTCAAACTCTAGAGGTTTCCTTCGTTTATCCGCGTAACTCTTCTGTCGACTGCGAGCAGCTAATAGATTGTCACGGATCTGGCGGATCTTGTCAGTCGTTTCTTGAATAATCTCGGGACCAGTGATCTGCGAATCGCCGACCTCAGTCCAACAAATAGGTGACCGACATTTCCTGCCATAAAGAGCTTCGAACGGCGCCATACCAATGCTCGCGTGATAACTATTGTTATACGAGAACTCAACCAATGGTAGATGGCTATCCCAGTTGCCACCGAAGTCGATGACACAAGCTCTCAACATGTCTTCCAATGTCTGAATCGTTCGCTCCGTTTGACCATCCGTTTGAGGATGATATGCGGTGCTAAGATCCAATCTTGTCCCAAAGGCTTCGTGAAGTGATTCCCAAAATCGTGCCGTGAAACGAGCATCACGGTCCGATATTATGCTTAAGGGAATACCATGTCGACTAATGATCTCATCAATGTAGATACGAGCTAGCTTCCACACAGGGTAAGTTTCGCGTATCGGTAAGAAATGAGCCGACTTGGTTAATCTATCAACAATCACCCATATACTATCTTTACCGTTCGCGGTACGTGGAAGTTTAGTAATGAAATCCATAGAGATATTCTCCCACTTCCACATCGGTATTTCAGGTTGTATTAACAATCCAGAAGGTCGCTGATGTTCCGCCTTGACCTTTGCACAGTTAAGGCACTTAGACACATACTCGGCAATATCCTTCTTCATTCCAGGCCACCAGTACAAGCCCCTAAGGTCTTGATACATCTTATCAGCACCTGGATGGATTGAATAACGAGACTTATGAGCTTCATCCATAATCAGCATCCTAAGATCACCCCTGTTAGGTATCCACAACCGATTCAAGTAATACATCAAACCGTCATCCTTAGTTTCCAATAAGATTTCAGCCCCGCAAGACATCTCATTTTTCAAGTTATCTTGAGCTAATGAGTGTTGTTGGGCTGTGAGAACATCATTACGGAGATTAGTGTGCACTCGGACACTATGAATCTGAACTTGACTTTTGCGACTAAGCGCATCTGCTACTACATTCGCTTTACCAGGATGGTAGCGAATTTCACAGTCATAATCATTTAACAGTTCAACCCATCTCCGTTGTCTCATGTTAAGCTCTTTCTGATTCAGAATATGTTGTAAACTCTTATGATCAGTAAAGACTACACACTTAGTGCCATAAAGATAGTGTCTCCATATCTTCAAGGCAAACACGACTGCACCAAGTTCCAAGTCGTGTGTGGTGTAGTTCTTTTCGTGAATCTTCAATTGTCTTGATGCATAAGCCACAACCTTTCCCCGTTGCATGAGAACACAACCGAGACCTAGGTTGGATGCATCACAATAAACCACAAAATCATCATTTCCGTCAGGCAATGTCAAGACCGGAGCATCACAAAGTTTCTGCTTCAAGGTCTGAAATGCCTCTTCTTGCTTTGGTCCCCACTCGTATGGCCTATTCTTTTGAGTCAAAGCAGTGAGAGGGACAGCAATCCTGGAGAAGTTCGATATGAACCGCCGATAGTAACCGGCGAGTCCAAGAAACGATCGAATCTCCGTCGGTGTCTTCGGCGTACTCCAATTCTTCACAGCATCAATCTTTGCAGGATCCACGTGAACACCGTATTCGTTGACTATGTGTCCCAAGAATTGAACTTCTTTAAGCCAAAATTCACATTTAGAGAATTTGGCATACAGCCGCTCCTCTCTTAGGATCTCCAAAACCAACTTAAGGTGTTTCTCGTGTTCTTCCTTAGTCTTTGAGTAGATCAAATATCATCAATGAATACTATCACAAATTTATCCAAGTATGGCCTGCAAACTCGGTTCATGAGGTCCATGAAAACCGCAGGTGCATTGGTAAGACCGAAAGGCATTACCAAAAATTCATAATGGCCATATCTCGTTCTGAAAGCAGTCTTGGGAATATCATCATCATGTACGCGAAGCTGATGATACCCAGACCTAAGATCGATTTTTGAAAACCATGCCGAGCCTTGAAGCTGATCGAAGAGGTCATCGATACGCGGCAGTGGATATCGATTCTTGATTGTAAGTTTGTTCAATTCGCGGTAATCGATGCACATTCGGAATGACCCGTCCTTTTTCTTGACAAATAGGACCGGTGCACCCCATGGTGAATGGCTCGGGCGAATGAATCCTTTATCGGTAAGTTCTTGCAGCTGGCTCGCCAATTCTTGCAACTCCGATGGTGCAAGTCTGTAAGGAGCTTTGGCGACTGGGTTCGCACCCGGTACTAAGTCGATTCGAAACTCAACTTGACGTTCTGGTGGAAGTCCCGGTAAATCGTCTGGAAAAACTTCTGGAAAATCTCGTATCACCGGAACATCTTCAATTCTCTTCTCTTTCTCTTTCTTCTCCACAATGTGTGCTAGGAAGGCTATACATTTCTTTCTAAGGTACTTATGTGCTTTAGTGCAAGACATCAGCTTAAGACCTTTACTAGCAGTTTCTCCAATTATTCTCAAAGTTTCCCCGAAGCTAAAGGAATACGAATATATTTCTCATGACAAACAATCTCCGCTCTGTGGGTGGCTAACCAATCCATGCCTATGATAACATCAAAGCTACCAAGATGCATAGGTATGAGATCAATTGGGAAAACGTGATCATTTAAGTTCACCGTACATCCAACGATAATAGTGTCAATATCAATAGTGTTTCCGTCAGCCACCTCCACATTGAACGGTTTATCTAAGTATGTACGTGTTCTACCAAGCAAGCATTCAAAATCATATGAAACGAAACTCCTATCGGCACCAGAATCAAATAAGACAGATGCATAAGAGTTGTTGATCAGAAATGTACCGTTGACCACATCCTGGTTGGCTTGAGCAGCTGGAGCATTCAGTTGAAAAGCCCGGCCTCTTGCCACCCTCTGATTATTTCCAGTCAACTTTGGGCACTGATTTCTGAAGTGACCCACTTCACCACATTCATAACAGGCTCTTGCCTGTGCTTGAGGTACCTGGCGAATGGGTACAGCAGGAATAGGTTGTGCATGAGGAGCTGGCAGTGCAAGCGGTGCATGTTGCATCCTTTGTGCTTGCGGTGCACTCCTACAGACGTTAGCAAAATGACCGAACTTGCCGCAGTTGTTGCAGACGCGACATGGCAAATTTGGTGCGTGATGATATCGGCAGGTATTACACTGAGGAGTGTTCCCAATGAAATTCCTGGCAGTTGAATTGTTTGAGGATTGCTGCGCAGATTTGGCAGCAGGAGCAGTGACCATGAAGTTTCTGGTCTTCCTCTTCTTGTTGTTACTCTTCGATGAACTAGCGGCTTCAGACTTGACTTCAGTTTTGACTTCCTTTGCAGTAGTCTTGGTGTCAGTCTTCTTGTGTCCCTTCCGAGTAAGTGTTCCATTCTTCACGTGATTATCAGTAAGAGTTGCAGATAGACGGATCGCAGCCTCCAGTGTTTTGGGATTGCTCCCGTAGACTGTATCCTGAATCTGTACCGGCAGCCCACCGATATACTTCTCAATTGCTCTCTCCAAAGGTGTCACCAGATGAGGTACCAGTAAACTATACTCATGAAACTGAGTGTTATAGATGACGTTCTCGCCACTATCTTGTTTGAGTTCCCAGAACTCAGTCTCCAGTTTCCTCATCTCGCTTCGAGGACAGAATTCAGTGGTCATCAAGTTCTTGACCTCAGTCCACGTCAATGCGAGTGCAGCATCCACTCCCCTAGTTCGCTTCTCCCCGTTCCACCAAGTCAGTGCTCTCTTTTGGAAAACACTGGTGGCATAGCGAACTTTCAAATTTTCGGGACATTCGCTGTTGATGAAGGTGTTCTCCATACTCTCGAACCACTGCAGCAGACCAGTGGCTGATTCAGCACCCGTAAATTTCAGGGGATTGCAGGAATTGAAGTGTTTGAATGTGCAAGTTGTCTGGTTTGCACCACCTCGATTCTGGTTAATGTTCTGGTTAGCCTGAGTCAGTTGGCTCACCAATCCAGAAATAAGTGTAGCTAACTCTTGTATGCCGGAGTTGGCATTACTGTTGTTAGCCTCCCCATTGTTCGAGTCATCTTCGTTGTGACGGCGAGGCGGCATGTTTCTGAAGGAAATAGAAACATGTTACTACCGTTTACAACGTAAGTTATACAAACAATGGTCAAATGAGTTCGTTTAAACAGTTAGGATTACATATAGGAATTATGTTTATTTCCTATCTGTTATTAAACTCATAGTGCCTATAAATTTCCCTAATATTATTCTAAGTGTCCTGGTTGGTCATAACTAGTGTTAACTAACTATTCCTAAGTCCTATACATCCTTCACCCTATACTAACACTGACAACCTCCCAATGCAATGCAACAGGCTTATATATAGGGCATATGCAGAGGTAGATCGCAATCTCCCCTACACCGTCCCACCACCGTTCCATTGCACCACGATTATGCCCTTGTTAGTGTGTAGAGTGTGTCATGCATTTCACCATAATTCTCACTTCACAAACCTTATCCTTAGTAGGATAATTTTGAGTGAAGTGATCTCTAGTTCCCTTGGACAGTTAGGTTCGCCTAATGTCTAAGTTCACCTGACATGTAGGCTTACCTATTCCTAAGCTCACCTAATGTCTAAGTTCACCTGACATTAAGGTTCCTCTAACTGTCTAAGTTCACTAAATCAATGTCACTCTCAATGTCAAACTCATCAATGAGGGTTCATATCATCACAAAGTGCTCTTATTGTCACTAAGTGTTCATATCCTCCCTATAGTTTATTCTCATCAAGTGTCCATACCATCACTAAGTGTTAGTATCATCACTATGCGTTTATATTATCATCAAGCGTCTATATCATCACCCAAGTCCATATTCCATCACTAATCGCTCATATCGTTCATTAATCCTATGCACCCTACGTGTCCAATCCGTATGTTTTTATAAGGGAATTTATAAGTGTTTATCAAGTGTGATCATCCAAAGTGTCATTCCAAACCAACCTTAACCAACAGACCATCAACATCCATCTCAAAATAATTCCTAGTAATATCCTAAGTTCCTGACACTGACAGACCCCCGATATACTACAAATGGTATATGTATAGGGCATATGTAGGGGTCAGTCGCAACTGCCCCAGCCACCGTCCCACCACCTTTGTAGTATACCACGAGTATGTCCTTGTCTGGTGTTTACAATATAAACAGATAATTCCTAAAGCAAATAATTCATAAACAATTTATTTCCTAAGCAAGTAATTTCCCAAACGGGTAGTTCCCACATTCTTCAATACTGACATCCACCTAATGTACCGTAAATGGTATATATATAGGGCATATGTAAGGGTCAGTCGCAACTGCCCTAGCCAACGTCCCACCACCTTTACGATACACCACGTGCATGTCCTTATCGAATCATTAGGGCACACGTAAGCAAGAAATTTATAATCAGCATATTTATATCAGATGTATAACAGGGTTTCAATTAACATGTAATAAACACATAAGCATGAAATCCTGAATATACTAACTAGTGTATGAATCTAATTCATACTAGGGTATCCTATGGTTATAGACTAGGTCAACCATTTCTAGTAACCTAATTCCCTATAACCCAGGCTCTGATACCAATCTGTAACACCCCGACCGACGGCGGAATCATCGGGATGCCACGAGGGATGTGTAGATTGTTCAAAAGCTCGTGGGCATCTAAATCAAATCATCACATATCATTCAATCAACCAAAATAATTACACAAAAATCATGTTCATCATGAATCAAGTAAGTCAAATACACAAAAGATTTAGTTAAACTAACTAAACTCTAATCGCCAGAAATTTAGTTAATTAACTAAGTCCAAGATCCTATATGATGATGATGTCCAAAATAGAAGAGATCCTCTCTTCATTCCTACTTGTCTCCATCACCTGAAACATGTAAGAAAACAAGTGTCAACTACAAAAGTAGTTGGTGAGAAATCATAAGTTTTTATATTTAAAAATGTTTTAGTAAAATGCGTTTGAAAGTTTATGCTTAAAATGGTTTTATATAAAATGCTTTGTTTAAAAACGGGTATAAAACTTATGATCTTCTTGAGAAAATCCATATGAATACCTGTATGAGATAATCCAACACACATCCATCAATTCAACAGCCAAACACATACACAATCACATAACCAAATCAATCATAGCCAATCACAAATAATCATAATCAAATATAGGCAATCAATCACAACAAATCAACCAAACTCAATCAATCATATTCTCAATCAATGTTCGTGACTATACATGATTCCTTATGTATTTAACATAAGTTAGATACATGAATCATGGAGTGGTCGCTAACCACGTGACAATACATGAAGTCAAAGCAATTAACCGAAGTCAAAAGCAATACTTCACGGATGTGGAAACCCTCCACGTGACAATACATGAAGTCAAAACAATTAACCGAAGTTAAGAGTAATGATTCACGGATGTGGAAATCATCCACGTGACAATACATGTAATCTTTGTTATTGACCTAAGTCAATAACAATGTTTACACGGATATAAAAGAATAATAGATAATCCATTAATAATAATATTTTCAAATGTGAATATCATATTGATAAACAGGTATTAACCTTGTGTTATCAAAATAATATTTAAACCGGTATACATGTCCCACCTCCGGGTTTTAAAACTAAAACAGTTTAAAGAAAGGGAGGTTATGAGAACTCACCTGAAGTCCTTAGAATTTGTATTCTCGTGTTATGCGCGCTCGCGTATATAACCCGTAGTAACTCAACGATCTGTGATTATTGTGTATGGGTGATCATAAGTATAATTATTTAATGAATATTAAGCGTCACTAATTTATTGTATTTTAAATTCTCAAGTATTTATTAACTTAGTAAATTAATTCTAAGTTAAGTTATTACACTAGAGAATTTTATTATTTATCTTTTCGTAACGCTAATTTTAACTTCATTAGTGTTGATTATCTTACGTATATAAAATCTTTAAATCACTTATATCCCGATCATATAAGTTGTAAAGATATCATCTTTTTAGACCTATATAGACATGTCCTTAGAGTATGCATGCATGTTTAGGCTCTTACACCACAAATTAATTTGTAAAAGAACCCATTTTTAAGTTTGAATAAATCATGTTTTACACTAATCTCATCCATGCGAGATATGACCTTATTCCATTAATTTCAATACATTTTTAATTCGTAGTATTTAAGAAGTAAAAACTTGTGTATAGAGAGAGAAAAGGTGGTGGTTTGTATCCTCATGCATGCATGGACATGTATATATACATGTACGTATCTAACCATGTTGTTTACTTATTCTAAACCCTTTTATTAATCGAAACTAGCTTTTTATCCTCATAGGGCAGCGAACCTTTGGTGTAGAACCCTTAGGTTCGGCCCCCCCCATAGGGTTCGGCTAGCATAGGAAAAGAAAAGGGTTCGTGGGTCTCATGATACTAGGGTTCGGCTGAATGAAATAAACAAGGGTTCGTTCAAGATTAAAAGTGCAGCCGAATAACATGGGTTCGTGCGACTCAATGGTTCGCCATGCAGGTTCGTGGGTGAGAGTTCGCTGGTCCCAACCCAAATGGTTCGGTGTAACTAGGGTTCGTTGAGGAATATGGTTCGGCCAACAAACCACAGGGTTCGCAGGGCTAAGGGTTCGTTCCCCGGGTTCGGCAGTGGCCAAAGGAAGATGGGGTTCGGCGTAGGAGCAGGGTTCGGCTCATGCAAGGCTCGATTACCCTCCTGCTATGGTTCGGCTCCCCATAGGGTTCGCCCATCTGCACTTTCCCGCTCAAGAAGGTTCGACAGAACCCTTGCAGGTTCGCCGACCTGTGGTTCGCGGTTCAGCCCTCCTGCACCATCTTTTCCGACATCCAACAGGTTATAGAGTCGTCTAAGCTTTCCATGACGCAACAATAACATGGTTTAAACCAAACAAAACCCCAAAATCGTTCATAAAGTTGATATCTATACACGAAATAGGGTTTTCACCCAAACCGAAAAGCATAAGGGATTTCTTACCTTCGAATCGTGATCAACAATTTAGTTCCTTCGTACCCTCTTGTAGCCCTCGTTCACACGATCGTCTGGACACCGAAATCTCTGAAATCGGTTGAGTAACGAATCCAAGAAGCTAGAGAGAAGGTAGAGAATGTGTGTGTGTGTGTTTTTAGAGAGAGAGAGAGTTGGAAGAAATGAGGGGAAATGGTGAAGTCTTCCACCATTTAATCCCATCCCGTTCCCGCGCGTTCGGTCTCGTCTTTATCGCAACAATAAAATATAGTTCGGTTTTACTCGTTAAGCATATTTGATATAAGATGTTTAAGTAATCATATGGTTTCATCAATTAAAATTTATTTTAATTATCTGTGGTCTCGTAGAAGATCTCGTTTAACACTTGTGAAATGCAATAACTTACTCGGTTTTCTATCGTAACATATTTAAAACAATATATCTTTTTAAACAGATTGATTTTGTTAAATACAATAAATTTAAATAAATGGGTTTCGTAACTCGCTTCCCTTTAATTATCATTAAATGGTTATTTAACAATTTAATCTATTCGAATTTATTTTAGGTTGTGATTCCTAATAAATATTTTTAGTTTTCACTATTAAATTTAATATTGTTTAATATTATTTAGTTATCTCGTCGAAACACGTTACTCGCGTACGTATTCGTAAAGATCGTCACCTTTCCGAATACGACGTTCGTATCGTATTTCGATTTGATTTACAATTCATGGAATATTGTTTCAGAATATTATTCTTAATAATTATATTCGTGTGAATCGTCACCCATGCGAATACATTTATTAAGTTAACATCTCTGAATTAATATTCGCGTTTAAATATAGTCCGAATCCTCACATCGCGTAATTAACTCCCAACATTTATTAACTTTAATATTATCATTTCCCAAACCATAACCCACTAAACCCTAGTCACTGACACATCCATGATAGACCGAAATATGCATATATATAGGGCATATGTAAGGGTCAGTCGCAACTGCCCTAGCCACCGTCCCACCGCTATTTCGATAAACCATGACCATGGGTCCTTGACTACGTTTAGTAACCAGACTCAAACAAACTCCCAGTTCTATCCCAAATCCATTCTCATTCCATAACAATAACCCATAATCAGTATAATCATCTGCGATAAACACTCTGGTTCTGTTTAGTTAATTTACAACTAAACTTCCCATGGTTTACGCGTATAATATATTATAATCATGTATACCAGCAACAGTGATAATATCAGTAAAGTCAATCAATAATCTCATAATCATTAATAATCATAAATATCCAGTCGTAACAGTACATTCGTACGGATGTACGGACGTACGGACAACCGAAAGTACAGTGATGTTACAGTAGTGATCGTGCGTGCTCGGTTACGATTATTTCGCGTTATCTCGTTTTATTTGTTCAGTTTTCACGTAAATTGCATTTAAAATACGAAACGTTTAATAAAAACGATTTTGTTTAATAAAATGATTTTATTTAAATTTGTTTAAGGTCGTAATTACTAATAAATGTTTTTAAATTCTTTTTGTTAAGTTAATTATCGTAAAATCATTATTTCGGTTATCTCATCGAAACTCGTTACTCACGTACGAATTCGTAAAGATCGTTACCTTTTCGAATTCAACGTTCGCATCGTATTTCGATTCGATTTATGATTTATGGGATATCGTCTCAGAATATCATTTTTAATAATTGTATTCGTGTGAATCGTCACCCACGCAAATACATTATTAAGTTAACATTTCTGAAATAACATTCACGTTTAATTTATTTTCATGACCTCACCATCGCGTAATTATCTTCCAATATCCTTTTCATCATTTTAATAAAAATATATTTATCAATTATCCATTTCCCAATCCTCAACCCCACTAAATATCACTGACACATCCATGATAGACGGAAATAAGTTTATGTATAGGGCATACGTAGGAGTCGGTCGCAACCTATCCAGTCGCCGTCCCACCACCTGTAACACCCCGACCGACGGCGGAATCATCGGGATGCCACGAGGGATGTGTAGATTGTTCAACAGCTCATGGGCATCTAAATCAAATCATCATATTTCATTTAATCAACCACAATAATTACACAAAAATCATGTTCATCATGAATCAAATACATCAAATACACAAAAGATTTAGTTAAACTAACTAAACTCTAATCGCCAGAAATTTAGTTAATTAACTAAGTCCAAGAATCCTATATGATGATGATGTCCAAAATAGAAGAGATCATCCTCTTCATCCTACTTGTCTCCATCACCTGAAACATGTAAGAAAATCAAGTGTCAACTACAAAAGTAGTTGGTGAGTAATCATAAGTTTTTATATTCAAAAAAATGTTTTAGTAAAATGCGTTTGAAAGTTTATGCTTAAAATGGTTTTGTAAAATGCTTTGTTTAAAACGGGTATAAAACTTATGATCTTCTTGAGAAAATCCATATGAATACCTGTATGAGATAATCCAACACACATCCATCAATTCAACAGCCAAACACATACACAATCACATAACCAAATCAATCATAGCCAATCACAAATAATCATAATCAAATATAGGCAATCAATCCACAACAAATCAACCAAAATCAATCAATCACATTCTCAATCAATGTTCGTGACTATACATGATTCCTTATGTATTTAACATAAGTTAGATACATGAATCATGGAGTGGTCGCTAACCACGTGACAATACATGAAGTCAAAGCAATTAACCGGAGTCAAGAGCAATACTTCACGGATGTGGAAACCCTCCACGTGACAATACATGAAGTCAAAACAATTAACCGAAGTTAAGAGTAATGATTCACGGATGTGGAACTCATCCACGTGACAATACATGTAATCTTTGTTATTGACCTAAGTCAATAACAATGTTTACACGGATATAAGATAATAAAAGAAAATCCATAATAATCAATAAATTTTAAGTTGTAATTATCATATTGATAAACAGGTATAAACCTTATGTTATCAAAATAATAATTTATCTGGTATACATGTTTCACCTCCGAGTTTTAAAACAAAACAGTTTAAAGAAAGGGAGGTTATGAGAACTCACCTGAGGTCCTTAGAATTCGTGTTCTCGTATTATGCGCGCTCGCGTATATAACTCGAAGTAACTCAACGATCTGAAATTATCGCGTATTTGTGTTTAATTACAAGTGTTCAATTGACATTACATGCCTGCATGTGATTATCTTTAAATTCTCAAGTATTTATTAACTTAGCTAATTCAATCTAAGTTAAATTGTTACACTAAGGATTTCTATTATTTATCATTGTATAAAGATAATTCCACTTCATTAGTGTTGACTATCCTATATATATAATGATCTTTAAGTCATTTGTGTCACGATCATATAAGTTGTAAAGATATAGCCCTTTTAAACCTATATAGATACATCCTTAGTGCATGCATGCATGATTACACAACTACACCACCATTTGAGTTGTTAAAAATCCATTTTTATGTTTAAATAACTCATGCTTACATTATATCCTATCAATTATTTTATCAATGAGAAAATCCTCATACTTTTAACTTAAGGGTTATATATAAAAATAATAATGGCCATGGTTTCTCATGCATGCCTACTCGTATATATACATATATATATATATATATATATGTATATACTTACCCATGTTTTCCCAAATCTTGTAACCTTCTTGTTTAATGAAATTAAGTTAAATTTTATCACAAGGGCAGCGAACCTTCTTGTCTCAAAGAGAAGGTTCAACCAATTTGATTAGGGTTCGGCCAATTTGATTAGGGTTCGGCCAAGAAGAACACAGCAGAGTTCGGCATCAACAAAACTGGTGCATGGTTCGTTGGGGCATGGTTCGATCAACAAGGGTTCGTCGCCCATGTGAGAGTAAGGGTTCGGCATCCATGTAAGTCAAAGGTTCGGTACCCAAAATGACTTAGGGTTCGGCCAGGTTAACCTAAAAGGTTCGCTGTTCATGCAGCCCACGAACCCTTTGGTTCGTCTGACATGCAGCTAGTTCATAACCCTTAGGGTTCGACACATGAAGGGTTCGCCCTCAGGGTTCGCTGCACGAGGGTTCGGTCCAGGATGATGAGATAGGTTCGCCACCCTGCTGGAAGGGATTCGCGGCCCACAACAGGTTCGGCCTCCCTACCCTTGCGAACCCTGCAACACTCAGCTGTTAATCATCATCATCATCATCTAAGGATCGTTCCAAATCTGTTCCTAGTTTCCATAGGCCGCCCCAAGCTCGATTATAACATACAAAACGAGTTCATGATGTAAAAGATAATGGCCACGTTCGAAGTAGGGTTTTTAACCCAAAAACCGTAAATAAAAGCTCGGGATTTACCTCGATCGTCGACCAAACGTAAGATTTCCTTGTACTTTCTTGTTCTCCTTGATTCCCCGGTCGTTTAGGCTCCGAGATCTCACGATTTCGTCAAGGAACGAGGAAGATAAGCTAGAGAGAAGTTGGTTGTGTTGTGGGTGACGAAAATGAGAGGGTTTAGAGAGAGAATGTGTTTGTGAAAAATGAAGAAGAAGGAGGAGGTTCCTCCTCTTTTATCGCGTGTCAATCCCCGGGTCCGGTCTCGTTTTTATCGCGATAATCATAATAAATAAAATGCTCGGTCTTCTAACGTAACGTATTTAAAACAATAACTCGTTTTAAATAAATTAGTTTTATTTAATTAAAATAGGTTTAAATAATTTGTTTCGTAAAATAAATTCCGTTTCGTTTTCGTTAAATAATTATTTAAATAAATTAATTTATTCGAAAACATTTTAGGTTGTGATTCCTAATAAACGTTTTAAGATTTTATTTACCAATTTAATATCGTGAGATATTATTTAATTATCTCGTCGAAACGCGTTACTCGCGTACGTATTCGTAAAGATCGTCACCTTTGCGAATCCGATGCTCGTAACGTATTTCGTTTTGATTTATTATTTATGGAATATCGTTTCAGTATATTATTCTTAATAATTATATTCATGTGAATCGTCACTCACGCGAATACATTATTAAGTTAATATTTCTGAATTAATATTCTCGTTTAAATGATATCCGTAACCTCACCATCGCGAAATCAATTCTCATTATTAATCATCTTTAATATTATCATTTTCCCAAACCAAAACCCACTAAACCCTAGTCACCGACACATCCATGATAGACCGAAATATGCATATATATAGGGCATATGTAAGGGTCAGTCGCAACTGCCCTAGCCACCGTCCCACCGCTATTTCGATAAACCATGACCATGGGTCCTTGACTACGTTTAGTAACCAGACTCAAACAAACTCCCAATTCCATCTCAATCCATTCTCAGACCAATAATCCATCATTATCAGTGATAAGTAACCGCGATAAACACTACGGGTCTGTTTAGTTGAATTACAACTAAACTTCCCGTGGTTTACGCGTATAATAAATTATAATCATGTATACCAGTAACAGTGATAATATCAGTAATGTCAATCAATAATTTCATAATCATTCATAATAATTAAATCTCCAGTCGTAACAGTACAATCGTACGGATGTACGGACGTACGGACAACTGAAAGTACAGTGATGTTACAGTCTCCCCTAGTTAAAGGAATTTCGTCCCGAAATTCAACTTGGAGTGACCGTAGTAAATAAATGTGGGTACTCAAGCTTCATCTGATCTTCCCGCTCCCATGTGAATTCTGGACCCCGCTTCGATTCCCAACGTACTTTGACAATTGGAATTCTACTGCGTTTGAGCTGTTTAACCTCACGATCCATTATCTCCACTGGTTTTTCAACGAAGTGCATGGTATCATCGATGCGGATGTCATCGAGTGGTACCTGAAGATCTTGATCAGCTAAGCACTTTCTTAGATTGGACACGTGAAACGTCGGATGCACATTACTAAGTTCTGGAGGAAGTTCCAACTTGTAAGCAACCTTCCCGATCCGTTCAAGGATCTTAAAAGGGCCAACATATCGTGGAGCAAGCTTCCCCTTCTTCCCAAATCGAACAACGCCCTTCCAAGGCGACACTTTAAGCAATACCATATCTCCCACTTCAAACTCTAAAGGTTTTCTTCGTTTGTCCGCGTAACTCTTCTGTCTGCTGCGAGCAGCTAACAGATTGTCGCGGATCTGGCGGATCTTGTCAGTCGTTTCCAGAATAATCTCTGGGCCAGTAATCTGCGAATCGCCGACTTCGGTCCAACAAATAGGTGACCGACATTTCCTGCCATAAAGAACTTCAAACGGTGCCATACCAATGCTCGTGTGATAACTGTTGTTATACGAGAATTCAACCAATGGTAGATGGCTATCCCAATTGCCACCGAAATCGATGACACAAGCTCTCAACATGTCTTCCAATGTCTGAATCGTTCGCTCCGTTTGACCATCCGTTTGAGGATGATAAGCAGTGCTAAGATCCAGTCTTGTTCCAAAAGCTTCATGTAGTGATTCCCAAAATCGCGCCGTGAAACGAGCATCACTGTCCGATATTATGCTTAAGGGAATACCATGTCGGCTAACGATCTCATCAATGTAAATACGAGCCAACTTCCGCACAGGGTAAGTTTCGCGTATCGGTAAGAAATGAGCCGACTTAGTCAATCTATCAACAATAACCCATATACTATCTTTACCGTTCGCGGTACGTGGAAGTTTAGTAATGAAATCCATAGAGATATTCTCCCACTTCCACATCGGTATTTCAGGTTGTATTAACAATCCAGAAGGTCGCTGGTGTTCCGCCTTGACCTTTGCACAGTTAAGGCACTTAGACACATACTCAGCAATATCCTTCTTCATTCCAGGCCACCAGTACAAGCCCCTAAGGTCTTGATACATCTTATCAGAGCCCGGATGGATTGAGTAACGAGATTTATGAGCTTCATCCATAATCAGCATCCTCAGATCACCCCTGTTCGGTATCCACAACCGATTCAAATAATACATCAAACCGTCATCCTTAGTTTCCAATAAGATTTCAGCCCCGCACGACATCTCATTTTTCAAGTTATCCTGAGCTAATGAGAGTTGTTGGGCTGTGAGAACATCATTACGGAGGTTAGTGTGCACTCGGACACTATGGATCTGAACTTGACTTTTGCGACTAAGCGCGTCTGCTACTACATTCGCTTTACCAGGATGGTATCGAATTTCACAGTCGTAATCATTCAACAGTTCAACCCATCTCCGTTGTCTCATATTGAGCTCTTTCTGATTTAGAATATGTTGCAAACTTTTATGATCAGTAAAGACTACACACTTGGTGCCATAAAGATAATGTCTCCATATCTTCAAAGCAAACACGACTGCACCAAGTTCCAAGTCGTGTGTAGTGTAGTTCTTCTCATGAATTTTCAATTGTCTTGATGCATAAGCCACGACCTTTCCTCGTTGCATGAGAACACAACCGAGACCTAGGTTGGATGCATCACAATAAACTACAAAATCATCATTTCCATCAGGCAGTGTCAAGACAGGAGCATCACAAAGTTTCTGCTTCAAAGTCTGAAATGCCTCTTCTTGCTTTGGTCCCCACTCGTATGGCCTATTCTTCTGAGTCAAAGCAGTGAGAGGGACGGCAATTCTGGAGAAGTTCGATATAAACCGCCGATAGTAACCGGCAAGTCCAAGGAACGATCGAATCTCCGTCGGTGTCTTCGGTGTACTCCAATTCTTCACAGCATCAATCTTTGCAGGATCCACGTGAACACCGTATTCGTTGACTATGTGTCCCAAGAATTGAACTTCCTTAAGCCAAAATTCACATTTAGAGAATTTGGCATACAGTCGCTCTTCTCTTAGGATCTCCAAGACCAACTTAAGGTGTTTCTCGTGTTCCTCCTTAGTCTTTGAGTAGATCAAAATATCATCAATGAATACTATCACAAATTTATCCAAGTATGGCCTGCAGACACGGTTCATGAGGTCCATGAAAACCGCAGGTGCATTGGTAAGGCCGAAAGGCATTACCAGAAATTCATAGTGGCCATATCTTGTTCTAAAAGCTGTCTTGGGAATATCATCATCATGTACGCGAAGCTGATGATACCCAGACCTAAGATCGATCTTTGAAAACCATGCCGAGCCTTGTAGCTGATCGAAGAGATCATCGATGCGCGGCAGTGGATATCGATTCTTGATAGTCAACTTGTTCAGTTCGCGATAGTCGATGCACATCCGGATTGACCCGTCCTTTTTCTTGACAAATAGGACCGGTGCACCCCATGGCGAATGGCTCGGGCGAATGAATCCTTTGTCAGTCAGCTCTTGTAGCTGGCTCGCCAATTCTTGCAACTCCGAAGGCGCAAGTCTGTAGGGAGCTTTGGCTACTGGGTTCGCACCAGGTACTAAGTCGATCCGGAACTCAACTTGGCGTTCTGGTGGAAGACCCGGCAAATCATCTGGAAATACTTCTGGAAAATCTCGTATCACCGGAACATCTTCAATTCTCTTCTCTTTCTCTTTCTTCTCCACAATGTGTGCTAAGAAGGCTATACATTTCTTTCTAAGGTACTTATGTGCTTTAGTGCAAGACATCAGCTTAAGACCTTTACTAGCAGTTTCTCCAATTATTCTCAAAGTTTCACCCGAAGCTAAAGGAATACGAATATATTTCTCATGACAAACAATCTCCGCTCTGTGGGTGGCTAACCAGTCCATGCCTATGATAACATCAAAGCTACCAAGATGCATGGGTATGAGATCAATTGGGAAAACGTGATCATTTAAGTTCACCGTACATCCAACGATAATAGTGTCAATATCAATAGTGTTTCCGTCAGCCACCTCCACATTGAACGGTTTATCTAAGTATGTACGTGTTCTACCAAGCAAGCATTCAAAGTCATATGAAACGAAACTCCTATCGGCACCATAATCAAATAAGACAGATGCATAAGAGTTGTTGATCAGAAATGTACCGTTGACCACATCCTGGTTGGCTTGAGCAGCTGGAGCATTCAGTTGGAAAGCCCGGCCTCTTGCCACCCTCTGATTGTTCCCGATCAACTTTGGGCATTGATTCCTGAAATGACCCACTTCACCACACTCATAACAGGCTCTTGCCTGCGCCTGAGGTACCTGGCGAACGGGTACAGCTGGAATAGGTTGTGCAGGAGGAGCTGGCAGTGCAAGCGGTGCATGTTGCAACCTTTGTGCTTGCGGTGCACCCCGACAAACATTAGCAAAGTGACCAAACTTGCCGCAGTTGTTGCAGACGCGACATGGCAAATTTGGTACGTGATGATATCTGCAGGTATTACACTGAGGAGTGTTCCCAATGAAATTCCTAGCAGTTGAATTGTTTGATGATTGCCGCGCAGACTTAGCAGCAGGAGTAGTGACCATGAAGTTCCTGGTCTTTCTCTTTTTGTTGCTGCTCTTGGATGAACTAGCAGCTTCAGACTTGACTTCAGCTTTGACTTCCTTTGTAGCAGTCTTGGTGTCAGTCTTTTTGTGTCCCTTCCGGGTAAGTGTTCCATTCCTAACGTGATTATCAGTAAGAGTTGCAGATAATCGGATTGCAGCCTCCAGTGTTTTGGGATTACTCCCGTAGACCGTATCCTGAATCTGTACCGGCAGCCCGCCGATATATTTCTCAATCGCCCTCTCCAAGGGTGTCACCATATGAGGCACTAGCAGACTATACTCATGGAATTGAGTATTGTAGATGACGTTCTCGCCACTATCTTGTTTGAGTTCCCAGAACTCAGTCTCCAGTTTCCTCATCTCGCTTCTAGGACAGAATTCAGTGGTCATCAGATTCTTGACCTCTGTCCATGTCAGTGCTAAGGCAGCATCCACTCCCCTAGTTCGTTTTTCCCCATTCCACCAAGTCAGTGCTCTCTTTTGGAAAACACTGGTGGCATAGCGAACTTTCAGATTCTCGGGACATTCGCTGTTGATGAAGGTGTTCTCCATACTCTCGAACCACTGCAGCAGACCAGTGGCTGATTCAGCACCCGTAAATTTCAGGGGATTGTAGGAATTGAAGTGTTTGAACGTGCAAGTTGTCTGGTTTGCACCACCTCGATTCTGGTTAATGTTCTGGTTAGCCTGAGTCAGTTGGCTCACCAATCCAGAAATAAGTGTGGCTAACTCTTGTATGCCGGAGTTGGCATTACTGTTGTTAGCATCCCCATTGTTTGAGTCATCTTCGTTGTGACGGCGAGGCGGCATGTTTCTGAGAAATTAGAAACATGTTACTACCGTTTACAACGTAAGTCATACAAAGAATGGTCAATTGAGTTTATTTTAAACAGTTAGGATTACATATAGGAACTATATTTATTTCCTATCTGTTATTTAAACTCATAATGTCTATAAATTTGCCTATTATTATTCTAAGTGTCCTAGTTGGTCATAACTAGTGTTAGCTAACTATTCCTAGGTCCTATACATTCCTCACCCTATACTAACACTGACAACCTCCCAATGCAATGCAACAAGCTTATATATAGGGCATATGCAGAGGTAGATCGCAATCTCCCCTACACCGTCCCACCACCGTTCCATTGCACCACGATTATGCCCTTGCTAGTGTGTAGAGTGCGTCATGCAGTTCACCATAAATCTCACTTCACAAACCTTATCCTTAGTAGGATAATTTTGAGTGAAGTGATCTCTAGTTCCCTTGGACTTTTAGGTTTGCCTAATGTCTAAGTTCACCTGACATGTAAGCTTGCCTATTTCTAAGCTCACCTAATGTCTAAGTTCACCTGACATTAAGTTCCCCTAATTGTCTAAGTTCACTAAAATCCATATCAATCCCAATGTCAATAATCATCAATAAGGGCTCATATCATCACAAAGTGCTCTTATTGTCACTAAGTGTTCATATCCTCCTTATAGTTTATTCTCATCAAGTGTCCATACCATCACTAAGTGTTAGTATCATCACTATGCGTTTATATTATCATCAAGTGTCTATATCATCACCCAAGTCCATATTTCATCACTAATCGCTCATGTCGTTCATTAATCCTATGCACCCTACGTGTCCAATCAGTGTGTTTCATAAGTGAATTTATAAGTGTTTATCAAATATGATCATCAATGAGTCAATCCCAGTCAATCCATCAAACATATCATCAACAGTCCACAATCATATCCTCTCAACCACACCTAGTAAAGTCCTAATAATATCCTATGTTCCTGACACTGACAGACCCCCAATATACTACAAATGGTATATGTATAGGGCATATGTAGGGGTCAGTCGCAACTGCCCCAGCCACCGTCCCACCACCTTTGTAGTATACCACGAGTGTGTCCTTGTCTGGAGTTTATAGATCAAACAGATAATTTTCCTAAAGCAGATAATTCCTAAGCAATCAGTTTCCTAAGCAAATAATTTCCCAAACGGGTAGTTCCCACATTCTTCAATACTGACATCCACCTAATGTACCGTAAATGGTATATATATAGGGCATATGTAAGGGTCAGTCGCAACTGCCCTAGCCAACGTCCCACCACCTTTACGATACACCACGTGCATGTCCTTATCGAATCATTAGGGCACACGTAAGCAAGAAATTAATAAGCAGCATATATATATCAGATGTATAACAGGAGTTCATATAACATGTAATAAACATATAAGCATGAAATCCTGAATATACTAACTAGTGTATGAATTTATTCATACTAGGGTATCCTACGGTTATAGACTAGGTCAACCATTTCTAGTAACCTAATTCCCTATAACCCAGGCTCTGATACCAATCTGTAACACCCCGACCGACGGCGGAATCATCGGGATGCCACGAGGGATGTGTAGATTGTTCAACAGCTCATGGGCATCTAAATCAAATCATCATATTTCATTTAATCAACCACAATAATTACACAAAAATCATGTTCATCATGAATCAAATACATCAAATACACAAAAGATTTAGTTAAACTAACTAAACTCTAATCGCCAGAAATTTAGTTAATTAACTAAGTCCAAGAATCCTATATGATGATGATGTCCAAAATAGAAGAGATCATCCTCTTCATCCTACTTGTCTCCATCACCTGAAACATGTAAGAAAATCAAGTGTCAACTACAAAAGTAGTTGGTGAGTAATCATAAGTTTTTATATTCAAAAAAATGTTTTAGTAAAATGCGTTTGAAAGTTTATGCTTAAAATGGTTTTGTAAAATGCTTTGTTTAAAACGGGTATAAAACTTATGATCTTCTTGAGAAAATCCATATGAATACCTGTATGAGATAATCCAACACACATCCATCAATTCAACAGCCAAACACATACACAATCACATAACCACATAACCAAATCAATCATAGCCAATCACAAATAATCATAATCAAATATAGGCAATCAATCCACAACAAATCAACCAAAATCAATCAATCACATTCTCAATCAATGTTCATGACTATACATGATTCCTTATGTATTTAACATAAGTTAGATACATGAATCATGGAGTGGTCGCTAACCACGTGACAATACATGAAGTCAAAGCAATTAACCGGAGTCAAGAGCAATACTTCACGGATGTGGAAACCCTCCACGTGACAATACATGAAGTCAAAACAATTAACCGAAGTTAAGAGTAATGATTCACGGATGTGGAACTCATCCACGTGACAATACATGTAATCTTTGTTATTGACCTAAGTCAATAACAATGTTTACACGGATATAAGATAATAAAAGAAAATCCATAATAATCAATAAATTTTAAGTTGTAATTATCATATTGATAAACAGGTATAAACCTTATGTTATCAAAATAATAATTTATCTGGTATACATGTTTCACCTCCGAGTTTTAAAACAAAACAGTTTAAAGAAAGGGAGGTTATGAGAACTCACCTGAGGTCCTTAGAATTCGTGTTCTCGTATTATGCGCGCTCGCGTATATAACTCGAAGTAACTCAACGATCTGAAATTATCGCGTATTTGTGTTTAAGTACAAGTGTTCAATTGACATTACATGCCTGCATGTGATTATCTTTAAATTCTCAAGTATTTATTAACTTAGCTAATTCAATCTAAGTTAAATTGTTACACTAAGGATTTCTATTATTTATCATTGTATAAAGATAATTCCACTTCATTAGTGTTGACTATCCTATATATATAATGATCTTTAAGTCATTTGTGTCACGATCATATAAGTTGTAAAGATATAGCCCTTTTAAACCTATATAGATACATCCTTAGTGCATGCATGCATGATTACACAACTACACCACCATTTGAGTTGTTAAAAATCCATTTTTATGTTTAAATAACTCATGCTTACATTATTTCCTATCAATTATTTTATCAATGAGAAAATCCTCATACTTTTAACTTAAGGGTTATATATAAAAATAATAATGGCCATGGTTTCTCATGCATGCCTACTCGTATATATACATATATATATATATATATATGTATATACTTACCCATGTTTTCCCAAATCTTGTAACCTTCTTGTTTAATGAAATTAAGTTAAATTTTATCACAAGGGCAGCGAACCTTCTTGTCTCAAAGAGAAGGTTCGGCCAATTTGATTAGGGTTCGGCCAATTTGATTAGGGTTCGGCCAAGAAGAACACAGCAGAGTTCGGCATCAACAAAACTGGTGCATGGTTCGTTGGGGCATGGTTCGATCAACAAGGGTTCGTCGCCCATGTGAGAGTAAGGGTTCGGCATCCATGTAAGTCAAAGGTTCGGTACCCAAAATGACTTAGGGTTCGGCCAGGTTAACCTAAAAGGTTCGCTGTTCATGCAGCCCACGAACCCTTTGGTTCGTCTGACATGCAGCTAGTTCATAACCCTTAGGGTTCGACACATGAAGGGTTCGCCCTCAGGGTTCGCTGCACGAGGGTTCGGTCCAGGATGATGAGATAGGTTCGCCACCCTGCTGGAAGGGATTCGCGGCCCACAACAGGTTCGGCCTCCCTACCCTTGCGAACCCTGCAACACTCAGCTGTTAATCATCATCATCATCATCTAAGGATCGTTCCAAATCTGTTCCTAGTTTCCATAGGCCGCCCCAAGCTCGATTATAACATACAAAACGAGTTCATGATGTAAAAGATAATGGCCACGTTCGAAGTAGGGTTTTTAACCCAAAAACCGTAAATAAAAGCTCGGGATTTACCTCGATCGTCGACCAAACGTAAGATTTCCTTGTACTTTCTTGTTCTCCTTGATTCCCCGGTCGTTTAGGCTCCGAGATCTCACGATTTCGTCAAGGAACGAGGAAGATAAGCTAGAGAGAAGTTGGTTGTGTTGTGGGTGACGAAAATGAGAGGGTTTAGAGAGAGAATGTGTTTGTGAAAAATGAAGAAGAAGGAGGAGGTTCCTCCTCTTTTATCGCGTGTCAATCCCCGGGTCCGGTCTCGTTTTTATCGCGATAATCATAATAAATAAAATGCTCGGTCTTCTAACGTAACGTATTTAAAACAATAACTCGTTTTAAATAAATTAGTTTTATTTAATTAAAATAGGTTTAAATAATTTGTTTCGTAAAATAAATTCCGTTTCGTTTTCGTTAAATAATTATTTAAATAAATTAATTTATTCGAAAACATTTTAGGTTGTGATTCCTAATAAACGTTTTAAGATTTTATTTACCAATTTAATATCGTGAGATATTATTTAATTATCTCGTCGAAACGCGTTACTCGCGTACGTATTCGTAAAGATCGTCACCTTTGCGAATCCGATGCTCGTAACGTATTTCGTTTTGATTTATTATTTATGGAATATCGTTTCAGTATATTATTCTTAATAATTATATTCGTGTGAATCGTCACTCACGCGAATACATTATTAAGTTAATATTTCTGAATTAATATTCTCGTTTAAATGATATCCGTAACCTCACCATCGCGAAATCAATTCTCATTATTAATCATCTTTAATATTATCATTTTCCCAAACCAAAACCCACTAAACCCTAGTCACCGACACATCCATGATAGACCGAAATATGCATATATATAGGGCATATGTAAGGGTCAGTCGCAACTGCCCTAGCCACCGTCCCACCGCTATTTCGATAAACCATGACCATGGGTCCTTGACTACGTTTAGTAACCAGACTCAAACAAACTCCCAATTCCATCTCAATCCATTCTCAGACCAATAATCCATCATTATCAGTGATAAGTAACCGCGATAAACACTACGGGTCTGTTTAGTTGAATTACAACTAAACTTCCCGTGGTTTACGCGTATAATAAATTATAATCATGTATACCAGTAACAGTGATAATATCAGTAATGTCAATCAATAATTTCATAATCATTCATAATAATTAAATCTCCAGTCGTAACAGTACAATCGTACGGATGTACGGACGTACGGACAACTGAAAGTACAGTGATGTTACACCACCATTTCGATAAACCATGACCATGTGTCCATGATTATATTTAGTGACCAAACGTTATCCGTTAATCATTTCAAACCAAAGCAGATCATATCATAAGTATTCCACTGCAATAAACACTGTGGTTCAGTCTTGTTGTATTTCAAACTAACTTCCCCATGGTTTATGCTTAATTATCATATGTTCTCATCAATGTATACCCATCGATATTATCATAAATTCAAGCCAATAATTATCAAACTATTTTAATAGGTTCTATCAATACAAATTTATATTGTAAAGACAATACCTGAAAAACAGTGATGTTACAATACGTAAACAGATAATTAAAGATTAAATTATTGATATATAATAATTATTACATATATTAATCTTACATAATAATAACAAAGTGTGATTTTATGAAGATGTGTGTGTGTCTAGATTTATATACATACATATAAGAATATATGTATATATGAGGTTATACATAATAGGTAAATAAAGGAATATGATCATTAATCTTTACTTATAACCCATATTTACCATATAGTTCAAATATTTAATAAATTGATTGTCTTTATTTTAAAATAATAATAATAATAATAATAATAATAATAATAATAATAATAATAATAATAATAATAATAATAATAATAATAATAATAATAATAATAATAATAATAATAATAAATAAGTAATAAAGAGTTTACGAGAAGTATTAAAATTATAAATCTTTATAACTAATAACGATGTTTTGTAAACTAGTTTTCTTTTAAAAGTGTTACATAATATAATAAAGTCTATAAACTAGAGGGACTATGAGTGTAAATGTCTACAACAGATTTTAATAATAAGGAGATTCAAGTGAAGAATCGTAATAACACAAAACATCAGGTACTAGGAATGCAAATTTCACATTCTTGCTGCAAAACTTCTCCTGCTTCCAATTCGAGTCCATTTCCTAACCGGTTATCCCCAAATCAGTTGAAACAGGCTTTTAAAATTAGATCAATGATGATCGTGCGTTTCTCTCTTAATTTCGAACATAAAGAAAGTTTAATTTGAAATTAAATGTTAATAACGAGGTCAAACCATAATAGGAGAAACTTGTTAAAACCGTAACTCAAAATCGGCTAAAAACAACAATAGAATTCAAATTGAAGATAGATAAGCTTTATAGAGTTCTCTCTGAATCAAACAACACTAAGATTCCATTCTGAAACATTCTAAAGCATTCAATCGAAGTCGCAAGAGTTATACGAACTGTTCTATATACAAACTCGATCAATTGATTATTCTTCCAGGTAACCATTAACCTTAATCGACTCGATTAAGTGTGTAGATCAAATGCCCTATTGGGATTCACGAACACTGGGGAGAACGAATTTGACCGATCAAATTTGCTAAATGGAGGCATATTTCAAAGTGTGAATAAGATTAAAGAAATTCAGTTCTCACCGAATCCAAAACTAGTCTAGCGGTAAGATGCTTAGAGACACCGGGAGACACGAGTTCGAAACCCGGAAATTGCACCTGAAGCAGTTTTTTTTTTCTTCCTTTGCTATTTACCTGATTTGAACCATTTTATTCCAGTTTACAATTTTAAAAATTCTAAAAACGTTTTTTTTTTAAACTTACTACTAGTATTTGCAAACCAAATGTAACAGATATATTAATTTTGATTCATTATTGTATTTTTAAATGAAATATTTTAAGATTTTAAGTTAAAATTTTCTTTTAGATAATTTAAATTCATATATATATATATATAGGATTAGGTTCAAATAAGAACCCTCCTTAATTGCGGTAACCCAATAACTTCGACAAAAAATGTCCGAATCTTTGATTTTTTTTCATGGTCTTTATTATACATATTTAAAGGGGTTTCTTTTAGATAATTTAAATTCATATATATATATATATATATATATATATATATATATATATATATATATATATATATAGGATTAGGTTCAAATAAGATGTAACATCACTGTACTTTAGGTTGTCCGTACATCTGTACATTCGTACGATTGTACTGTTACGACCTGAGATTTATTGTTATTACTGATAATGAATTATTTATCGATATTATTGATGATTATCACTGCTACTGGTATACATGTTAGAACATATTATACGCGTAAACCATGGGAAGTTTAGTTGTAATTCAACTAAACAGAACCAGAGAGTTATCGCGGTTATATTGCTGATGATTATGGATTTGATTTGGAAATGGAAAGGGGATTTAAGTTGGTTGTTGTTTGGTTACTAAACATAGTCAAGGACACATGGTCATGGTTTATCGAAATAGCGGTGGGACTGTGGCTAGGGCAGTTGCGACTGACCCTTACATATGCCCTATACATATGCATATTTCGGTCTATCATGGATGTGTCAGTGACTTGGGTTTAGTGGGTTTTGGATTGGGAATGGATAATATTAAAGTTAATAAATAATGGGAATTAATTACACGATGGTGAGGTTACGAATATGACTTAAACGCGAGTATTAATTCAGAAATATTAACTTAATAAATGTATTCGCATGGGTGACGATTCACACGAATATAATTAATAAGAATAATAGTCTGAAGCGATGTTCCATAAACTATAAATCAAATCGAAATACGATACGAGCATCGGATTCGCAAAGGTGACGATCTTTACGAATACGTACGCAAGTAAAGCGTTTCGATGAGATAATCAAGTAATATCTAACGATATTAAATTAATAAATAAAAACTTAAAACGTTTATTAGGAATCACAATCTAAGACAAACCCGAACAAATTATTTTGTTTAAACAATAAATTTAAATAAAATAAACGGAAGTGTTTTTTTTATTCAAACGATTTTGTTTAAAATCATTTTATTTAAAACGAAATTTATTTATTGAAATGTTTTATGTTTAAAAGTGTTTACGCAAAAACCGAGCATTTATTATAATTCATCGCGATAAAAACGAGACCGAACACGCGGGGACGGGGTGAACATAAATGGTGGAAGACTCCACCATCTTCTTCGTTCTCTCAAACTCTCTCTTTCTCTAAAACACACACCCACATTTCTCTCTACCTTCTCTCTACAATTACAAGCTCATTTCTCAACGGATTCGCATAATCTCGGTGGCTATACAACCGCACGATCGAGGGGAACACGAAGATACTAAGAAACCTATCATTTGCTCACGATTTGAAGGTAAGAGATTCATTTTGTTTTCGGTTTTGGGTGAAAACCCTTTTTCGTTTATGGATACCCCCTTAAACCGGGATTTAGGGTTTTGGATCGGGTTAATCGAGTTATTATTGAGCCAAGGGAAGCCTAGAAGACCTTATAACTCTCGAGATGGCGAAGATGATGATGCAGGAGCTGTTGGGTCGAAGTACAGCTCCTGGCCGAACCTGTGAGGGCCGGGCGAACCTATTTTTGGTTGGCCGAACCCTAAGCCCTGCAACGAACCTGTATCATGGTCTGCAACGAACCATCCTGGGCTCACGAACCTTTATGGGCGGGAACTAGGCTGCCAAACCCTTCTTCTATCAAACGAACAATTGATGATGGCCGAACCCTAATCATTGGCCGAACCTTGGCCAGCCGAGCCTTCCATAGACGAACCCTAGAGGCCGAACCTCCAAGGTGGCGAACGTGTGGATTTAAAGGGTTCGTGGGGCTGGTTTGCATGGCAACGAACCCTCGCACCATGCCTTGCCGAACCTGTTCTTCTAGGCTAGCCGAACCCTATGGTGGGCCGAACCTAAAGGTTCTAGACCATAGGTTCGCTGCCCTCGTGAGGATAAAAACCTAAGTTTGTTTTAACTAAGGGGGAGGGTGAATGAGACATGATTATATATAAATATATACATATATATAGATGGGGATGTATCCATACATGCATGGGCAACCTAGATCACCACCTTTTCTTGAATAAAGTGAAAATAATAAGGTTTTATATTATGGGTCATGCACCTTGAAATAGTTTCTATAAGTAACCTAAGTATGAACTTTTAACACTTAAAGCTTAAATTATGTTGAAATGATGAATGATCATTAAACCTTAAATAAATCATTATAACTTAGTGTAAATAAACTAAGTTAATAAAATACAAATGAGTTAAAGTAAAATTATTTAGACACTAATTGGGAATGAAACACTTAACGAATAAAGGTAAACAACCATGAGTATGCAATTTAATGAAATATACATACTCATGAGTACAAACATATTAAATACAGATTGCTGAGTTAGTTGGGATCTTATACGCGAGCGCGCATATTACGAGAACACATATACCATGGACTTCAGGTGAGTTCTCATAACATCCCTTTCTTTAAACTGTTTTGTTTTAAAACTCGGAGGTGAAACATGTATACCGAATTAAATATTATTTTGATAACACAAGGTTAATACCTGTTTATCAATATGATATTCACATTTAAAATTCATCAATATTTATGGATTATCTCTTACATTTATATATCCGTGTAAACATTGTCATTGACTCCGGTCAATAACAACGATTACATGTATTGTCACAAACTCCGTGAATCATCGCCTTTAACTTCGGTTAATTGCTTTGACTTCATGTATTGTCACGTGGATGTTGTCCACTCCGTGAATCATCGCCTTTAACTTTGGTTAATTGCTTGACTTCATGTATAGTCACGTGGTTAGCTACCACTCCATGGATCTTGTTTTTAACTTATGTTAATTACATAATGTCCATGTGTAGTCACAGATATTATTTGAGAATATGGATGTTGAGATTGGTTGATTGGTTGCGTGGTTGATTATCTATTATTGACTTTGATTTTCTAGGATTGACTATCACTGACTGGATATGTGATTATGTGTTTGTGTATGTGTTTGATTGTTGAGTTTGGATATTCGTTGGATTATCTCATATAGGTATTCTGGTGGATTTTCTCAGAAAATCATAAGCATTTATACTCGTTTTATCTAAACCTTTTTATAAAACCATTTTTAAACTTAAACTTTTAAATTCATTTTATAAAACCTTTTAAGTATAAAAACTTATGATTACTCACCAACTACTTTGTAGTTGACACTTGAATTTCTTACATGTTTCAGGTGATGAAGCTAAGTAGGTTGAAGAAGATGAACTTCTCACTTTTGGACCTCATCACATAGGATCTTGGACATTAGCTAAAATTAACTAAAATTCTGGCGCTTAGAGTTTAGTTAGTTTAGCTAATTCTTTTGTGTAATTGTTGTACTTAATTCATGATAGACATGATTTTTGTGTAATTAATTTGATGAATGGAATGTTATGTGATGATTTAATTTAGATGCCCACGAGCTTTTGAACAATCTACACATCCCTCGTGGCATCCCGACGTTTCCGCCATCGGTCGGGGTGTTACAGATTGGTATCAGAGCCTGGGTTATAGGGAATTAGGTTACTAGAAATGGTTGACCTAGTCTATAACCATAGGATACCCTAGTATGAACTATTTCATACACTAGTTGGTATATTCAGGATTTCATGCTTATGTGTTTATTACATGTTACCTGAGCTCCTGTTATACATCTGATATGCATATACTGCTTTTTAATTTCTTGCTTACGTGTGCCCTAATGATTCGATAAGGACATGCACGTGGTGTATCGTAAAGGTGGTGGGACCTTGGCTAGGGCAGTTGCGACTGACCCTTACATATGCCCTATATATATACCAATTACGGTACATTAGGTGGATGTCAGTATTGAAGAATGTGGGAACTACCCGTTTGGGAAATAATCTGTTTAGGAAATTAACTGCTTAGGAATTATCTGCTTTAGGAACTATCTGTTGATTATTGATCACCAGGCAAGGACACACTCGTAGTATACTACAAAGGTGGTGGGACGGTGGCTAGGGCAGTTGCGACTGACCCTTACATATGCCCTATACATATACCATTTGTAGTATATTGGGGGTCTGTCAGTGTCAGGAACTTAGGATATTATTAGGGAGTGTTTTAAGGTTATGGTTGATGATATGTTTGTTGGAGTGGTTTGGATTGACCCATGGATGATCATACCTGATAAACACTTATAAATTCACTTATGAAACACACGGATTGGACACGTAGGGTGCATAGGATCAACGAACGTTATGAACGATTAGTGATGGAATATGGACTTGGGTGATGATATAGACACTTGGTGATAATATAAACGCATAGTGATGATACTAACACTTAGTGATGGTATGGACACTTGATGAGAGTAAACTATAGGGAGGATATGAACACTTAGTGACAATAAGAGCACTCAGTGATGATATGGACCCTTACTGATGATGATGAACATTGAGATTTGGTATGGAATTTAGTGAACTTAGACATTAGGGGAACTTTAATGTCAGGTGAACTTAGACATTAGGTGAACTTAGAAATAGGCAAACCTATATGTCAGGCGAACTTAGACATTAGGCGAACCTAATTGTCCAAGGGAACTAGAGACCACTTCACTCAAAATTATCCTACCAAGGATAAGGTTTGTGAAGTGAGATTATGGTAAGATACATGATACAGCCACACCCTAAATGCTAACAAGGGCATAATCGTGGTGCAATGGAACGGTGGTGGGACGGTGTAGGGGAGATTGCGATCTACCTCTGCATATGCCCTATATATAAGCTTGTTGCATTGCATCGGGAGGTTGTCAGTGTTGGTATAGGGTGGAGAATGTATGAAACTTAGGAATAGTTAACTAGTATTAGTTATGACCAACTAGGACACTTAGTATAATTTTAGGAAATTGATAAATTTTTATGAGTTTAATGACAGATAGGAGAGAAATATAGTTCCTATATGTAATCTTAACTGTCTAAATGAACTCATTTGACCATTGTTTGTATGAATTACGTTGTACACGGTAGTAACATGTTTCTAATTCCTCAGAAACATGCCACCGCGCCGTCACAACGAAGATGACTCGAACAATGGGGATGCTAACAACAGTAATGCCAACTCCGGCATACAAGAGTTAGCAACACTTATCTCTGGATTGGTGAACCAGTTGACTCAGGCCAATCAGAACATCAATCAAAACAGAGGAGGTGCAAATCCGCCAACTTGCACATTCAAGCATTTCAACACCTGTAATCCTCTGAAGTTCACAGGTGCTGAATCAGCCACTGGTCTACTGCAGTGGTTTGAGAGCATGGAGAACACCTTCATTAACAGCGACTGTCCTGAGAACTTGAAGGTGCGCTATGCCACTAGTGTTTTCCAAAAGAGAGCACTGACTTGGTGGAATGGCGAGAACGAACTAGGGGAGTTGATGCCGCCCTAGCGCTAACATGGAAAGAAGTTAAGGATCTGATGACCACTGAATTTTGCCCTCGCAGTGAGATGTGGAAGCTTGAGACTGAGTTCTGGGAGCTCAAGCAGGACAGCGGGGAGAATGTAATCTACAATACTCAGTTCCATGAGTATAGTCTGCTGGTGCCTCATCTGGTGACACCCTTGGAGAGGGCAATTGAAAAGTATATCGACGGACTGCCGATACAGATTCAGGACACAGTCTACGGGAGCAACCCCAAAACCCTTGAGGCTGCTATCCGTCTATCTGCAACTCTTACTGACAATCATGTGAAGAATGGAACACTTACAAGGAAGGGAACGAAGAAGACTGATACAAAGGAAACAAAGACTGAAGTCAAGTTTGAAGCTACCAGTTCATCCAAAAGCAGCAACAAAAAGAGGAAGACCAGGAACTTCATGGTCACTACTCCTACTGCTAAGTCTGCGCAGCAGTTATTCAACAACACCACTACCAGAAATTACACTGGGAATACTCCCCAATGTAATATTTGCAGATATCATCACATGCCAAACTTGCCTTGTCGCGTCTGCAACAACTGCGGCAAGTATGGACATTTTGCTAATGTTTGCCGGAGTGCACCGCAAGCACAAAGGATGCAACATGCACCGCTTGCACTGCCAGCTCCACCAGCTCAACCTATTCCAGCAGTACCCGTTCGCCAGGTACCTCAAGCACAGGCAAAAGCCTGTTATGATTGTGGTGAAGTGGGTCACTTCAGAAATCAATGCCAAAGTTAAATGGGAACAATCAGAGGGTGGCAAGAGGCCAGGCGTTTCAACTGAATGCCTCAGCTGCTCAAGCCAACCAGGATGTGGTCAACGGTACATTTCTGATCAACAACTCTTATGCATCTGTCTTATTTGATTCTGGTGCCGATAGGAGTTTTGTCTCATATGATTTTGAATGCTTGCTTGGTAGAACACGTACATATTTAGATAAACCGTTTAACGTGGAGGTGGCTGACGGAAACACTATCGATATTGACAGTGTTATTATCGGATGTACTGTGAACTTAAATGATCACGTTTTCCCGATTGATCTTATACCTATGCATCTTGGTAGCTTTGATGTTATCATAGGCATGGATTGGTTAGCCACCCACAAAGCGGAGATAGTTTGTCATGAGAAATACATACGTATTCCATTGCCTTCGGGTGAAACTTTAAGGGTTTTTGGAGAAACTTCTAGCAAAGGTCTTAAGCTTATGTCATGCACTAAAGCACACAAGTACCTTAGGAAGAAATGTATTGCATTCTTAGCTCACATTGTGGAAAAGAAAGAGAATGGAAAGAAAGTTGAAGATGTTCCTATGACCAGAGATTTTCCAGAAGTATTTCCAGATGATTTTCCGGGTCTTCCACGAGAACGTCAAGTAGAGTTTCGAATTGACTTAGTACCTGGTGCAAATCCAGTTGCCAAGGCTCCCTATAGACTTGCGCCTTCGGAGTTGCAAGAATTGGCGAGCCAGTTGCAAGAACTGACTGATAAGGGATTTATTCGCTCGAGCCATTCGCCATGGGGTGCACCGGTCCTGTTTGTCAAGAAGAAGGACGGGACATTCCGAATGTGCATCGATTACCGCGAATTGAATAAGCTTACAATTAAGAATCGATATCCACTGCCGAGCATCGATGACCTCTTCGATCAGCTTCAGGGCTTGGCATGGTTTTCAAAGATCGATCTCAGGTCTGGGTATCATCAGCTTCGCGTACACGATGATGATATTCCCAAGACAGCTTTCAGGACCAGATATGGCCATTATGAGTTTTTGGTAATGCCTTTCGGCCTTACCAATGCACCTGCGGTTTTCATGGACCTCATGAACCGTGTCTGCCGGCCATACTTGGATAAGTTTGTGATCGTATTCATTGATGATATTTTGATCTACTCAAAGACCAAAGAAGAACACGAGAAACACCTTAAGTTGGTTTTGGAGATCCTAAGAGAAGAGCGACTGTATGCCAAATTCTCTAAATGTGAATTTTGGCTTAAGGAAGTTCAATTCTTGGGGCACATAGTCAATGAATATGGTGTTCACGTGGATCCAGTAAAGATTGATGCGGTGAAGAATTGGAGTACACCGAAGACACCGACGGAGATTCGATCATTTCTTGGACTTGCCGGTTACTATCGGCGGTTCATTTCGAATTTCTCTAGAATTGCTGTTCCGCTTACTTCTTTGACTCAAAAGAATAAGCCATATGAGTGGGGACCGAAGCAAGAAGAGGCATTCCAGACTTTGAAACAGAAACTCTGTGATGCTCCTGTCTTGATACTGCCTGATGGAAATGATGATTTTGTAGTCTATTCTGATGCATTCAACCTAGGTCTCGGATGTGTTCTCATGCAACGAGGAAAGGTTGTGGCCTATGCATCAAGACAGCTGAAGATTCACGAGAAGAACTACACTACACACGACTTGGAACTTGGGGCAGTAGTGTTTGCCTTGAAGATATGGAGACATTATCTTTATGGCACTAAGTGTGTAGTCTTCACTGATCATAAAAGTTTACAACATATTCTCAATCTGAAAGAGCTTAATATGAGACAACGGAGGTGGGTTGAACTATTGAATGATTATGACTGTGAAATTCGCTACCATCCTGGTAAAGCGAATGTAGTAGCAGATGCGCTTAGTCGCAAAAGTCAAGTTCAGATCCATAGTGTCCGAGTGCACTCTAGTCTCTGTAATGATGTTCTCACAGCTCAACAACACTCATTAGCTCAAGATAATTTGAAGAATGAGATGTCTTGCGGGGCTGAAATCTTATTGGAAACTAAGGATGACGGGTTGATGTATTACTTGAATCGGTTGTGGATACCGAACCGGGGTGATCTTAGGATGGTGATTATGGATGAAGCTCATAAGCCTCATTACTCAATCCATCCAGGTTCTGACAAGATGTATCAAGACCTCAGGGGCATGTACTGGTGGCCTCGAATGAAGAAGGATATTGCTGAATACGTGTCAAAGTGCCTTAACTGTGCTAAAGTCAAGGCAGAACACCAGCGACCTTCAGGATTGTTACTACAACCAGAGATACCGATGTGGAAGTGGGAGAATATCTCCATGGATTTCATTACTAAACTCCCACGAACCGCAAACGGTAAGGATAGCATTTGGGTGATAGTTGATAGATTGTCAAAGTCGGCTCATTTCTTACCGATACGCGAAACTTACCCAGTGCGGAAGTTAGCTCGTATCTACATTGATGAGATCATTAGCCGACATGGTATTCCCTTAAGCATAATATCAGATCGTGATGCTCGTTTCATGGCACGATTTTGGGAATCACTTCACGAAGCATTTGGAACAAGACTGGATCTTAGCACCGCTTATCATCCCCAAACGGATGGTCAAACGGAGCGAACGATTCAGACATTGGAAGACATGTTGAGAGCTTGTGTCATCGACTTTGGTGGCAATTGGGATAGCCATTTACTGTTGGTTGAGTTCTTGTATAACAACAGTTATCACACGAGCATTGGTATGGCACCGTTTGAAGCTCTTTATGGCAGGAAATGTCGGTCACTATTTGTTGGACCGAAATCAGCGATTCGCAGATTATTGGTCCTGAGATTATCCAGGAAACGACTGACAAGATCCGCCAGATCCGCGACAATCTGTTGGCTACACGTAGTCGACAGAAGAGTTATGCAGATAAACGACGAAAACCTTTAGAGTTTGAAGTGGGAGATATGGTATTGCTTAAAGTGTCGCCTTGGAAGGGTGTTGTTCGATTTGGAAAGAAAGGAAAGCTTGCTCCACGTTATGTTGGCCCTTTTAAGATTCTTGAACGGATCGGGAAGGTTGCTTACAAATTGGAACTTCCTTCTGAACTTAGTAACATACACCCAACGTTTCACGTGTCCAATCTAAGAAAATGCTTAGCTGATCAGGATCTTTAGGTACCACTCGATGACCTTTGCGTCGATGATACCATGCACTTTACTGAAAGACCGGTGGAAATAATGGATCGTGAGGTCAAGAAACTCAAACGCAGTAGAATTCCAATTGTCAAAGTACGTTGGGAATCGAAGCGGGGTCCAGAATTCACCTGGGAGCTGGAAGATCAGATGAAGCTTAAGTACCCAAATTTATTTACTACGGTCACTCCAAGTTGAATTTCGGGACGAAATTCCTTTAACTAGGGGAGACTGTAACATCACTGTACTTTAGGTTGTCCGTATATCTGTACATTCGTACGATTGTACTGTTACGACCTGAGATTTATTGTTATTACTGATAATGAATTATTTATCGATATTATTGATGATTATCACTGCTACTGGTATACATGTTAGAACATATTATACGCGTAAACCATGGGAAGTTTAGTTGTAATTCAACTAAACAGAACCAGAGAGTTATCGCGGTTATATTGCTGATGATTATGGATTTGATTTGGAAATGGAAAGGGGATTTAAGTTGGTTGTTGTTTGGATACTAAACATAGTCAAGGACACATGGCCATGGTTTATCGAAATAGCGGTGGGATGGTGGCTAGGGCAGTTGCGACTGACCCTTACATTTGCCCTATACATATGCATATTTCGGTCTATCATGGATGTATCAGTGACTTGGGTTTAGTGGGTTTTGGATTGGGAATGGATAATATTAAAGTTAATAAATAATGGGAATTAATTACGCGATGGTGAGGTTACGAATATGACTTAAACGCGAGTATTAATTCAGAAATATTAACTTAATAAATGTATTCGCATGAGTGACGATTCACACTAATATAATTAATAAGAATAATAGTCTGAAGCGATGTTCCATAAACTATAAATCAAATCGAAATACGATACGAGCATCAGATTCGCAAAGGTGACGATCTTTACGAATACGTACGCGAGTAAAGCGTTTCGATGAGATAATCAAGTAACATCTAACGATATTAAATTAATAAATAAAAACTTAAAACGTTTATTAGGAATAACAATCTAAGACAAAGCCGAACAAATTATTTTTTTTAAACAATAAATTTAACGAAAATAAACGGAAGTGTTTTTTTTATTCAAACGATTTTGTTTAAAATCATTTTATTTAAAACGAAATTTATTTATTGAAATGTTTTATGTTTAAAAGTGTTGACGCAAAAACCAAGCATTTATTATAATTCATCGCGATAAAAACGAGACCGAACACGCGGGGACGGGGTGAACATAAATGGTGGAAGACTCCACCATCTTCTTCATTCTCTCAAACTCTCTCTCTCTCCCTAAAACACACACCCACATCTCTCTCTACCTTCTCTCTACAATTACAAGCTCATTTCTCAACGGATTCGCGTAATCTCGGTGGCTATACAACCGCATGATCGAGGGGAACACGAAGATACTAAGAAACCTATCATTTGCTCACGATTTGAAGGTAAGAGATTCATTTTATTTTCGGTTTTGGGTGAAAAGCCTATTTCGTTTATGGATACCCCCATAAACCGGGATTTAGGGTTTTGGATTGTGTTAATGGAGTTATTATTTAGCCATGGGAAGCCTAGACGACCTTATAACTCTCGAGATGGCGAAGATGATGATGCAGGAGCTGTTGGGTCGAAGTACAGCTCTTGGCCGAACCTGTGAGGGCCGGGCGAACCTATTTTTGGTTGGCAGAACCCTAAGCCCTGCAAAGAACCTGTATCATGGTCTGCAACGAACCATCCTGGGCTCACGAACCTTTGTGGGCGGGAACTAGGCTGCCGAACCCTTCTTCTATCAAACGAACCATTGATGATGACCGAACCCTAATCACTGGCCGAACCTTGGCCAGATGAGCCTTCCACAGACGAACCCTAGAGGCCGAACCTCCAAGGTGGCGAACCTGTGGATTTAAAGGGTTCGTGGGGCTGGTTTGCATGGCAACGAACCCTCGCACCATGCTTTGCCGAACCTGTTCATCTATGCTAGCCGAACCCTATGGTGGGCCGAACCTAAAGGTTCAAGACCATAGGTTCACTGCCCTCGTGAGGATAAAAACCTAAGTTCATTTTAACTAAGGGGGAGGGTGAATGAGACATGATTATATATAGATATATACATATATATAGATGGGGATGTATCCATACATGCATGGGCAACCTAGATCACCACTTTTTCTTGAATAAAGTGAAAATAATAAGGTTTTATATTATGGGTCATGCACCTTGAAATAGTTTCTATAAGTAACCTAAGTATAAACTTTTAACACTTAAAGCTTAAATTATGTTGAAATGATGAATGATCATTAAACCTTAAATAAATCATTATAACTTAGTGTAAATAAACTAAGTTAATAAAATACAAATGAGTTAAAGTAAAATTATTTAGACACTAATTGGGAATGAAACACTTAACGAATAAAGGTAAACAACCATGAATATGCAATTTATTGAAATATACATACTCATGAGTACAAACATATTAAATACAGATTGCTGAGTTAGTTGGGATCTTATATGCGAGCGCGCATATTATGAGAACACATATACTAAGGACTTCAGGTGAGTTCTCATAACCTCCCTTTCTTTAAACTGTTTGGTTTTAAAACTCGGAGGTGAAACATGTATACCGAATTAAATATTATTTTGATAACACAAGGTTAATACCTGTTTGTAACAGCAAGTGCCAGATCGTCCGGCAAGTCCGTACGGTATGTGTACTTTCACTTTATACTATGTGTAAATACAGGTACATGAACAGTTATCGCATTATCAGAATTCAGAATACAATACACAGTTGTACGTATTTTAGTGCAAACTTAAATACATTAAGTACAACGCACATTTGAAATATTAGTTGTGTTTATTAAGTGGAAACTTAATTACAGTTAACACAACGAATCAAGAGAAACAACAGTTTACAAGTGAACAACGAAAACGTATCGGTTGCGATCTGATGTCCACAGATGACAGGAATCAGATGGCCGACGAATCAGTACAAGAACAATGTGAAAACAGGATGTTTAGTTGAGTCCGACAGTGAGGAAACACAATTTAAACACAAATGCAGTGTTATTTCAGAATAACGAACTGACAGTGTGTTTGTGTGAGTGACGATTCACACAAACATATCTGTGAGCTTAGAGTTCTGAAATAATGACTGAAAAGTAGAAAACAAAAGTCAGAAAGCAAAACCATCGTCGTATTCGTTCGGGTGACGATTCGAACGAATTACGCGCGAAGGTTACGCGATCTGACGAAACGACAACGAAAATAATTTAATAAAATAAAATAAATAAGATTTTACAATTTTGAAACTCATTAAAATAATTAAATTAAACTCATTTTAATTAATTCCATTTAAATTACGCGTAATTTTCCGGATACGCGACGAAGTAACGAACCGAGCAACCGAAATGGACCCAGACACCACATGTGATATAAAAGGCCTAATGATTGTGTTTTTTTCTCATTTTTCACCCTACCATTCTCTTTCTCTCTCTCATTTCCGGCTAGAATCAAAAACCCTCAAATTTCATCTTCAATTGATCATAACTTCTTCATTTCTTAACGAAAATCAGTGATTCTTGAACCCACGCGAAGCCCTCGACGAGCTCTACATGAAAGTATAACGGATCTAAAGATTTGGCCACTGAATCGTGAGGTATAATGTGTGAAAGGTCACGAAAATTAGGGTTTTCACCCACTAAGTTCGACCACCATCTCTAAACCGGTCCTAGATCTTCATTTTCGACTCCTCCACCCTTGAGACCAGTTCTAACACACCCCATTACATGAAACCATCGCAGATCGGGGTTGGGAATCCGGTGGTAGCAGCCATGGCCGAGTCACCTTCAGTTGGCCGAATGGCCTAAGACCATGGTCGAATGAGCTCTTCATTCGCCAACTGTTCAGTCGCCAGCCACCTTCTTCGCCCACCTCCCTTCAACAGCCCTCATCCGACCATACTTCTTTCGCCACCTCCTCATTCGTTGGATGCTGTCATTCGGCCGGACCTAACCCATTCGCCGGTTACTCCCATTCGCCAGGCAGCCATGCCTCATTCGACACCCATTCACCAGGACCTATTCGACAGTAAGGTTTCATTCGACATCAGCATCCTTCGAGCAAAGAGTCATTTGGCTGGAACCACCCCCATTCGGTTGATGTTTCATTCGACTAACACACACCATTAGTTTGCTCATGTGATTACCATATTCAGTCAGCCACATCTAAGCGACCCATTTAACTTGCCCTAGCCCATATACACATCTCAAGGCCCAGTAACTTAGCTGGTCCCTAAGCATTTTTTCAGCCCAGTACACATGACCATCCTCGGCCCAACTGTTTTTCTTTAGGCCCAATAAGGAATGGACAGGCCCAGCCGAATTCCTTGCGGCCCAACACCTTTAAAATTGGCCCATTAACTCTTGTAAGGCCCAACAGAAAGTGAATGGCTCAAGGCCCACGGTTTTTGGCCCAAGGCCACAATTTTGGCCAACAGCCCAAATTTTAGGCCCACAATTGTTTCAGCCCTTGTAAGCTAGGCCCAGCTTGGCCCATGAACTTTATTGGTAAAGGCCCGAGACAGAACCCATAGGGCCCAGCAAAATCCACCCGAGGCCCATAGAAAACTGATTTAAGGCCCATTTTGAGGCCCTTGCCCTCATTTTTGAAGCCACTTTGTTATGGACTTGGCCAACAATCTACTTCTGGCCCACTTTCGATTCCTACAGCCCAATATGACTCTAGGCCCAACCAATATTGCCTGGGCCCACCTTTGGCCCAACCATTTCCTTAGAAGCCCAATGGAGGCCCACAAAGCTACTTGAACTCTAGCCTTTGTAACCTTTGGCAAGGCCTTTATGATTCAACACCCAATATCATTGGCCCAACTTAATTTGTTGGCCCACATGACTAAAGAACTATTGTAACTCTTTAACTCAACACTAATATGTATGATAACCAAGGGATTTTTACCAAAACGGCAATTTTTGCAACAAAGTCTTGTAACTTATAACATGACTTCATGAAACTACAATTGGGCTTTAATACAAACTAGATGAGACAAGAATAAATCAAGGAAAGTCTATGGATTACAAGAACCAATAACAAATAAAGATGGGCCAACAGAGACCGAAGACTTTGAGTGTTGGCCAAAGCTTATGGCTAACACATACATACACATAAAATCCCTATAATTCATACTAATAAGTTATAAACATCGTGAAATCAATACAGGATCGTGAAAATACACTCAAGTACAATCAAGAGCGCGTACATTCTTGTTTAAGCTAAGTCAAACACAACAACTACAAGGTGAGTTCATATGCCCCTTTTCTTTAATCTTTACTGATTTTAAACTCTCGGGGCTGAGAAACATGCTTTACTTTTATTTATTTAAAAGTTTTGCTTACATATTGTTAATACTTTGATTATTTGATATTAAATTGCTTATTATCATAAATCATTGTATGCATGCTTGTTGAATTCAAGAATACAGGAAAGATAAGATGATGATGATATTTTTAATATCATAACTCATCGATACAATAGAATAACTTAGTAGTAAGTTAACTCTTACAACACTTAGTTATTCTTACAAGAAATGACATTGTAACAATTACAAGGAAACATGATGACATGATTACAACAGCAAAACTCAAGAATGATATAAAGATAATATATCTTTATTACATCATTCAATGCAAGAGTTAAATAAGTGTAATAAGACTAGATCTTATAATACTTAACCTTATAACTCAACACATATTACAAGAAGAACAAGTAGCATGGAATGATAATCATGATAACATAATTTCATGATAACAACATCATTCACTCAATTAATTAACATAATTTAATAAGACAAGTTCTTATTTAACTTTGTTAATATCATGGAGAACATATGACAATGAGAACAAGAGTACAAATGAATACAATTACAATTAGTTACTATTGACCTGTTTGCATTATATCACTTCAATCATGTGCCAAGTTGTTCAAGTGATCATGTAAGCCCCTTTAATTCGCTGACCAGTTAGTTTGACGTGACTAAACCGACGATAGCATAGTGGTACCATAGGTTTGACAAACCTCTAGCTTGTAGGGCTAGTATGTTGATCGTAACAATTCAATGGCCGGTAACGTATGACCGGTGACAGGGCGACCTCAAGTCAGGTTCTGGTAAGCGACACATGGTGATATTAATCTACAGTGATAAGTAATTAATCCAGCGAAAACCCTATTGATTAGTAGGTTGAGAAGTTGATCTGCTCTCATGTTACACTACTAGTAATAGATTTCGTTGAGGATAATAAACGTACAAAGTGGTAGAGATAAATCGGATGAATTGAAATCTGATTACGTGAGGATTTCAATGGATTCCTTTTAGGCTCTATGCACTATGGTTCAAGGACAAGCTGCAAGGGGTTAACTCACACTCTTAATATTTAATAGAGTATCATCAGTTAACCCACCTCAAGTATAGAATAATACAAGGACAAGATTATATTAATCTAAAATTCCTTAACACATTGAGGGTTATCAATACTTCGGTTTGATAATTAAACCCCATATAATATATTATTCTATCATCAATACAATAACTGAATACATATCATATACGATGAACAAACGGGTAATGGATATCTTTAGTTGTATCGCAAGTGGGGTAGAACTTGACTGAGTATGTGGTGGGATAGCGTTTGGGCTTGACCCTTGCGTGATTCCCTATATATAAGCATACTTGATCAGGTGATGCACTACTTGTACATATAACTAAAGAGAGGCCATTGGGTGGAACAGATGAAACAAGTATTACAAGCAACAACTATGACATTGTGGATGTGTGATTGATCAATTCAATGGTTTTCAATTTACTTACTTATGAACTCACCAACCTAGTGTTGACTTTGTTTAAATGCATGTTTTCTCAGGTGACGGACAGGTGTAGATACATATGTGCAAGTGATAAGCTAGTGGACCTATAGAAGACCTAGCTTACTTTTGATTGCATACTTTTGATATGACAAAACAGTGAATCACTTTTGTATATCTTGTACAGTTCAAGATATAAACTCATTGATTCTTTTTGATTAGATTTACTTAGTTAAATTATGATGTACAATGTAATTTAACTTTGTAATTCTATTTTATGTCATGATTAGAATTTCTCATTTATATCTCATGTGCTTTGTAAACAATCTGATCATTTGATTATCACTCAAAGATATCGCGCCCCGGGAACCTTCCGCCCGACGGGAAAACCCGATCCGTTCCCGCCGGCCCGGGGTGTGACACTGTTTATCAATATGATATTCACATTTAAAATTTATCAATATTTATGGATTATCTCTTACATTTATATATCCGTGTAAACATTGTCATTGACTTCGGTCAATAACAACGATTACATGTATTGTCACAAACTCCGTGAATCATCGCCTTTAACTTCGGTTAATTGCTTTGACTTCATGTATTGTCACGTGGATGTTGTCCACTCCGTGAATCATCGCCTTTAACTTCGGTTAATTGCTTGACTTCATGTATAGTCACATGGTTAGCTACCACTCCATGGATCTTGTTTTTAACTTATGTTAATTACATAATGTCCATGTATAGTCACGGATATTATTTGAGAATATGGATGTTGAGATTGGTTGATTGGTTGTGTGGTTGATTATCTATTATTGACTTTGATTTTCTAGGATTGACTATGACTGATTGGATATGTGATTATGTGTTTGTGTATGTGTTTGATTGTTGAGTTTGGATATTGGTTTGATTATCTCATACATGTATTCTGGTGGATTTTCTCAGAAAATCATAAGCATTTATACTCGTTTTATCTAAACCTTTTTATAAAACCATTTTTAAACTTAAACTTTTAAATTCATTTTTTAAAACCTTTTAAGTATAAAAACTTATGATTACTCACCAACTACTTTGTAGTTGACACTTGAATTTCTTACATGTTTCAGGTGATGAAGCTAAGTAGGTTGAAGAAGATGAACTTCTCACTTTTGGACCTCATCACATAGGATCTAGGACATTAGCTAAAATTAACTAAAATTCAGGCGCTTAGAGTTTAGTTAGTTTAGCTAATTCTTTTGTGTAATTGTTGTACTTAATTCATGATATACATGATTTTTGTGTAATTAATTTGTTGAATGGAATTTTATGTGATGATTTAATTTAGATGCCCACAAGCTTTTGAACAATCTACACATCCCTCGTGGCATCTTGACGGTTCCGCCATCGGTCGGGGTGTTACATAAGAACCCTCCTTAATTGCGGTAACCCAATAACTTCGACAAAAAATGCCCGAATCTTTGTTTTTTTCATGGTCTTTATTATACATATTTAAGGGGGTTTCTTTTTTGTGTTTTGGCTAATTCACAAGGCAAATCGAATTTGCATCAATGTAAAAGTTTTGCAATTTTCGCAACATTTAGAAAATTGCAAAACTTTTACACCGATGCAAATTCGATTTGCGTTGTGAATTAGCCAAAACACAAAAAAGAAACCCCCCCTAAATATGTATAATAAAGACCATGAAAAAAACCAAAGATTCGGGCATATTTTTCGAAGTTATTGGGTTACCGCAATTAAGGTGGGTTAACAATGGAGCCATCCCCTATATATATATACATGATTTATGTTAAATTATTAACATAAATTTATTTAAATTTCAATCCATAAAATAGGAGATTTGTATTACATTTTCAAATATTTTAAATTAATTTAAATATTAACAATTATTATCTTGTAAATTATTATGCTATCAACATGTATGATTATAAAGTATTTTCTATTTATTCTAAATTTATACATTCAAAATATTAATTACTAAGTAAAAACATTTAGAAACATGTATAAATTACCATCCTATTTATTTTAAATTTATATACAGATTGGTAAAACAATTATAAGAGCATTATTTTATTGATTCTAAATTTATATATGTTATTGCATAAGCTATAAAGCATTTTTAAAACATTATGTTAATCTTTTAAATACAAATTCAATGGTTCAATGAGGACAAACATAAATCAAGATAGAAAAACTTAAGTTATGCTCTTTTATATATAGCTAGGTTGACTTGAGAATCATTGCTTCTTAAGTCAAATCAAGAAATACTTGGATACACGAAAACAAAACAAGTGAGTTTCTTATACTCCCTCTTCACATTTTTTGTAATTTTTGGGATGTTACACATGCCTTATCATACATGTTATTCTTGAGTCATAAAAAAATATAAGGATGCAATACTTTAGTTTAAGATAGAATTAGATTTAAATGTTATGTGTTGCCTACTTGTTTGTATATCTATGTGTTATTACTATTGGGATAATCATATACAATACATTAGTACTAGTAGCCTTTGATTAACATGACTTTTGTCATTGTTTATATTGAAGGTGAAATTGCCAAAAACATTTAGTATTACTAGTGGTCTTTCTTTAGTGACCTTGTCTCATTATGTTAGAAAGGTGAAATTGCCAAAATCATATCATTAAACATTGTAGAGTACATATACATTTAGATCTATTCTTATTAGACTATTTTTGCATCTTATTTTATATATCTATATATCAACCGTGTGAGATTCTCACCAACTATGCAAATAGTTGATCAAAACTCTATTTTACATATGTAACAGGTTAAAGCTTTGGATGAAGATCATATAAGAACTTGAGACCTAGTTTAAACATTAATCAAATTTATGAGATAATTCCGATTTTGGTCCCTGTGGTTTTTAATTCTTCTCTATTTTAGTACCAAAATTTATTTTTTACCCATTATTTACCCCACCTTTTAAACTTATCTCTGTTTCAGTCCATTTATTTGAACATTTTCTCTGTCTTCATCTCATTTTAGAAATTACTGTTAAAATTCGAACGGCAGTTCCGTTTCTATTTTTTTAAATTAAATGTTGCTTTGGCCCATTTAAGGTATGGAAATGTTGTTTGGGTCACGGAAGACTTGGAAACAGTTCCTTTGTAAACGGATGCAAGAAGATAACCCAAAAATATGACATACCTACAAACAAATATACATGTCAACCGAGTTAAAAAAACATGTCAAGACAAACAAACAAATTTAAATAAAACATGTCACACCAAATTATTCCAAAAAAAACATACATAAAAAGTTTTCAAAACATCCATACGATATCTTTTCAATACCTACTAAGCTATTTTAAAAAGAAACCATCAAACATACCTGTCAAACTAATAGACTACACATCTTGGGTTGCTTGTGGAGCATTTTGTGACAGAGTTTGTGAACCCCCTTGACCAGTGCAAGATCTTTTATTATGTGCCATATTATGGCATTTTGAACATGTGACAGAAGCTCCTTTCCTGACCATCTTCCCATTCTTGTCACTAATTTCATTTAACTCCTCAGCACTCTTTGTCCTTTTCTTTTTTGGTCTTCCTACTTGAATATGATGTTTTGGGGCTGTTAAAATGGTTGGACATGCTAATGGTCTCCGCATGTCTCTCCCAAGGACCGGGTCAATGGTGTGTCTGTATACATCATTCCAAGTGTCTAGCCAATATAATTTAGACACCCATGACTCTGGGATTGCAGCTTGGTCATCATCCTTTGAGATATCCCATATGGCTGCCACCGCATGCTTACACGGCATCCCAATGAGCTCCCATTTCCTGCAAGTACAAGTTTTCTTGCCTAAATCAACCATATGCCGGTTTGACCAAGGTCCACTAACCTAAAATTTGTTTACTCTAGCCATTATGACATTGTAATCAACAGCCTCTGATTTAATTGAATCGAAGGTCTTTGTTGCATATGTTGTTAACGGTCCTTCACACTTAGCAATAATCCTTTTCATCATGTATTCTCGTATGTATTCCAAGCAGCTAATTATAGGTCTATCTCTGCCTCCTATCAGTTGTTTGTTAAAGACCTCACAAACATTGTTTAATAGTATATCACACATTGCCCTTCCTGTAGTTATTAGACCAAAAATAGCATACAATTTAAATACTGAAATATACAACTTACTAAATCTCATTGCTGTTAAAAAAGAATTTATACCACTTAAATAAGCCTTACTCCAATGCTTTGGTGGAATTTGCTTTAACCAATCATGCAAAGACTCATCTTGCTTTCTTACTGCCTCCATTGCCTTTTCAAAGTATGGGATTGTCGTTGCATTTGCACACTTCCACAATAAGTCCTTGTATACATTCCCTCTCCATTTGGATTTCATATTCTCATGTATATGTCTCAAGCAAAACCTATGCTAGGCAACTGGAAAAACCTTTTTCAATGCAGGTATAATACCCTAAATAAATAACATGAAAACATAGTCAAAAGCATAATTAATTATTTATATAAAACTGATAAACAATAAAAAACCAAGGGTAACAACTGACGAAGCAATGGAAGCAAGTAATACCTTTTGTCTATCACTTATGAAAGTGAAATTTGAATTAACATTAAGATCTAGATCATCACCAAGCAATTCCAAAAACCAAGACCAAGAGTTAGTGGTTTCAAACTCTACTATTGCATATGCAACTGGGTAAATTCCATTATTGGGGTCAACCCCAACAGCAGTTAATATTTGTCCTGGATATGGACCCTTCACAAAGCACACATCTAAACCCAGTAGTTCCCTCCCACAAGCCTTAAAACCAGCTTTTGTAGCACCCAAACAAATGTATATTCTCCTAAACTGTTTAGTTTTACTTGTTGGATTACACTCCCTTTGTACATCAATTTTAATGGTCGACCCAGGATTGGATCTCAACAATTCTTTACAATAATCCCTCAAAATCTCATACTGAGCCTTGTAATCACCATTTAACATGTGAAGGGCCATCATTTTTTCCTTAAAGATTTTTTGAATAGAAATCTGCACTTGATTTTTCTTTTGTAGCAAATCTTGGAGGCCTTTTAAAGACATGGTAGGGTTTGAATCAATTATTTGTTCCACTTCTCTTGCAATAGAGATAACGGTGTAGAGACTTACCTTTCTTGTTGGCAAACAATTGTGGTGCTCAATGCTAGTATTGCATGTTTATGATGCCATGATGGCTACGATGAATGATGTTATAATGCTAGCATGAAATGTTATGATGATTGTGATGAATGATGAATATAATGGTAGTATCTCATGTATGATGAATGGACGATGTTCCCATACTTGTTATGGGATATGTATGAATGATGCTCCAAAACTTGTGTTGGGTAGGTATGAGAGTCAACCTGACTATAACAGGGTATGAAAGTCAACCTGACTATAACAGGGTATGAGAGTCAACCAGACTATAACATGGTATGAGATTCAACCTGACTATAATAGGGTATGAGAATCAACCTGACTATAACAGGGTAAGATAGTCAACCTGACTATAACAGGGTATGGAGCCTTGTGTCGTCATAAGCCCATTGTTCATGTTGATGACAGTGGATGTATGATGATGATTTTTAAGATGTTATGTGATAAGGTTATGGATTATGTGAACGTAACGATGTTTTATGTTAAGTATGTTTTACTTTCCAAAACGTTTACGATGTTTTATGAAAACTAAAACTCACCAGCGTAAGCTGACATTTTAGCATGTATGTCAGGTTAAAGCTAAAGTAAGAGGAAGCATGGAGCTCGGGCATCACGATAGAGAATCCGATGGCGTTAGCAATCGTTTATGTTTTAATTCAGACATTAACTCGTGTTTGACAAACTATGTTTTGATTTCCGCTGCTATTTATCAAAGTTTTTAGTTTAAGAGCTATGTGTTATGATGAAAACCAACCTTTGGGTGGCACCCGGGAATCGGGGGCTCACAAGTTGGTATCAGAGCCATAGTTTGAGAGATCTTGGCATCCCAAATGCCAAGACTTAAACTGAGAATTGGATTAAGTGATGCGGATTGCCAACCACGGATGAACAGATGCCACGAGCTAAATGTTATGTATGAGTGAAGAATTAGATTTAAGGTTAAGATAGATAGTGTCATGCACACTAAGGAGATAGGATGGGAAACTTTTAGAGCCTATGAGTTGGGTAAATGGTTAGTAACACCTAATCAACTTTATTAACGATTTACAACACTTATTTCGTGCTAAACTGATTCCTGTACTGACTCATCAATTGTAGCATCCTGTAGATAGTTCAGATGGCTGGACAAAAAGGTAGACCACGAAACCAGTACAGACTACTGAGGAGCCACATGTCGAGACCGAGAAACCTGCCAATAAAGAAGAAAGCGAGAACAGTGATCAACTGGAAAATGAAGAAGAGTTCACGCTAGAGCCTATTGTAGTTAAGGCTATTTCTGATGAGGTCTGCAAAATCAAGGATGAGAAGATGCCGAAAATGATTGCAAAGGCATTAAAGGATGCATTGAAGGAAAAGTCTGAAGGAACCAAGGAAAGCTCCAAGGGAAATGAGGATGTTGCGATCATCGAGACAAAGAGTGGTGATTCTATGTCTGGGAAACTGAAGGGCTGCGATTACAAGGCCTTCAAGGGATGCAATCCACCATCCTTTCACGGTAAGAAGGATGTTGTGGCCACCTGTCACTGGGTGTCGGCTATGGAGGCTGTTATCTCCATCAGTGAGTGCCGAGTCAACCACGTTGTAAAGTTTGCAGGTCACTCCTTTGTTGAGGAGGCACTTCACTGGTGGAACACCATCAAGCAATCAAAGACTGCAACTGATATGGAAAAGATGACTTGGGATGAACTGAAGGAGTTGGTCATGAAGCAGTTTTGTCCAAAGAATGAGTTGGACAAGGTGGAACAGGAGTTTCTAGTCCTGAAAGCGGGGAGTATGAATCATCAACAGTATACATCAAAGTTCAATGAAATGGCAAGACTGGTTCCTCACTTGATTGTTTCCGAGGAACGCAGGGTGAAACTGTATATGGAGGGTTTGTCTCCAAAGGTGCGGATCCATGTGAAAGCAAATGCTCCCAAGACATTTGAATCGATTGTCGAACTCAGCAGTATTGTATGGGATGATGTGATGGCTGATGAGCCTGTAAAAGAGGAACCGGAGATGAATTGGTCCTCCGAGACCAAGAGAGGCCAAACAGAGCAACGAAAGTCTTCTGGTAAGAAGATCAAGCGAGAAGAAACGGGCCTCTGCAGTAAGTGTGGCAAAAGCCACTCTGGGTTATGTCGTGTGGGCATGAACTTATGTTTTCGATGTTGAAAGGCGGGGAACTTTTCACCCAATTGTCCCGATACTATCATATGCTACAACTGCAATGGGATTGGACATCTGTCCAAGGATTGCAGACAACAAAGGGCCGATGCTTCTGCCTCTGGTAAGAAAGAGAACTTCCACATATTATAGGTAACGTAGGAAAGGAAAGGAGAAGCAGAAGGCTAAAGCATGAGCCTCCACGATGACAAAGGATGATGCTATGGAGGACCCAGACATGGTCACATGTACCTTTTCTATCAACAATATTCATGCTTCTGTATTGTTTGATTCTGGTGCCAGTATGAGTTTTGTATCTTCTACTTTCTGTGATGGGTTATATGGGAAGGTTAAAAAGATAGATCAGGTATTTGATGTAGATACCGCTATTGGTAAGATGACCAGGGTTACTGAGGCTATAGATGATTGTTATATTGAGATAGAAGGTCATAAGTTCCTCGTACGATTGTTTCTTATAACCTTGGGAGGTTTCGATGTAGTCTTGGGTATGGTTTGGTTAGCCAAATACGAGGCTAACATTATATGTCGAAGAAAGATGATATGTTTACGTGTGATGGATGGGAGCTCAGTCATGGTTCATGGTGATAAAGCGATGTATGCGCCGAAGAGCATTTTGATAATCAAGGCTGATGTTATGATGAGGCGAGGGTCTGTAGCCTACTTGGCCTACGTGATTGAGGAACGTACGGATATGAGGATGATTGATGATGTGCCCGTGGTGTGTAACTTCCCCGATGTATTCCCTGAGGAATTGCCTAGATTACCACTGGAACGGGAAATTGAGTTCCAAATCGACTAAGTGCCGAGGGCACAACCCGTCACCAAAACACCTTACCGTTTGGCTCCCATTGAAATGAAGGAAATGATGACCCAGCTACAAGAAATCTTTGATAAAGGTTTTATACGACCGAGTGTCTCTCCATGGGGAGCACCAGTGTTTTCGTTAAGAAGAAAGATGGAAGTATGCGTATGTGTATCGACTACAGGGGGAACTGAATAATTTGACCGTAAAGAACAGGTATACTCTACCTAGAATTGATGACTTGTTCGATCAACTGCAAGGTGCAAGCTGGCTCTCTAAGATTGATCTCCGATCCAGTTACCATCAGTTGAAAGTTTGGGAGCAGGATATTCCAAAGATTGCATTCCGAACACGTTATGGACACTACAAGTTTCTCGTTATGTCGTTTGGATTGACAAATGCTCCTGCAACATTTATGGATTTGATGAACAAAGTATGTCGACCGATGCTGGACCGATCGGTGATAGTGTTTATTGATGATATTTTGATTTACTCAAAAAACGAGGGAGACCATGCTTGCCACGTACGTGAGGTATTGGAGATCCTGAGGAAAGGGAAACTTTATGCTAAGTTCTCCAAATGCACCTTCTGGTTACAGGAAGTACAGTTTCTGGGTCATGTGGTGAACCCAGAAGGCATTATGGTAGATCCAGCTAAAGTTGAAACTGTTATGAAATGGAGCCCTCCGAAGTCACCGACGGAAGTACACAGTTTTCTTGGTTTGGCCGGTTACTATCGGAGATTTATTCAAGATTTCTCCAAGATAGCGACACCACTGACAAAGCTCATGAAGAGAGATGTAAAGTACGAATGGGGCCCGAACGCAGAACAAGCGTTTTCAGTGCTGAAGGAGAAACTTACCCAAGCTCCTGTTCTAGCACTGTCAGATGGATCGATGATCTCGTTGTGTATGCCGATGCGTCATGACAAGGGTTGGGATGTGTACTGATGCAAAGGGGAAGGGTGATAGCTTATGCTTCGCGCCAGCTGAAGATTCATGAGGATAGCTACCCAAGCCACAATCTTGAACTCGCTGCAGTGGTGTTTGCATTGAAAATATGGAGGCACTATATGTATGGAGTAAAGAGTACCATCTATGCCGACCATAAGAGATTGAAGTATTTCTTCGAGCAAAAGGATTTGAACATGAAGCAGAGACGAGGGCTTGAGCTGCTAAAGGATTATGACTGTTATATTTTATGTCACCCAGGAAAGGCCGATGTGGTGGCAGATGCTTTGAGTCGCAAGACTGATCATCCTGCCATACGAGTAAACTCGTATAGTTTGGTGATAACGCCATACTTTCTAAACGAGCTCAAGCAGGCGCAACAGGAAGGATTGAAAGAAGAGAATGTGGGTGTTGAACATGTCTTCGGGCAAGTCAAGAACTTGGAAGACAATGACCATGGGATAAAGGTATGGTTCGGTCGTATATGGGTACCCAGAAATGGAGACATTCGATCGAGAATTTTAGATGAGGCCCCCAAATCACGTTATTCGGTGCATCCCGGTGCGACGAAGATGTATCAATATCTTCGGAAGGATTATTGGTGGTCGGGCATGAAGTTTAATGTGATGCAGTATGTGAACAAGTGCCTTACTTGTGCGCAAGTGAAGGCTGAACATCAGAAGCCCTACAGATATGTGCAACCTCTTGAGATACCGGAATGGAAATGGGAACACATCACCATGGATTTCATCACCAAGCTACCGAGAACAGCTAAACGACATGATACCATATGGGTGATTGTGGATCGACTAACAAAGAGTGCACACTTTCTTCCTATCAGGGAAACGTATACGTCCGAAAGGTTGTCTGATTTGTTCGTGAAAGAGATTGTTACCTGACATAGAGTTCCTGTCTCCATTGTGTCAGATCGGGATACGTGGTTGGAAGCAGTTTCATGATGCTATGGGAACGAGACTGAACATCAGTACCGCCTATCACCCTCAGACGGATGGGCAATTTGAAAGGACCATCCAAACTCTAGAGGATATGCTTAGGGCATGCATTAACGATTTTAGAGGAATCTAGGACGACCACTTGCCATTGGTGAAGTTTTCGTACAATAACAGCTATCACTCTAGAATCGGAATGGCCCCATATGAGGCGTTGTACGGAAGACGATGTAGAGCCCCGATATGTTGGGGTGAAGTGGGATAGAAGGAAATGGGAAAAAAGGCTGGCGTGATTGATATGGCAGAAAAGTTACGGGTGATAATAGCACGAATGACGGCAGCACAAGATCGCCAGAAATCCTACGCCGACAAGTGCCGAAGGCCGATCGAGTTTAATGTTGGCGATCGAGTGTTGCAGAAATTGTCACCATGGAAGGGAATCATTTGATTCAGAAAGCGAGGAAAGTTGAGTCCGAGGTATATCGGGCCGTTCCGGATAGAGGTGAGGGTAGGGAAGGTCACGTGCCGACTAGACCTACCGGATGAGCTGAATAGGATTCATCCTACCTTCCACGTGTCACACCTGAGGAAGTGTTTGGCAGACGAGCAAGCACATGTTCCTTTGGATGACATCGAGGTAGATGACAGACTGAACTATATTGAAGAACTAGTCGCAATTGTGGATACGAAGGAAAAGCAGCTACGGAAAAAAAACGGTTCGTCAAGTTAGAGTTCAGCGGACACATCGAAAGGGCTCAGACACTACATGGGAAATGCAAGAGGAAATGAGGAGGTTGTATCCTCATTTGTTTGATATGTAAACAAGGTAGGTTTCGGGACGAAACCTATTGTAAGGAGAGGAGACTTGTAACATCCCAAAATTTTCTAATACAAGTTGTTTGAACTTATGACTGGGTAACGGATAATTAATTTGTCGGAACATAAACGAAAAATACACCAAGTACACTACACAAATTTCCGTACTTAGTATGGATTTCAAGAACCCTAGTTCTCGAAATATGTACTCGAAATTAACCAAATTTCGAGTATCCAGTTCGTGAACCTTCCTATATATATGAGTGCCTTGAAAAACGTGCACACCTTTGGCTGGAAACACGGTTTCTCTCATGTACTTGAATTTCAGTTCGAAGAACCTCAAGAATCGGATGTAAATCGCTTCAGGATAAGAAGGAACACAAGAGAAGCCACCAGTGGGATCATCTAACGACAAGTAAGTGTTTCATGCGTAAAAGTTAGGATTTTTATACAAAAGTGAACTTAAGCATAAAGCTCACACCTTTATGCATAAAGTTCGAGACTTTGCGGTTCCAGTGTGTTGGTAATGCCCTAAGGAACCTTGAACTAGTTCCCCAAAAGCCTAAGACGGATTTCTGATATGTTTATGCAGAAAAGACATGTACTCGAAAATATACACGAAGGGGTGTACTCGAAACCATGCTTGGTTCGAGTACAATAGCTTCGATTACACCAGTTTCGAGTACACCAGTTTCGAGTACACTAGCTTCGAGTATTCATGGGTTCGAGTAGTCCATGTTTTTCAAGTACTCAAGTCCTTCGGGAACTTTATGGATTTCGTGTACTACTTATTGAACTTCAAGTGTTTCGAATACTTAGCTAAGTTTAGAGAACTTGTATTTATAATGGGGGAACTAGTTGCTATGAGGACCTAGAATAAATTCTAAGTTTAAGAATGGAATGTGATGAGACAATGTGCTGATGTAGGTTCTTAAGTATTAGCTAAGGAGTTCCGCTAAGAAGACAAGGAACTAGTATCAGGTGAGTTCTAGATGCCCCCTATGTCAACACTTTACGTTACTTGTGTTTTCGGCTGACATACATGCTGTTAATACGTTTATGATGTGTTATGATGCTATGATGATAAATGTTTGATGTATGATGAAATATGCATGAGAATATGCTAAGTATGATGAATGCATGATAAATGATTTATGATGATGAATAGCATAATGATATGATATGATGATGAGTGTATGATAACATGCATTGTGATGATAACTATGATGATAGTTATAGAATGTTATGATACGGTCCTAGGTTTCTAGGATGAAAGTATGATGTTATGACTATGATGCTAGCATGATATGTATACATGATGCCATGATGTTACGATCTGATGATGATGCTAGCATGACATGTGTAAGATGCTAGAAAGTTATGATGATATGATGAAATGATGCTAGTATGACATGTTTATGATTCCATGATGGCTACGATGAATGATGTTATGATGCTAGCATGAAATGTTATGATGATTATGACGAATGATGAATATAATGCTAGTAGATCATGTATGATGAATGGACGATGTTCCCATACTTGTTATGGGATATGTATGAATGATGCTCCAAAACTTGTGATGGGTAGGTATGAGAGTCAACCTAACTATAATAGGGTATGAGAGTCAACCTGACTATAACAGGGTATGAGAGTCAACCAGACTATAATAGGGTATAATAGTCTACCTGACTATAACAGGGTATGGAGCCTTGTGTTGGCATAAGCCCATTGTTCATGTTGATGAAAGTGGATGTATGATGATGATGTTTAAGATGTTATGTGATAAGGTTATGGATTATGTGAACGTAACGATGTTTTATGTTAAGTATGTTTAAACTTGCCAAAACGTTTACGATGTTTTATGAAAACTAGAACTCACCAGTGTAAGCTGACATTTTAGCATGTATGTCAAGTTAAATCTAAAGTAAGAGGAAGCATGGAGCTCGGGCATCACGATAGAGAATCTGACGGTGTTGGCAATCATTTATGTTTTAATTCAGACATTAACCTGTGTTTGACAAACTATGTTTTGATGTTCGCTTCTATTTATGGAAGTTTTTAGTTTAAGAGCTATGCGTTATGATGAAAACCAAACTCTGGGAGGCACCCGGAATCGGGGGCCTCACAAAAGAATTATGGGATACGTTGGTGGAATGGTTCGAGGGAAATGAGGATATGCAGGAAAGACAGAAAGACATGTTAAGGCAGCGGTTTAACATGTTTAATCACATCAAGGGTGAGACACTAGAGGCCCAACTGAACAGATTCACCCATCTGATGGCGGAGCTTACAAGTGTTGGTATAGAGATGACCATGGGTGAGGTCAACAAAAAGCTGCTTAATTATGTTCCTTACAATTGGAACTCCAATTGTACCACTATCAACAGATTCAAAGATATGTACAAGACCACTCTCAGTGAGCTTATCTCCATAAGCAACTCTTATGATATGGATGAAAAACATAGAGCTCTAAATGATGCTAGATCAATGGGCATCACACCAGCTACAGAGAATGTAGCTCTTCTCTCCTCAACGAATTATCAAGCATTTGGATCTCAGTCTGTTCCATTTGAGACTACTTTTCTTTCTTTAGGGCAAGCTCGTTCAGTGCCCAAAGTTAGTGCTAAAAATTAAAAGAACCTGCTGTTGTTCAAGGGCTTTATGAACAGTTACAATGCCTTTATTGCAGGAAAGCTAGCACCTACCAATGTGACATAGGACAACTTAGAGCAGATAAATCCTACTGACGTGGAAGAGATGGATATAGCATGGCAGATGGTTGTGGCAGTTTTCAAGGCCAAGATATTAATCAAGAAGTACGGGAGTAACAGCTTTGGAAACAATCTGGGAAAGAAGCTGGGTTTACATGTAACATCAGTGCCGGAACCGCCACCGGAACAGTGATCTTAAACAGTATCATGAACAGTAAACAGGTACGAATCATATACATTTCAGTACGTTTTAGATTCATATCATTTATCATTGTCATTTTGTGTTATCATAGAACAAATTCTGTAACGTTTAACAGAAACAAGTTCAGAACAACGGTTCTTGAGTCAGATAACTATCCGGCAACACAGAACCATCATGTAATTATTTGGTTAGGATTATATTATGTATAAACGTATGTGAGGCGCTACAGAACAAAACACACGAATATTGTTACGTGAATGCTAAATTGACGGGTTATTCGTATAGGTGACGATCTGTACGAATATATCTGAAAGTTTAATGTTCTGAATGATATTCTGTAGTTAGAAAACAAGATTGGAAGGTATGGTTATCGCCGTGTTCGTACGGATGACGATCCGAACAAGTACGCGCGACAACCGTAAACTTCGATTTAAACAGTTAATTAATGTTTTAAAATTTAAATAAATTAAAGATATTAGTTAATTTATTAGGAATCACAACCTAGAATAATTAAATGATTTCTAATTTTATAATCGTGTCATACCGTCGCGAAAATTTCGCGATCTGGAAATTTTACGCGAAACCGAACGAGACCGAACCACCGGATAATTTAAAACCTTAAATGTAGTCATAAAGACTACATCAACCCACTCCCCTCACCCTCCTCCTCTTTCATTTCATCTTTCACCTCTCTCTCTCTAAAATCCTTTTCTCCACCTTCTCTCTACAACTTCCTTAATGATTTCTTCTTGGATTCAAGTAAACTAAGTGTTAAAACGATCCTCTCGCTGTGTAGATTTCAGAAGTACAACTTATTCAAGCTTCCATCCACGAGATCTAAGGTAAATGACCCTTTTAGTTTCGGTTTTAGGGTATAATACGAACCCCTTCGTATTGGATGCTTGTAATCGGTTTACACACTCACAAAACACATAGGATAAATACATATGAACAACCTAGACACACTGGAAAACTAATCTGTACAGGTTTGGGATCGAAAATGAGGAAGAAGATGCAGGTTCGCGAACCAGATGATCGGCCGAACCTGTTGCGAACTAGAATAGGGGAGCCGAACCTATCATCTTTCTTAGCCGAACCCTGCATCGAACCTTATCCCTGCAACGAACCTGCCAGCCGAACCTGTGGCACCCTGCACCAAACCTGTGGTCCTTCTGGACGAACCTGTCAAGGTGACGAACCATGAATCTTAACCGAACCTTCGATGACGAACCTGCTAGGGTGGCGAACCCTCCTTAGCCGAACCTTCTTAGACACGAACCCAGGAACCATCACTCACGAACCCTACACCTTTCATGCCGAACCCTCCAAGCTAGCCGAACCCTACCTGAAACCATAGGTTCGCTGATAGGGGACTTGTGGAAATCGGTTTTGACAAAATGTGAGGATATAGGAGACATACATGCATGGAATGCACTATGTGAGTGCATGGGAAGTCATGTAAGCTATGCATGGAATAAACCACTTAGAATTTTGCATGAGTTTGATATAAGAGCTAGTTATAAGTCATGATGAATCATGAAGCTCATATGTGGGGTAGAAATTTCTATAACTAAGGTCATTCACACATATTAACAACTTAAAATGAGTTGTTAATTTTGACTAACTTGAACATTTGTATCATATGATTCAAACATTTTTGACTATGATCAAGGAAGAATCAAAAGGTTGTCAATGGGCTTAAGTGGGCCAAATAGGGCTTAATTAGGCCCATCATACATTAAGTGGTTACTTAAACTCAATTAATGATGTGTCGATTTAAGGAAAAGACATTGTGAAGTTATAAGAGTTGGTCTAATAACTTCTAAAGTTTTGCTTAATTTGAAATGTGAATTATAAATGGCATTGCTTTCTTTTAGTTAAATTTTTTTATAAAGGATTAATTGTAATGCTTTGGTTTAAATATTTATTTAATTGATTGAATTGGGACTTTGTTATAAAATAGACGATGAAATTGTCTGGATTTTTAAACATAAAACAAAGGAAACTCTGCCGAAATTTTCTAAAATATAAAAGAAAGCTATTATAATTAACCACGGGATTTGGGATCATGAGAAGGGTAATTAAGATAGCTTAGATCTTAGATACACTAGGTACTAAGACACTTAGTTGCACACACAACAAGACTCAAACCTTAGGCACAACGACTACTACGTGTACTTATTATATTCGAATTCTTATAAAATAACTCAGGAACCGAAGAAACTTAGCTTACATACAGGAGCGTGCATTTTGTGTTAGATCAAATTACATAGCAGCACAGGTGAGTTCATTGCCCTTTTTTTTTAACATTTTGTTTTTAAAACGCGGGGCTGAGAAGCATGCGTAAACTGTTTATTAAATTGTTTACTTTACATATATATAAAAATGTTATCCTAGACCATGTCTAGGAATATTTTATGCAGGTTTACTAACTGATTTACTTATAAATTAAGTGAACAATCATATTTAAACTAAAAGATTTCAACAGATCAAAACATTTCAAAAGAATCACATCAAACATTTTGACAAAACAAGTGTGGGAGTTCAAGGAATCAAACTAATCATTTTGACAAATCAAATGGGTGAATTCAATGAATCAAATGAAACATTTTGGTGAAACAAGTGTGGGACTTCAACAAATCAAACAAAACAATCTTTGCAAAGACAATATTCAATGTTCTCCAAATCAAGTGTTTGTTGAACTATGAATCAAGTGTACATTTGATCAATGAATCTAGTATTCTATGATCAACGAATCAAGTACATCTCGTAACAGAATCAGAATCATTTTCAAGGGAAAACCTGGGAAATATCAGAGATAACATATGCCAAAACAGACGAAACAAAAACCCTACTTTTCAAGAAGTCCTAGCTAGACCGTTTGATTTGTAGGTCATATGTTTGAGGATATTTACAGATTCCCTAAATACTAAGTACCTAGATTGACAGACTAGTCTACTCGAGTATGACCAAAGGCCCCAATCAATAGGACTTAGATTTTATTAAATGTTTATTTATTTATTTAATTAAGCATTTATAATTGTTTATACAATTACTGTAGTTGATCATAATGTGTGATGAACTTGTGAAATCAACATGGATTTCAAATGATTGTAATGACAGGGACAACAAACAGAGGAACTTATGGAATTGTGTTAAGGGTAAAAAAAAATGCTTAATTATCATTAACAACAGTGTCATATACGGATTAGTATGTGGTGGGACGGTGGCTGGGCGGGCGGTAAGTTCGACCCTACATATGCCCTATATATAAGCATACCGATTCGGATATTACATGTGGTGTTAATGAGGTTAGGGTCTTTACCAAAGGAGGTTTTCAAATCATTTTCAATTACTAAAAACTATATGAACTCACCAACCATGTGTTGACTTGATCTTTTTGCATGACTTCTCAGGTGACGAACAGGTTAATTAAGAAGTCATTTCCTTTGGACTAGGACTTCAGATAGGAGACTTAGTATTTTGGACCTGCATACTTTTGAAGACATCATTATACAATTTATTTTGTATATCTTGTGTAAATACAAGATAGTTATTTTATGATGTTTACAATAGATTTACATTGTTAAAATATAAACGATACTGATGTAATTTAACTTTGTAATTCTATTATCTTAGCATTTCTCAGTTATATCATGTGCAATGTAAACAATCTGATCACTTCTAATTATCACTCCCGATATCGCGCCCCGGGAACCTTCCGCCCGACGGGGACTCCGATCCTACCCCGCCGGCTCGGGGTGTGACATTACAAGTCAAAGCTTTGATGTCATAACTGCGCCCAGCCAGGGCATTTCGCCAGGGAGTGCAAGTTGCCAAAGAATATGAAGGAGGCTGAGAAGAAGATAGATGAATCCTCAGGAGCTGGAACATCAAAAGCCTTGGTTACTCAGGAGTCAAACTCATATGATTGGAGCGATTGGGTGCAAGAACTGAAGATGACTCTAAGCCGTGCATTCATGGCAGAGGTGGATGACAAGCGCATTGAGGTAACTGAAAATCTATACTCAGCCTCTTACATTGATAAAGTTTTTAAGTACAGATCACACAATGAAGCATTGATCAAAGAAGTCATCAAACTTAAAAACTTTAACTCTGAATTTCCTAAAAATGAAGAAATTTTTAAAAGGAAACTTGAGGCTGAGACGCATGATATTTCAAAGTTAAAGGATATTTTGAGTTATAAGGAATCAAACTATCGAGATGCCAAGTGCAGGACAGATGAGATTACCTTAGAATTAAATCTAGTTAAAACTGAGTTGTCAAAAACCAAAATCAAAGTCGAAAAATATGATTACTCAAGTAACTTGGTGGCTGGTATGATCAATGCTCAGGTTTTGGAAAATAGGGTAACGGGACTTGGTTATAGTGAGGTTGCACCTCCTTTTAACCACAATTACTCTAGCATGCCAAGAATCAACACTTCTGTTGATGATCTGATTTTAAAAGTCAGACCGTAGGCATGAGTTCACTACTGGTTCTAACATACCAGATTCTCTCACAGGATCCTGATTTAACTGATGAAAATTGTTCTAATGATTCTGAGGTTTGTGCAGAAAGTTTAAGTGTTTTAGGTCAGGATGAGGAGAATGAGGAAAGAAGTGCTGGTAAGAGCATAGATTCTTTTGTTTCGATTAACAAGTCAAAGTTTTTAGTTCCAAAAAATGACTATGTTGGAAAATTTGAAACAATCACTATCAAGCCAAATGAAATGTTTAACAATTTTAAGACAAAATTTGTTAAAACTAATGTTGATGTTAAAAACAAAGGTGTATTGAAAACAAATACTTCTCCTCTGAAATAAAATGTAAACAAGGCTCATTCCACAATCACAAAAGAGACGGGTTCAAAGTTAAATCCTAACTGTGAGCCTTATGTTCCAAGTGGACCATTGGAACAAGTCTCTACAAGTTTATCTCCTGTTTTAAGTGATTGTGACGTAAATCCTTTTGACCCAAATGATTTCTACCAAAATCTATGTTGTTATGCATGTGGGAGACCAGTCCACATTGCCAAAAACTGTCTGCACAGACCCACTGAGTTCTTCTATGGGATGAATCAAAAGGTCACTCCTAAGAAAAAACCAGTTAGTAAACCAGTGAGGACTGAGCAACCCTCCAAGCCTAAGGTGAAACAGCAAAAGAAGACTCATAATTATCACACTACCAGAAATAAAAAAAAGGGTAAATAGAATCAAAGTGGTTTTTATAAACAAAAGAAAAAAAGTTTTCCAATCTGAAGTCAAAACACATTGGAAAGGTAAACCACCAGTAAAACCAATTAATTCTGGCAGTGTGAACAAGCCCAAGAGCAAAGGTAAAGACAACCCCAAAGTCCCTAAAGTGCCTAAATCTGTAAAGATTTGGGTACCTGTTTCTCACTAAACATGTGTGTATCGTACTGGGACGACCAAATAAGCTAAAAATGTTTGGTATGTTGATAGTGGTTGCTCCCAGCACATGACTGGGGATTTCTCTCAGTTACATGAAGTTACATCGTTCAATGGAGGTTATGTCTCATTCACTGGAGACAATGGTAGGAAGATAAGATTGAAGGGAACAGTGATGAATGGAACTTTAAGCTTTGAAGATAAGCATGAAGGGAACAGTGACGAATGAAAACTTAAGTTTTGAAGATATGTATTACATGGAGGACCACAACCACAGTTTGTTGAGTGTTTCCTAGATATGTGATAAGAGCTTCTCCACACACTACATAAACAAGGAGTGTTTGATCTTAAAGTTTGGATTTGTCATTCCTGAGAAGTGGATCCTGGTGAGAACTCCAAGGATCAACAATGCCTATATCATCAACATGAATTCAGATTCATTCACTGAAAACACATGATTGTTTTCAAAGGCATCAGAGACTGATTGTTTGTTGTGGCATCGTCGTTTGGGTCACGTCAACTTGAAGAATCTTAATAGATTGGCCAAGGGAGATCATCTAATTGGACTTCCTTCTAAAGACTTCTCTTCCATAGAGAAATGCATCGCATGTGCCAAAGGGAAGCAGCATAAGAGACCTCACAAGCCAAAATTATTGAACTCAATTTCTTCCATTCTGCAACTTCTTAATACGGATCTGTTTGGACCAGTAATCATTATGAGCATGGGGAAGAAGTCATATTGTCTCGTTATTACAAATGACTACTCTAGATTCACTTGCATCTTCTTCCTTGCTAAGAAAAATGAAACAGCAGAGATCCTGAAGAAGTTTATCACCTTGATCGAGAATCAGAAAAACTTAAGGGTGAAGGTGATGGTGATCAGAACTGATACTGCCACAGAGTCTAGAAACCAAACTCTTATGGAGTTTTGCGATGAGAAGGGGATTGCTCGGCAGCACAGTGAAGGTCGTACACCTCAACAAAATGGAGTAGCTGAGAGACCCAATAGAACACTTATCGAGGCTGCCAGGACCGTGCTGTTTGAGTCAAAACTGCCAATTTTCTTCTGTGCAGAAGCTGTTAATACAACTTGTTATGTTTAGAATCGTGCCTTATTAAACAAAGGCCACCAAAAAACTCCATATGAGATTTTCTTTAATTTGAAGCCGAAGGTAGGTCACTTCAAATATTTTGGATGCCCTTGCACTCTACTCCACACATAGCCCAATCACAAGTTTGATGATAAAACTGATGAGTGTTACTTTGTGGACTGCTCTGCTGAGAAAGTTGCTTATCGTGTTTACAACAAGAAGACTCGTTAGATTGTGAAGTCATACTACATTGACTAGAAAGAGATGAATCACACTTATGCCGGTTCAGGTCCAAACTGGCTATTCGAATATGATTCTACTTTTGAGCCTTTAAATACTTCTTTTAAGAGTGTAGGCCCCACTGAACCTAAAGACGGTTTCTACAAGACTGACGACATGGACTACAGAGTTGACTTTGTTCCATGTGATCCCAATCTTCTGAGTGTTGACCCATGATGCATGTATCAAAGAGCCAAACCACTCAATGAAGGTTCCCACAGGATTCAAAGACTTCTCAGTCAGCTACCCCAACTCCACATACAGATCAGACAACTTTGTCTTGTAACATCTTGTTTTAAAGATATAAATAAAACACTCTTTTTCTGTAATTAAAATACTATTACTCGAAAATAAAATAATAGAAACGGTCATTTAAATTATAAGGTATCGTCTAATAAATAAAATATTTTAGTTTATAAAATATGATAATTCGAGAGTATTATACTATAAATGGGCATTCAAAAATTTTATCGTTCGTTTAAACGAATAAGCATGATAAAAAAATTATTACAAATAATCGGTGTATAAACAATCGTTAACTTTAGTCAAAAGTCGGTTAAATAATAATAATATTATTAAAATATATTATATTTGATCTTGATCCGTTTTTAACGAAACTTAGGTCGTAATGTAGAGAAAAATGAGTAGGATCTAATCGTAAATTTTAAATTTTATGAAGCGCGATATTTTAAAAGTTAAAAGAGAAAAACAAAATTTAAACGAAATTAATTATAATAAATAAATAAATAAATGAAAATCAAAATGATTTCAAATCCATGTTGATTTCATAAGTCCATCACACAATGTGATCAACCATAGTAATTGTATGAACAGTTATAAATGCTTAATTTAATAAATAAATAAACATTTAATAAAATCTAAGTCCTAATGATTGGGGCCTGTGGTCATACTCAAGTAGACTAGTCTGTCAATCTAGGTACTTAGTAGTTAGGGAATCTGTAAACATCCTCAAACATACGACCTACAAGTCAAACGGTCTAGCTAGGACTTCTTGAAATGCAGGATTTTATGTTTCGTCTGTTTTTGGCGTATGTTATCTCTGATATTTCCCAGGCTTTCCCTTGAAAATGATTTATTGATTCGTCTGATTCTGTTACAATATGTACTTGATTCGTTGATCATAGAATACTAGATTCATCGACCAAATGTACACTTGATTCATAGTTCAACAAACACTTGATTTGGAGAACATTGAATATTGTCTTTGCAAAGATTGTTTTGTTTGATTTGTTGAAGTCCCACACTTGTTTCACCAAAATGTTTCATTTGATCCACTGAATTCACCCATTTGATTTGTCAAAATGATTAGTTTGATTCCTTGAACTCCCACACTTGTTTTGTCAAAATGTTTGATGTGATCCTTTTGAAATGTTTTGATCTATTGAAATCTTTTAGTTTAAATCCGATTATTCACTTAATTTATAAGTAAAATCGGTAGTAAACCTGCATAAAATCTTCCTAGACATGGTCTAGGATAACATTTATATATATGTAAAACATATAAATTTAAAAGCATTTAAGTAAACAATTTAAATAAAACAGTTTACTAATGCTTCTCAGCCCCGCGTTTTAAAACAAAATATTAGAAAAGGGGCAATGAACTCACCTGTGTTGCCGTGCAATGAACCACAAAAGATATGCGCACTCTTTGATTGTTGCCTAAGTATGTTTAGCACCTGAGTTATTTTAAAGAATTCGAATACGATAAGTACCTACAGAAATTGTCGTATCTATGGTTTGGTCTCGATGTGCAACTATGTGTGCTAGATTACTAGTGTGTTTCTAAAATTCCCTCTATCTAAGGTAAACTATTACCCATTAATAACCCAAATTCCACCTAAAGCATTTAAAGTATTTAAGTAAAACATTTTCAATTTATTACATTTTAAGTTAATTATTTATTTAGGAAAATCATTTAATTATATTGATAAGGTTTATAATTTATTTTCTTTTCATGAGAAACATGATTAATTTAAGAAAAGTGAAATTAAACATGATGGGCTTATGTTAAACCCATTTGGGCCGTTCTTGGGCCCATTAATAAACTTTGATTTTCAAATGATCTCTTGTTTGCTTATTGAGGCACTAACCTTGATGGTTTAAATAAACCATTTAGGTTGGTCATATATATTTGAAATTTCCCCATGGTTTAGGTGTTAACATTTAAGTCAAACCATAACCTTTAGGTTCTTGTTTTCCATCCCTAATGCACTCTTCTCATGATGTTGATATCTTAGCTTAAGGAGATTCATTTGTGTTTAACCAAATGAATGATCATCCCCTACAATGATTTTATACCATAAGTGTGCTAGAATATCCTATGTTAGATCGATATTTATCCCTAACATGGCCTTTATTGGAGTTTAGATCTTGTGGGCCTTATCTTAGGCCTAAATTGCCATTGTGACCCGATTGGTTAATATCTAACTTAATCGAATGTACAACGGGTCAACCTTAGATATTGGGCCAATTTAAGTGGTCTTGGCCTAATCATAAGGTTATTGGGCCTTAGAAAGTTATGTGAGCCAATTTAATTAAACGACTAAGTGTGAATAAAGTCTCGGCCAATTTCCTCCCCAATGAGCCAACTTGAAATTGTTGGGCCATTACAACACGTGGGCCAATCAAGTTCCTGCTTGGGCCGAATAGGGCATGGCCTTGGGCCAAACAGTTGGGCCAACTAAATTTACTTGGGCCGATTCGAAACTAACATATTGGACTTGGGCTTCGACTAACACTTCAAAATTAACGAAATATGCAGCGAACCTATTGGGTATGGTTCGGCTCTGCATGCTTAACTGGGAAAGGTTCGTTCCATGCACCAAAGGTTCGGCCACGTGGGAGTGATAGGTTCGCAGGAGGGTTCGCCACTAGTGAGATGGTTCGCAGCCCTTCTAGAGTTCGGCCAACACCACTGGGTTCGGCTAAGGGTTCGTAGATGGCTAGGTTCGGTAGTTGACTACTGTTGCAGGTTCGTTAATGGAAGTAGGGTTCGTTCCTAGGATAGGGTTCGGCTGGTCTAATAGGTTCGGTGAAGTAATCAGAAGCAACAAGGTTTATCAGCCTCTAACTGAGGGTTCGCCATGCACGTTGGGTTCGGCGAACTTGCCATGTAATGATAGGTTCGGCCATGACCTGACGAGCCCTAGGTTCGTGGAAGATGCTAGGTTCGTCGAAGGGAATGGTTCGCCCACCTTCATCTCTGGCCAACTGGTTCGTCACCCTTGGAACCCCACGAACCTGTACAGGTTTCTCAACCTTTTGCAGCCTCAACTCACGGTTTGGTCGGTCCTTTGTTGCTGGTATCCTCGACTAAGTATTCGAGTTGGTGGGGTTCAAAGATTAGTCCTATGGTCGATTTCTTTATGGTGGTGTTCGATCAACAAAGAAACCATGACAAAACCCTAATTTTCGTGAAGTTAAAAGCATCATACCTCGAAAATAGCTGGTTGAAATCTCAGATCAGTTGTACTTCCATGTAGAGCTCGTTCCTAGCTATGCGTGGACACCAAAAACGCCCAATTTCGTCTCCAAACGAGTGAGATCTTGAAGATTGAAGGTGATATTTTAGAGAGAGAGAGAGAACGGGAATGAGAGTTAGAGAGAGAATAAAATGTGTAAAAATGAAAGAAAAGTGTTCTTTCATCGTTTATATACCCTGAGGTTATTCGGGTTCGTTTCGTTTGCTCGGTTCGCATCTTCGTCGCGTTTCCGGATCGTAACGCGTATAATTACGTAATCTAAATAAAAGGTTATATTTTATGTGCTTGGAAAGTGGCTATTTCTAGTAATGACATTAAATGATATTTTCCTAATTTATTTATCGAAACTCATAAATATTACGCGTTTTATTATTTATTCGCGTGTTATGGTTTACGCGTCTAAATTTAAAATAGTTTTGCTATAATTTTAATTATGATGAGTTTCAAAATTGTAGAACAGGAAATATTTTATTTCCTTATAATTATTATCGTTCGAGTCGTCTTACGTTATCGTTTCATCAGAAAACGTCACTTACGCGCGTTTTCGTACAGAGCGCTAACTGTACGAACACGATCGTACGTTTCACTTTCTGATTTTTGTTGTCTACTTTACAATCATCGTTTCAGATCGTTAAACTATCAGATCTATTCGTACAGATCGTCACCTATACGAATAGTTCGTCAGTTTAGCATTCCGTAACAACAACTGTTATTGTATTGTTTTGATTAGCCTCACTTACGTGCTATCCTAATAGATCCTAGCAAATAAACCCATGATAGTTCAGGGTTGCCAGATAATTACCTGACTCAAGAACCATGGTTCTGTACTCTGATTCTGCTAAGTGTTCATGAACCTGTTGTTTGATAATCTGAAAAGACTTTGACTATTGTTATGAACATGAAATAGAATGCAATATGTATAGTTGGTGTCTGTTTACTGTTCGTGCTACTGTTGCGATCACTGTTCCGGCACCGGTTTCGGCACTGTTGTTACAGTCTCCCTTTGTTAGAGAAATTTCGTCCCGAAATTTAAGAATAGTTATCGGTTACAGCTTTCTCTGTAAGCAGTTGGGGATGTCCTGAACATCGTGTGATCTTCGTATTTTCCATGTAAACTTGAGTTTTCGCTATGAATTTCCAATGAACTTAGCAATGGAAATACGACTTTTCCTTAGTTGTTTAATCTAACGAGCCGTAAACTCTGAAGACTATTACCTAAGGTATACTGTCCGTCTAATTGAATTTCTTCAACTGATATGACGAACGATTCGTTAGCCCGACGTTTATTCAAGTTCGAGACGTGAAACACGTAACGCATCCAACTAAGGTCATATAGTGACCTCAATCTTTGTGCCATGAAACGAATACATTGGATGACCTCGGATTGTCCTATGTTTCGTGGTGCTTGTTCGTCCCTTTATTCTGGGATGGACTACACCTTTAATCCGTCAGTCGGCGACTGACGTTGCCGACCTCAAGGAGCCTCGAATGGTGTGCATTCGATGCTACTATATTGACGGTTGTTGTAGGAAGATTAAATAGGTGGCATTTGGGTGTCCAAATTTCCACTGAAGTTTGACCTACAGGTTCTCAACACATCCTCCAAGATCCGTGTCGTACTTTCGCTTCGGCCGTTCATTGGTGAACAGCGAGCTATGCTCAGTTTTAGGTACATCCCTAGAGATTTCTGTGATGTTTGTTAGAACCTTATTATGAATTGCCGTCCCTATTCAAAATGTTAATCAATGGTACCACATAGTGTACCACTATCTCGTTGCTGTATAATCCATCAGTTTACCTCTCACCAGTGTCCACCCACTATTCTGGTAGTAAGTATTACATCCGGTTTATCTTAAACTGTCTTTCGGCACTAAAATCTGACACACTCCTTAAAGTTTTCGTAGGGGACTCTCACAACTCTAGGTCTTGATTACCAGATCAAAATCCTTAAGTCACCCATGGTGTATACTTAAGTTATTTGACATAACCGTATACATACTTCACCATTTGTTTGATCTACTCTCCGTTTGAAAGTGTATATTATACAGCGGAGAGGTCTACCTAAAATATGGTAGAGTTATTAGGATAAAGGTAATGATTTACCTTCTCAGTACACCTATACCCATCTGTGTGATGGTGTATATCTATCTTACTTCTACCCTAAAGTCATGAGACTTATGAAACCTATTGTAACTTTTGTTCCACCTATTACTTATTCTCATCCGAGTTCAAATTGGGAGAATTTAAGATGAAGTTGTTCTTTCTTTGGCAGTTCCAAAATATCCCTGAGATGTCGTTCGCGTTCTGTCGTGCTACTAAAATAAATCAGTATGTCATCCTTAATAGTAATGACAAACTAACCAGCTACGGTTTGCACGCTAGATTCATGAGGTCCAAGAAACCATAGATGCATTCTTCTACTCGAAGAGCATCACCATAATTTGGAACGCCCATAATTCATTCGAAATATTTTCTCGAGCATACCCTCATCTTGTATTCTCAAATGATTTCCCTTGATCTACTTACTTAGTCTACATAAGGACCTAACACAGTTCTCATGTTTACTTTTCCTAACATCCTAGAATCGGAGTTCTCAATTTAAGTAACTTAAATTTTAGGAGATCTAGATAGGAAATGAAAGTCAACACACTAGCTTTGACATTTTTTATTCCTAATGCTATTAGTGTTCTAATCAGATAAAGTCCTATTCTAAACTACGGTAATTAAGCCGGCATTAATGATTACTCTATCCTTATTTAATCATCTAACCCTTATTTAACCTAAAGGTTCCTTCAATTATTATTCTGATTATCTTTTCGGCACTGACTTTGCTTTTGACTAACTTAAATTTATGGTTCCTAAAATTACAACAGACTATGCAGTTCTAATTAATACCCCAACAGATAATTTAAGGTATTAAACTGAAATTTGCATACCTATGGAGTCATCGGAATCCGAGTGTTCCCCAGGAGCTGGTAAAGCGAGTAGTTCCACAATGTCTGCTGGGTCTGCTGGAGGCATTTTCCTAGAGCAGTCCCTTGCGAAATGTCCATGCATTCCGCACATGAAGCAATTGTTGTTATGTTGAGGGGAAGTAGAGGTGCTCGCTTTTTGTTCCCATTTCCTAGTGGAAATAAACCGACACTGTTGAATCCAGTGTCCGTATTTACCACAATTCAGACAGTGTTTACAAGGTTTCTCCTCACCATGATGAAAACCACATCTGACACATTTAGGAAATGCACCAAAATATTGACGAGGAGTAGAGGCTATTGGTGACCGACACTGTTGTATCCAGTGTCCCGTCTTTCCACAATGCGTGCATTGTAGGCACGAAAGCTCAGCCAGGTCATGGTAGTGACAAGCCGAATAGAGGGAAGCTTTTCCTTTAGAAAGTGCAGGATTTGTAAAAGATATCCTCACAGGGCAGTCTCGGGCAATGTGTTCGGACAGTCCGCACACATAACAATCTTTGCTGTGTCGAGGAAGGGGATATGTAGTGTTTCCAGGATTCTGGTTATGAGTCGGGGGATCATTACAATCACGACTCCAGTGTCCCTTTCCTCCGCAGTTCAGACAATATTTGCACAGTTTATTCTTAGCATGGTGGAGACCGCACGCGACACATAAAGGAAATTTGCTAGCCTCCGGTTTGCATACTAATTCCATTGATGATCCGCATTGGTGATCCCAATGGTTCGTCTTACCACAATGGATGCATTGCTTGCATGAGATTTCAGCGCGGTGGTGATAGTGACAGTTAGTGCAAAGGGGTGATTTTCCAGCGTAACACCTACGATTCTCTGACTCCGGAGCAACGGCCATCTGACGAAGGGGAATGGCCTCGGTGTAGATCTCAGGATTTCTTGATTTCTTAGAACGACTCCGTTTTCGCTTCCTGCTTGTTTCTCCTTCTTCCGGTTCCTTCTTCTCTGCAGCAAGTAATGGAAAGTTCCTGGTAAATTCCTCACTGTTCCTGATCCGGGTGATGATTCCAGGGAGAATCGCCACCAACTGCTCAGTGATCAGTGTTGCAAGTACCCCAATGGCTGGGTCCGTCTCTTGTGGAGGTGGAGGCGGTGATGGCTGTCTTCTTGGTGACATTCTAACCATAACCAATAGAACATTCGCAGCCCTTCTAGAGTTCGGCCAACACCACTGGGTTCGGCTAAGGGTTCGTAGATGGCTAGGTTCGGTAGTTGACTACTGTTGCAGGTTCGTTAATGGAAGTAGGGTTCGTTCCTAGGATAAAGTTCGGCTGGTCTAATAGGTTCGGTGAAGTAATCAGAAGCAACAAGGTTTATCAGCCTCTAACTGAGGGTTCGCCATGCACGTTGGGTTCGGCGAACTTGCCATGTAATGATAGGTTCGGCCATGACCTGACGAGCCCTAGGTTCGTGGAAGATGCTAGGTTCGTCGAAGGGAATGGTTCGCCCACCTTCATCTCTGGCCAACTGGTTCGTCACCCTTGGAACCCCACGAACCTGTACAGGTTTCTCAACCTTTTGCAGCCTCAACTCACGGTTTGGTCGGTCCTTTGTTGCTGGTATCCTCGACTAAGTATTCGAGTTGGTGGGGTTCAAAGATTAGTCCTATGGTCGATTTCTTTATGGTGGTGTTCGATCAACAAAGAAACCATGACAAAACCCTAATTTTCGTGAAGTTAAAAGCATCATACCTCGAAAATAGCTGGTTGAAATCTCAGATCGGTTGTACTTCCATGTAGAGCTCGTTCCTAGCTACGCGTGGACACCAAAAACGCCCAATTTCGTCTCCAAACGAGTGAGATCTTGAAGATTGAAGGTGATATTTTAGAGAGAGAGAGAGAGAGAACGGGAATGAGAGTTAGAGAGAGAATAAAATGTGTAAAAATGAAAGAAAAGTGTTCTTTCATCGTTTATATACCCTGAGGTTATTCGGGTTCGTTTCGTTTGCTCGGTTCGCGTCTTAGTCGCGTTTCCGGATCGTAACGCGTATAGTTACGTAATCTAAATAAAAGGTTATATTTTATGTGCTTGGAGAGTGGCTATTTCTAGTAATGACATTAAATGATATTTTCCTAATTTATTTATCGAAACTCATAAATATTACGCGTTTTATTATTTATTCGCGTGTTATGGTTTACGCGTCTAAATTTAAAATAGTTTTGCTATAATTTTAATTATGATGAGTTTCAAAATTGTAAAACAGGAAATATTTTATTTCCTTATAATTATTATCGTTCGAGTCGTCTTACGTTATCGTTTCATCAGAAAACGTCACTTACGCGCGTTTCCGTACAGAGCGCTAACTGTACGAACATGATCGTACGTTTCACTTTCTGATTTTTGTTGTCTACTTTACAATCATCGTTTCAGATCGTTAAACTATCAGATCTATTCGTACAGATCGTCACCTATACGAATAGTTCGTCAGTTTAGCATTCTGTAACAACAACTGTTATTGTATTGTTTTGATTAGCCTCACTTACGTGCTATCCTAATAGATCCTAGCAAATAAACCCATGATAGTTCAGGGTTGCCAGATAATTACCTGACTCAAGAACCATTGTTCTGTACTCTGATTCTGCTAAGTGTTCATGAACCTGTTGTTTGATAATCTGAAATGACTTTGACTATTGTTATGAACATGAAATAGAATGCAATATGTATAGTTGGTGTCTGTTTACTGTTCGTGCTACTGTTGCGATCACTGTTCCGGCACCGGTTTCGGCACTGTTGTTACATATATATAATATGTATATAAATATTGACGAAAGAGAAAGAGCTCATAAAATAAAATTGATGCGAATACAATCGCAGAAGCCTTCTTACGCTTTCAGCCATCTTTACCTAGCTTCAATAAATATCTAGGTATGTACTTCGTTCCTTTAGCAGCTTCCAAATTTAAGCTTTAGTAACATTATAACAATTTTAACTATCCGACCCTATATATAAAAATATTATATTAAATTTATGATCTATTTTAGGAACAGAAAATAAACGCATCAGGAATCATTCTTGCAAATAGTTATACAGATAGATTAAGCAGAAACGCTGCCCAATTTATTTTGAGAAGTTCTAAGTTGTCACTCAGCCAACCAAAACTATAGGTGAATACATTTAACTTCTTTTTAAATATAAATTTATTTTTTTAGCATTGCATGTTTAAACTTTGACGCATAAAGGAATACTACGTGACCAGCATTTAGGCTATTAGTATACGTATGATTTGCAAATCGTATCCGCATATGGGTGAAATTCCCATACGTGGCTGGTACAGGTGGGCTGGAAGGTTAAACGTAAGACGTACTCCGCAGGCAACCTAACCAGTGACCAGCTGTGGGCTGGAGGGAACAAAACGTAAGGCACGCTGCTCTGTAGTTCCTAACCCGTGACAGTTATAAACCAGTGTATGCAGTAGTTGTATCGATCAGTGAAATAACATGCTAAATATGTGGTATTGCCAATAATAATTATGGTTAAAGGACCGAACATGTTATGCTTACATAATGAGTCTGTTATTTGTATTCACCAACATTATGTTGATGTTTTATTTTCAAAAACTTTTCAGGGAATAATGAAATATAAACAAGAAGCAAGATTAGAGATTCTTGGCCTATGATGCCTTGAATAAGATCTTGTGGTGAGACCATGGAGCTATTGGAGCTATGCCTCCAAGTCATGTATAAACCGGATATTATAAAACAAAATGTAATTATGCGTGTGTAAAAATCCGGTTTACTATAAATTGAAATGAAGGTGTTCATACCTACGCGTATGAAGCTTTATGAAATCCTGAAAAGTTATTTTGAAAAGTTATTAACAAATGATGAAAATGTGGTTTTTCATACCTACGCGTATGAACTATTTATAAATCATGAAAAATGTTTTCACATCCATGCATGTGATTCATTTATAAAATTTTGAATTCATGAAACAATGCTTCCGCTTAACACATATGACCGAGACGTATCCATGAAACCAATTTGGGTCGCAGCGCCCGGGTCGCTGAGAGCCCGGGGTGTGACAGGTTGGTATCAGAGCTCCTGGTTTTAGCGAAATAGGTACTAATGATAGAATCTAAGCTTTAACCAAATTGAGATGATTGCCTATCAAAGAAATAGGTAGAATAGTATTCTTGAAACACTAAGAATGATTGAAATAACAGTGTGAATCTTGATGATAGCCTATGAGCTAATTATGATGAATTATTTTTAAGGCTTTATCATATTTGGTAGACAATGTGTACAAATTTAAACAATAGCGAAATTCTATTAAAAAAACACGTGGGTGCAAGAGAACGCACACGGATATTGATTAAATCATGACTCAGAAAGTTGAGATACAATAGATGGTTGTAAAAGGAATACAAGATGCAATTCTGTCAATAATTGCTAATTAAAAAAAAACAAGTTAAATTTTGAATCTCACAAAAACAATAATAAAAGAAAACAGTGCATCTAAATGAACAATGAAAATTGAGAAGTTTCTAGTTTGAAACAATCCTAAACTAAGGAACGTTCATATAAAACATTTTGATCTTGTAAACCTCGTGAGCTCACTGGAACGTAAGGAGCTGTCGTAACATTATGATGGATTGAAAAGATTGAGGCGGTACTTGCTATTAGCAAATGTGCCAAAGAAGAAATATGATTTTGTACGCTTCGAATTCATTTAAATACGGAGCTTTAGTAAGGTGGAATTCCATTATTTATACCAAAGGTAGAAACCAAGCATTTACTATGACTTGGGAAAGTTTTTGGGAGTTGGTGACCTGAAATTTCTGCCTTATGAAAATAAAAAAGAGATCGATTGAAAATTCATAAGCCATCGCATGGTCGGTGCTAGGCATTAGGAACACACTTCTAAAACTTTGAATACACTCAATTGATGCCACATCTTGTGACGCCAGAATCAAACCTTATTAGTTATTATATATGGGGTTTGGTATGTGAAATTAATGACATGGTTAAGGCTGTAATGCCTTGGACCATTGACTCTACTCTTGAGCTAGCAGGGTCCTGGATTGAACAAAGCAAGTGAAATTAACAGGGCCGGTGGTTCATGAGCAAGAGCTAATCCAAATGCGAAGAATATGACGTGAGCTTTTGGTTCTTAATGCTAAAGAAGTTACAGACATGCCAGATGTCATTACTTGTACATTTCTTATCAATAATGTTTATGTTAAGGTATTGTTTAATTCATGAGTAAAGTAAAGCTTTATTGATTATGAATTTTGCAAGATTCTAAATGAACCACTAGTGAAATTAGATAAACCTAATCTGGTAGAAAGTGCTCAAGAAACAATTAGACGAGACTGAAAGTCCATGAAGAAGATATTCCTAAAACTGCTTTCCGTACAAGGTATGGGCATTATGAGTTCACTGTTATGCCTTTGGACTTATTAGTGCTCCAGCTGACTTTATGGACATGATGAACAAGATATGCAGACCTTATATGGACAAATTCATCTTTGTATTCATTGATGATATTCTTATTTATTCAAAAACACCCGAGGAGCATGCTAAACATCTTAGAACCCTACTTGAACTACTACGTCATGAGAAATTGTATGCTAAATTTTTTTAATGTGAGTTTTGGCTCACAAAGGTACAATTTCTAGGACATGCTATTAGTTTTCATGGTATTCAAGTAGATCTATCAAAAATAGAGACTATAACCAAATGGGAGAACCCCAAGTCACCAACAAAGGTGCATAGTTTCTTATGCTTTGCAGGTTATTATCGTCAATTTATTCAGAATTTCTCCTGATGAGCTATTCCTCATACCTTATTGACTAGAAAATCATAAAAATTTGAATGGAGTCCTAAACAAAATGTAGCTTTCAAAATCCTTAAAGATAAATTAACTCACGCTCTAATCCTAGCATTACCTAAAAGCGTTGAAAACTTTGTTGTCTTTTGTGATGCTTCTCGTACAGGATTAGGATGTGTACTGATGAAACAAAACAAAGTGATATCCTATCAATTATGTTAGTTAAAAACCCATAAGAAGAATTATGTGACTCATAAGTTGGAATTAGGCACCATTATCTTTGCATTGAAGTTGTGGATACATTACAATTACGAAGTTCATTTCACACTTTACACTGACGATAAGAATTTAATATATATCTCTGGTTAGAAGAATGTGACAGACTTGTAATAACCCGGTAGGTTAAATCTTATCATTTAAACGACATATGAATACGAAAACTAGCCCAATTTCCTACAAATGTCAAACGAGTCAAAGTTTATGATAACTATGAAACGAACTTCTTCAGTCTACTTCATTGAGGTTATTTAAACCAAAAATATTGTAAACCACAACAATTTTAGTAAGACAAGTTTTCATTCTATAAAGTTCTAAATTAACTCATTTGTGTGTCACGCTCATGAAGTAAGGTAATCATGCAAGACAAATTACCGTTACGGGTGCACACGGAACGATAATTTGCAGTAATCATAAAACATTTTGAATCCAAATCATAAAAGAATTAAATATGCGACAACAAAGTAGGATGGAGACATGAAACTACTATGAATGTGAAATATTTTATCACAAATGAAATACGAATGTGGTTGTAGATGCCTTAAGCCGAAAGTAGGCAAAGAAACCAAAACGAGTATGTGCTCCAAGGCTGGAACTACAAGTCAATTTGATGAAACAAATTAATGAATAGCAAAAGCAAGCCCAAAAAGATGAAAACAAAGATTGAAAAAATGAAGAACATGACTGAGCAATTAGTCAAAGGAGATGATAAAATTCTCCGAATAAACACAAGAATCTGGGTGCTGGCGGATTAAGAAAAAGAATATTAGAATAAGCTCATAAATCCAAATATAAGATGTACCTAGGAAGTGATAAAATGTAAAAAAAAATCTCAAAGATAACTATTGGTGGATTAGCATGAAGAAAAATATAGATGTAAATCTTGCAAAATGTTTAACTTGTTCCCAAGTTAAAATAGAAGATGAAAAAGCTTCTGGTATGTTGCAACAAATAGAATTACTTGTCTGAAAATTTGAAACGATAACTATGGATTTTATAATCAAAATTTGTAGAGCCCACTACACGTTAAAGACTGACAAAGTCAACTTGGAAGAGTTAAAGTTCAGTTTTTGGAAGATTTCGTGTACAGCAGTTCGAGTACACCATGTATTCGAGTACTCGAAGTTCTGTTGTATTAAACTTCGAGTACACCTAGATCTAGTATAAATAGACGTATTTTGAACAGATTTAGGTTGGAATCCCAAGGCATTTGCTCTCTAGACGTATTGAGGCACTTGTACTCGAATTTTCAGTATTTATACAAATATTACATTTTTCTACTTGCTTTCTTGATTCTAACTTGGATTCCGCACTTGTTAGAGATCATTGATGATGATTTAGAAGATAAAGTTTCGTTCTTGATCCGGTTTGAGACCTACAAGTGGTATCAGAGCTAGAGTGCTCTTTTCATCGTCAAGGTAACAACTTTCTGAAGCAAGTTTAGCACTTTATCATTTTTCTCTACTCCATCTAGCTACTGTGTAAATTTGGGACTCCAAATCTTAAGAAATATTTTGATAAAATTTTTCTTAAGTATTTTCGAGTTTAGCTATTTCGAGTATAGATAGAGTGTTCGAAGGATAGCTACAGTTCGAGTACTAGAGATTTTCGATTACAGAGGGATTTTTCGGGTACAAGTGATTTCAAGTACAAGTTTAATTTCGATTACCAAAAGATTTCGAATACAGAGTCATTTTCGAGTACTGAGGGAATTTCGAATATAAGGGGATTTTGAATACACTGCTAATTTTGAGTATAAGGGAATTCAAGCAGTATTTGGTAATATGTGCTACAGGGACTTCATGAACAATACTTAGAAATTTTTCTAATCCATCATAGCCTCAAAGAATCTGACAAATTTGTCCAACTTACTCAACTTGGACAATGAGATTGGCACCGGAACAAAGCCACCTAGGCTCGTGTCTGGAGATAACTTCCAAGATTGGAAATTCAAATTCCAATCATTTATCAAATACACTGATACAAAGCTCTGGAGATCCATTGAAGAGGGTCCCTTTGTGCCCTCATACCAGAGTGAGATCAATGGTCCTCTTGTTCCCAAGGACCCTGAATTGTACACTGACAATGACATCCTTATGATGGAAAAGGATGAAAAGGCTTATGCCTCAATCACAATGGATCTGTCGACTGATGTTGCTCATGGATTTAAAGAGCACAAGCCAGCAAAGGAACACTGGAATGCTCTGGTTGAACGGTTTGAAGGTAATGAAGATATGAGAGAGGGTCGTAAGGATATGCTGCGACAGAGGTTCAATATGTTCAATCACATCTAAGGAGAGTCACTTGAAGCACAGCTTAATAGATTCACCCATCTGATGACCGAGATGACAAGTTCTGGAATTGAGATGACCAAAGGAGAAGTAAACAAGAAGCTTCTGAACTCACTGCCTTACACCTGGAACTCAAATTGTACAACAATCAAAAGGACAAAGGATATGTACAAGACCTCTCTAAGTGAACTGATCTCGATCATAAACTACTATGACAAGGATGATAAGCTGAGAGCACTGAATCATGCCAGCTCCATGGGAATTGCACTCGTGTCAGAAAACTCTGCATTACTTTCTGCTATCAATCTTCAGGCTTCAGGGATGCAGCACTATCAGAACTCTTCATCTTAATCAATTCCCTTTGAGACTGCATTCCTATCATCCGGTAAAGCTGGTTCAATGTCCAAGATCAATCCAGAAAGTGAAGAAAATATGCTGTTGTTTAAGGGTTTTATGAACAGCTACAATGCATTCATAGCAGGAGAATTAGCACCTGCCAACCTAACTCAGGACAATTTGGAGCAGATAAATCCAGCTGATGTTGAGGAAATGGTCATCTCATGGCAGATGGCTATGGCTGTGTTTCGGGCAAAGAAGTTCATCAAGCGATATGGAAGAAATAGCTTTGGAAATAACCCAGGAAAGAAACTTGGATTTGACAAGTCAAAGATGCGTTGCTACAACTATGATCAACCTGGCCACTTTGCTAGAGAATGTAAGCAGCCAAAGGTGGCCAATGAAGGAGAAAAACAGTCTGAAGAGAAAGCTGTGACTGCTGCTGCAGGAGGAAGTGCTAGTGCGTCCAAAGCACTGGTAACCCAAGAAACTGACTCCTATGATTGGAGTGATCAGGTGCAGGAACTGGAGCTAACTCTGAGTCACGCCTTCATGGCTGAGGTGGAAAACAAGCAAAAGGAGGTAACTGAAAATCTTTGCTCTACATCATGCATATATAAAGTATTTAAGTATAGGTCACATAATGAATCACTAATCAAATAGGTAACTAAACTTAGATACTTTAACTCAGAATTTCTTAAAAATGAAGGAATTTTTAAAAGGAAACTTGAAGCCGAGGGTCGGGATGTGGCAAGGCTAAAAGAACTTTTCGTTGACAAAGAGTCCAACTATCGAGATGCTCGACGCAAAATCGATGAACTCACTTTAGAGTTGAACCAAGTTAAAACTCAACTTTCTAAAACCACAGTGAAATGTGAAAAGTTTGACTATTCAAGCAAGGTTGTGGATAACATGACAACCATGCAATACCGAGAAAAGAAGGGCAAGGGAATTGGATATAATGAATGGGAACCACCTTTTAATCATAATTACTCAATCATGCCCAAAATCAACACATCTGTTGATGATCTGCTGTCACAGTCTGATCGAAGGTTCGAGTTCAGCACTGGCTTTGACAAACCTGTCCCTTTGACAACAGATCCCATTGAGACCAGTCCCAATATTTCTTATGATTCTGAGATGTGTGCAAATAGTTTAAACAAAGCAGTTATGAGGGGGAAGACAGAAGAAAGAAGTGCTGAGAAGAGCACAGATTGTTCAACATCTTTTGGAACATCATCTTTTAGTTCAAATTCTAATTTTGTTGGAAAAGTTGATAAATTTAAACTTAAAACAAATGAGATGTCAAAAAAATTTAAGACAAGTTTTGTTAAAAAGAATGTTATTTTGGAAACAACATCTTCTTGTTTACATCATGAGTTCAAGGGTCATTCCACAATCACCAAAGAGGCGGGTTCAAAGTTGAATCCTAACTGTGAACCTTCTGTTCCAACAAGGTCATTGGAACATACCTCTGCAAGCTTCTCTTCTAGTCTTTGTGACTATGAAGTAAAACATTTTGACCCTAAGGAATTTCATGGGAAGGTATGTTGCTTTGTTTGTGGTAAACCAGGCCACATTGCCAGAAATTGTCTGCACCGACCTACTGAATTCTTTTATGAAAAGAATCAGAAGGTCACACCAAAGGCAAAACCCTCTATCAAATCAAAGAGGACTGACCAATCCTCAATGCCTAGGGTGAATCCTCAGAAAGAACCACAAAAGCAATCCACTGCCAAAAGGAAAAGATCACCCGAACGTCATCAATATGGTTATCATAAACAAAAGTCGAATTTTTCAAAAATTAAAAACAAGACATATTGGAGACATGATCCCACTTTAAATATCCCATTGAAACCAGTCAAACATGGCAGTGGTGCAGGATCAAAAATTGATAAGGACAAAACAGTTAGATCAAAAGGGGTTCGCAAGAAAGAATCCATTGTTTCTCCTGTGCCTAAACCTGTTATGGTTTGGGTACCTATTTCTCACTGATTGTGTGTGAAATGTAGGGACGGCCAAGCAAGCTCAAACATGTTTGGTATGTAGATAGTGGCTGCTCCCGGCATATGACTGGGGACTTTTCTCAGTTACATGAAGTTACACCATTCAATGGAGGATATGTATCATTTGCAGGAGACAAAGGAGGAAGGATAAGCATGAAAGGCACGGTGACCATCAGAACTCTCAGTTTTGAAGATGTCTATTATGTAGAAGAGCTCAACCACAGTCTATTAAGTGTTTCTCAGATCCGTGACAAGAGCTTTTCAACACGCTTCACAAACAAGGAGTGTCTTATTCTGAAGCCTGGCTTTGTAACACCTGAGAAGTGGATTCTGATGAGAACTCCAAGGATAAACAATGCCTACATTATCAACATGAACTCGGATTCATTCACAGAAAACACATGTTTGTTCTCAAAGGCATCGGAGCATGACTGTCTGCTATGGCATCGCCGAATGGGTCATGTAAACCTTAAGAATCTGAACAGACTCGCCAAGGGAGATCACGTCATCGGTTTGCCTTCTAAAGATTTCTCCACTATTGAGAAGTGCGTCTCTTGTGCCAAGGGGAAGCAACACAAAAGACCCCATAAGCCTAAATTGTTCAATTCTATCTCTTCAGTTCTTCAACTTCTTCATATGGATCTCTTCGGGCCAGTCAACGCAATGAGTATCGGGAAGAAGTCATATTGTCTTGTTGTGACAGATGATTATTCCAGATTCACTTGGGTGTTCTTTCTAGCCAAGAAGGATGAAACAGCTACCTTGATTGAAAATCAGAAGAATCTAAAGGTCAAGGTGATTAGAACTGATAATGGCACTGAATTTAGAAATCAAACTCTTATAGATTTCTGTGATGAAAAAGGGATTGCTAGGCAGTACAGTGCAGCCAGAACTCCTCAGCAAAATGGAGTTGCTGAAAGAAGGAACATAATGCTTATAGAAGCTGCACGAACAATGCTGTCAGAATCTAAACTGTCAATCTTCTTCTGGGCCGAAGCGGTTAACACAGCTTGCTATGTTCAAAATCGAGCTCTCCTGAACAAGCGCCATCAAAAGACTCCCTTTGAGATTGTCTTCAATCAGAAGCCCAAAGTTGGTCACTTCAAGTCATTTGGATGTCCTTGCACTCTTCTTCATACAGAACCTAATCACAAGTTCGATGATAAGACAGATGAGTGTTACTTTGTGGGTTATTCATCCGAGAAAGCAGCTTACAGAGTTTACAACAAGAAGACTCGGATGATCGTTAAATCATACTATATAGATTGGCAAGAAATGAACTCTACTGATGCTGATTCTGGTCCAAACTGGCTATTTGAGTATGATTCTACCTTCAGGCCCTTTAACAATACATCCGAGAACCCAGAATCATCCAAGCTGACCGATGATTTCTACAAGGGTGATGATGTGGACTATAGGGTTGACTATGTTCCATGTGATCCTAATCTCTTGACAGTTGACCCTCTAGGCATGTACAATCGTGCCCCTCTAGCTCAGCCGACCCCAATACATGAAGTTCTCCCATCATAACCAGACACTTCTCAGTCCGTTCAACCACTTCCTGAAACTGATCAAGTCTCATCTTCCTCCCACCAAACTTTTGATAATCCATTATTCTCAGATAGCATACCTGAGGAACATTGCGTGGATCACGGAGCCGAAGAAAGTGAAACTGCTCCTATTGACAGCACTTCTTCTTCAAGAGAAGATCAAGTGAACAACATCAGCAACTTGCTAGACAATCTAGCTATGGAAGAAGTGCCAACTCTCAATGTAAACAAAGGTCATCCAGTTGAAAATATTATTGGACCTCTTTCAGAAGGAGTTCTCACCCGGAGCCGGTCAATTCTAGCTCAGAATGTCTTGCCTGAAAGCAATCTTTCACGAAGCCAATCAGGTCCAATTAATTCTTGTTTATACTCATGTTTCATTTCGCAGGTTGACCCCAAGAATGTCAAGATGGCTCTTAAAGAGTCTAGCTGGGTCGAGGCAATGCAGGAAGAATTAATGCAGTTTCAGAAGCTCAACGTATGGAATTTAGTTCCATTGCCAAAAGGGAAACTACCAATCGGGACCAGATGGGTTTTCAGAAACAAGAAAGATGATTCGGGAGTGATCATCCGAAATAAAGCAAGGTTGGTGGTTCAAGGCTTCTACCAACATGATGGGATAGATTATAAGGAAGTCTTTGCACCAGTTGCAAGACTTGAAGCCATCCGAATTTTCTTGGCCTATGCCTCCTACATGAACTTCACGGTATATTAGATGGATGTGAAGACAACTTTCTTGTATGGAAAGGTAAAGGAAGAAATCTATGTCTGTCAGCCCCCAGGTTTTGAAGATTCTCAGTATCCAGACCATGTCTATAAATTAGACAAAGCTCTTTATGGTCTTCATCAAGCACCGCGAGCATGGTATGCTACGCTTACTGATCACTTGCTTGCAAATGGATATACCCGTGGAGCCATCGATCAAACTCTGTTTGTTCGCAAGTATAAGGATGATTTGATTCTCGTCCAAATCTACGTGGATGACATTATATTTGGCTCCACAAGCTCGGCGTTGTGCAAGGAATTTGAAGGGGTGATGAAGAAGAAGTTTGAGATGAGCGCGATGGGATAAATGACTTTCTTTCTAGGTCTCAAGGTGAAGCAAGATTCAAAGGGTGTGCTGATTCATCAAGGAAGGTATGTCACAGACATTTTGACCAAATTCAAAATGATGGAATCAAAGCCAGCTTCCACTCCTATGGCTGCTCGTCCTGTCTTAACTTCGGATTTGGATGGTGAAGATGTTGATCAACACCTCTATCGCTTGATGATCGGTTCTCTGATGTATCTGACTGCTAGTCGTCCAGACATCATGTTTTCAGTTTGTCAATGTGCCAGATATCAAGCGAATCCGAAGGCATCTCACCTTATAGCTGTCTAGAGAATCTTTCGGTATCTTGTCGGGAAGCCTCGTCTTGGTCTTCGGTACCCAAAGAACTCTGAGTTTCGTTTATTTGCATACTCAAACAGTGACTTTGGTGGATGTAACCTGGACAGGAAGTCAACCACTGGTGGTTGTCAATACTTGGGAGATCGCCTTGTCTCATGGCAGTGCAAGAAACAAACCACTGTATCCACATCCACTGCGGAAGCAGAATATGTTGCTGCCTCCAGTTGCTGCTCTCAGGTTATATGGATGCAACAGCAGCTCCTTGATTACGGTTTGAATTTTCTTGACTCTCCTATTTATTGTGACAATGAGGCCGCCCTTCAGATCGTCAAAAATCCGGTACAACACTCCAAAACTAAACATATTGACATCCGGATTCATTTCATCCGTGACTGTTTTGAACGGAAACTCATTCATCTTGAAAAAGTCCATACAGATGATAATCTGGCGGATCTTTTCACAAAACCGTTCGACACAGCACGCTTCCACCACTTACTTGCCTCTCTCAAACTAATAAGCTTTGAATAAAAAGGGAATTTTTGTAAATACGTTAAAATTTGTGTTTTGTTTTAATTTTAAATTTTAGATCACAAATTTAGGGGGAGAAAATTTACAAAAACAACAAAAAGATTTTTTGGTTTTTGACTTAAAATATTTAAGAAAATACAAAAAGATTTTCGGTCTTTGAGTTAGTCTAAGATAATCTACAAGTTTAGGGGGAGTTAAGTTTTTGAAAACCTAAGAAAAGGAAATCCTGCCTTCTGTTATTCAAAGAAAATTACAAAAAGATTTTATCTTTTCAAATATCTTTTCAAAATTTAAGAAAATACAAAAAGATTTTAATTGGACAAGCAAAGTGAATCGATCAAATTGGGAAGTGAAATAGTTTCTAAGGATCAAAATTTCACTGTCTTACTAAAATTTCTAAAGAATAACAACTTTGAATATCTATTTTTTCACTATGAAATTAAATCAAGTTGTCCAAAATGAAAGAATCAGACTTGATCAATTAAAATACATATATATAAATAAATAAGTGTGAAGTTGTGATCATTAGATAACTAGATATGTGTGACAACTATTTGACGTTTTGTTTAAATCCTTGAGTCAAAACAAGATTGGGTTTCGATAAACTTGAAATAGTTTTGGAAAACTCGGGTATTTCCTATGTTTTGTGTGAACAAAGAGCGGGAAATATCTACTAAATCATCCATTGTTTTGCGTAAGCAAAGACCTGGATGTGTGACGTTAAGTCCAATGTGTCTGCAGATCAGTAAATAAAAGATGCCAATGAGCACAAGATGATAGAACCCCTTCTTGTTCTTGATTCTAATCTAATAGATCTGTTCTTTTCTTTTCTCACCTTAAACTCTGTCAAAACATTTTAAGTTCGTTGAAACACAATCAAAGTTTGAAACAAAGGATTTAACAAAATTGATAGGTTGCATGTTAATCCAGTTTTACAATCTAACCGATTACAAATTTCCATAAGATATTTTTACAAAAACCTTGATCATATGACTGATTCTTAAATAATGGAATAATGAGTGGAAATCATTGGTGGGGTATAGTTGTTTCAAAGTTGCGCTTCATTAACAAATTACTTAAGCCAGTAAAATTTTTACAACAGATTTGATCCCACGAATTTGACCCGACTAAACCATAAACTTGTCCAAAGTTTCCAAGTTTTATTTTATTTTATTTTATTTTCAGAAAGTTAAAATTTTTTAAATAATAAATAAATAAAATGGGTGTATTCGAAATTGAGTACACGAATGTAGCGTATTCGAAACAACGCTATAAATAGCCCAACCTTATTAAATTTCGAATACCATTCCTTTCGAGTACAGATCAGTTGATTTCAAGTGCCGAAACCTTCTCTACAGGCGATCTCATTTTCTATAGCTGATTTCGAAAAACTACTCCTGCTATCTTTTAGATCATCTATAGGCGACCCTAGGTATAGAATTTTATCAAATTTTGACGGTGGATTCGAAAGTTGTGAGACAAAATCGATTTCGAGTACAGGATGTTCGACTACAGAGGGTTTTTAGGAAAATTGACCTCGAAGGACTTGAAAGTGAAAGGCGATTCTTGGATATGATGGTCGCCTATTAATTCCGAGCACTTTGAGCATGATTAGAAGTTTTAAAGAAAAAGATTGATGAAATTTTGAAGGTTTCGTGTGTTCTCGAAATTTGACATTTCGAATACAAGAATATTTCGAATACAGACTATTGTTTCGTGTACAGCCTGCTTTTCGAATACAGGAATGTCTTCGTGTACAAACCTACTGTTCGAATAGAGGAATGTTTTCGTGTACAGCATGTGCTTCTAATACATTAATGTTTTTCGTGAACAGCCTACATTTCGAACACCATACCACTTCGTATACAGGCTGCTGCTCGGTTATACCTTCTGTTAATTTCGAGAACACACAGATCTTGCGTGGACTTAGAATTTTTATGAATTTTGTAAAGTTAAACTTAAACTAACTTGATCTATTCTGTTTTCAGATGGCTGACTTAAGATTCGTGGCTGATCACAACATGACTGCTTATCTTGGAAACCCACCGGAAAGACATTCTGAGTTCAAGACTCTTGTTGAGGGATTGATTCTGTTATGCCATTATGGAACACCCCACTATTGTGACTGACTTTATTCGGGGTTTTTGGAGCACTGTGGAGGAGCATACTGATGACAAGGGAATTATCAGCATTGTTGGAAAGGTTCAAGGTCAACCCATCACTATCACCGAGCAAATACTCCGGTTGTGTTTGCAATTTGGAGACAAAGAGTCTGACCCAGTTGAGCTCGATCAAGCATTGGTGAACCGAACTGTATTTCAGATGGGACACGAAGGTGCCTACCCTCTAACAGAGAAGAAACTGCTACATCCCTACTGGAGGTACCTCGCGCACATAGTTACACAGTGTCTCTCCGGACGGAAAGGAGGATACGATGTTCTGAACCAGACTCTTAGCTCCTGTCTGGTGGCATTAGCACTTGGAATGGAGTTTAACTTCTCGAAGATGATTTTTCTTGACATGCACACAAACATCAAAGGAAGACGGAAGGAGCGGTTCCTAGCTTTCCCTAGATTCTTGCAGATTTCATCAATAAGAAATATTCCCATCTGACTCCCACACTCGGTACTCTGGAGATCAAGAGAATGAGAGATGACATCTTCGGCTATATGAAGATGAACAAGAGAGGAAACAAGCAATATACAGGGGAACGTCCATTGATAAAGTTTGGAAGGTTTGTGGGCGATGGTGCAGATGAAGACATGGCAGGAACTCCAGTAGCCATAGTTGTTGAAGAGAATGATGTCCAGGCTACAAGTACAAGTACAAAGGCTGATGAAGCGGCAAAGGACACCATTCCTGAGTCATCCTCTTCATCAAGTGAAGACTTTGTTGCTGACAAGCCTCCTCCAACAAGAGAAGAAAGGGAGGAAGCACAGGATGTTGATTACACTCCAACTCCTGAATCATCGCCAAAGAAAAAGAGACGAAAGACTATGTCCAAGCGGACCATAGATCCCAGGTTACAGCAGATGTTCTCCGGTTTATGCTTCTCGTCAGTTGCATCGATTCTACAACCTCCACCTACCAAACCACCCACACAACTAAAACCACCTTCAAAACCCAAGGCACCCTCACTACCAAAGCCACCCGCACAACCTAAACCTCCCACACAACCAAAACCACCTTCTCAACCAACCAAACCCAACCTAGTCATCAAAATTCCCGCTCGTTCTCCGCTTCCATCTTCAACAATTCCTATTTCCCACACCGAGACACCACCATCTCCACCTCGTTCACAAAGTGACAAGGGTAAATCTCCCTTGCACGCAGAATCACCTTATGAGCCGAAAGAAGTGCCTGTCGATCTCGTGGGTCTGCAAGACATAACCTTTGTGCACAAGAAGGAAGCCAAAGAAAGGGATACCAACATTCGTTTTATGCAAGAGGGAATGCTTAAGATTGCTAATAGACTGAATGATTATAGGGACAACTCAAAATGCATCGAAAGTTCATCAGATTTCTTTGTGGGGAAAACCATGAGATGCAGAAGGAAATTTAAAGACTAAAAGGAGAAGAAGTCCCAGAGTCTGATGATGAGGACGAGGATTATGATGATAATGATGATGATGATGATAATAATGATGGTGATGATCAAAAGAAGAAGGATTCACCTGAAAAGAAGGATGACGAGGATAATAATGATGGTGGAGACGATAAAAAAAAGGATCAAGGATGTCGCAACCCGGCCCTCCCGTCTCGGACAGGGGCACGACGGCTGGCTGATCTTGCAGGATCGCAGTCTCCGGTCACACAACTTGCGAGACCTACATGTCTAGTTGCGTACGTACATCCAATAACTTGGATAAAAACAGTTTTGTAAAATCAGAGTTGTGGAAGTAAGTGTAGGTTATCAAAACATATTAACATTCATAGATTGC